>OX442422.1:4835641-5164434 GCA_949361645.1 Spongilla lacustris
GGTGAAATGGAGGCTACATGGCTGGTGGTGCGTAAACGCCATCTGTGGTTCTATTCCTTTGGCATCAAGTGCGATTTGTACATCTGTAGGTAGACCTCAGCGTGGCCACACTAACTTAGTCTTAGGTCGGGACACGCCCAACTAGGTAGGCCTATTTGGTTAGGCCAAGCGATTTAAGCCTATGTAGGTAGCTGTGGTTGTGTGCTGAGTGCACCTTCCAGAAATCCTGGATCCGCCGCTGCATGGGGGACTACGGTGGCCCGGTAGGTCGCGGCTGTCATGACGTGCACATACGTGGTTTGCGGACGTGCACACATGCACATCTGGGGTTTGCGGACTTGCACATACGCGATTTGCGGACTTGCACATACGCGATTTGCGGAAGTGCAATTGTTTCCGCGTGGTTGCCACGTGGCAACCACGTGGCGAACACGTTGTAACCACGTGGCAACCACGTGGAAACAATTGCACTTCAGCAAATCGCGTATGTGCAAGTCCGCAAATCCCAGATGTGCATGTGTGCACGTCCGCAAATCGAGTATGTGCAAGTCCGCAAATCCCAGATGTGCAAGTGTGCACGTCATGACAGCCGCGACCTACCGGGCCACAGTAGGGGACACCGGGACACCCAATCAGCCTAAATGTAATTTTCCTAAGCGTACGTGTGGGTCACAACATTCTACATGCAACACGCATGGTACTGTCCGGCTCTATACAATGCACATATAAGTTGGTTGCTAACCACATTCAGTTTATGGTTAAAATCAAGATTTTTTGCATGGTTTTTACTCTTCAAAATGAACGGTTTGCCAAATGCGATTTGAACATATACAGTCGAAAATGCTTTCCATCCCATGCACAGCATCCGTAATCCCATCTCACTATGTCAAATACTTGTAGGTGTTTACAACTACCAAAGTATTACACCAATTACATTAATTGGCTTCAGTATGTCCTGCCCTTCATTCAACACATGAACAAAAATTCATTATGACCACATTTAAGGTCAACTGATCTCTATACGTACCTAGAAATCAATATTTACTGAGAGTTACAAAACCACAAACCACGAACAATTGTAATTCCTAGTTTCAAATAAATACGTACATGTAACCAATCTGATTTACACGTAAACGACCAACTGAGTTACTCGCTTGCCTACATGTACGAGACTGAGTTATTTAATTTGTGGTGGAGCGGTACTGCATGGGTACACGATTCGTCGTGACCATAATAACTATGCAATTTGAACGTACATCCAGCAGAGATGTAAGCATTCCTTGTGTCCCTTGACGTTGGAATTTGCTCCGCGAAATACTGACTCAGATACCCCGTTAAAACTGATTGAAGAACTTGCACACCGATCTGTACAGAATCGTTATACGGTATATATGTATATGCACTGTCATTTTAGTTATTTAATGTATACAAAATACCTCAAAAAACGTGAGCGCTCCTTGCACTATCAGTCTCCACCATATGCACTTAAATATCACTAAGCGCAGCCGCGCCGATTTGCCGCACTTTTTTCTCTCTAACTCCTGGTCCCAGTACCTACATATACCGTTACAAAACAGCAAGATTAAGTAGCGAAGACTGCCATTCATCGCGATCTTCATCAAATCCATGCATCAACCGGCTTACCGATTGAAAGTGTTAAATAATGTTCGAGAGTCCAATTCCTCGGGATTCACTTCGAGGTCACTTTGCTCCAGATTTCGCTTAAACCCAGTCCAAAGAAGGGGTTCTACCCAGCTGTACATATTATATATATCATAAACGGCTATACAAACTAATACCGTACTTTTTCATATCATTTACAGCAGCGCGACTGATATACATGTATGACGGAGATAATTATGTTCAACTTACAGAAAGAACACTCTACAAAACATGTTGTATCTGTAACGCCGCCTCAGGTCCGAGACTCTCGAGCTCATTGCTGACTAATCCGTGGCCCTAGCTGCTTCCAGTAATACCGCAAGCATGAAGTAATAATGATATATTATCTAATTTGTTGTTAAGACACACCCCCTATATGCATGCACCTCACTTTTAAAACTAAATTTATTGTGACAGCGCGGTCACGTCACCTAACAATTAACATTGCGTTGGTCACTTTCCCAGACTACATAACGTAGCACTAATATGTAATCCATCCGCAGCTGTGACGTACTTAGGGTCTGCCAGCTGGGTACGATAGCCGGATAGGTGACCTATTAATAATACCATACTGCATCCAGGCCCCATGTGAATGATTATACCGTCAAACAGCTCCACTGACAAACTATCGAGAGGTACCTAAGGGATTCAAGGAGCCTGCCACTCCTATATATGTTGTATACGGCTACGCGATCCATACTTATAAGCTAGCTTAATTGATTTAAAGTATAATGACAATAATGAAAATACCTTTTTTTGCCTGCATCCCATACATGCATGGCTTGGTTTATATAATGTGCATAATTGAAAAGGGTTATTTCATGCACGCGCATGTGCTAAAGACTTCACAGTTGAGAGGCAAGTACAGCGGATATACTAGTTGAATTCCATTGCGCGGTTAACCATATTGGGGTGAGGCCTTTCAAGTTAAAATTGTGTGATGCATTCTGGCATCATCCGTTCAGGAATCATGCATTCTGGGCCTGGCACGCTGCACCCACTCATGTGTTGCTGGTAGTAATGGACTGATATAGACGAAACTTATGTTTATACTGTTTATAACTTTCTACTGTAATTATGGTCCAGTGTCACGTTAAATAGGCGTTATTCTATTATACTCAAACTCACAGGAACCGAATCACGCCCACAATTAGCATGTACGTAATGCTCCTGTGCACTATAGTAGAGATAAATCTCTGGCTATAGCCTCAGCCGGCAACTTGAAGACACTAATACGTCACAGCAGGCATTAGCGGATAATCTAGATCAGTGTATTAAAAAAAAAAGGTTGGGAAGAGTATTTGATGTTCACACAAAAACCACATGCACATAATGATTTCCATGTCACTGGCCACATTTGGCCAACAGCCAGTCATATATGTACTGTAGATTTCAATGCATAGTTGTAATGTATATAGGGGAAATGTATAGGAAAAATCACAAACATTGTCATTGTGCTCACTTGAAAACCATATGCTGACTGTCCCACTATATTTCCTTTATGTGAAACCTATTATTGCCCTGTGGACGTCATTCTTCAGTGTAGTGCATGAATATGATGACCACATTTGCAGCACACCAAAGCTTCATTTGCTTCTCTCAAACCTTGTGTAATTTAGTACCAATCTTCAGTTAATGTTTTAATTATATTCATCATTTAATCACATGGTACATTCGTGTGTATGCAGTAGTTTTGGATCACTTAGCCAATTGTACTAGTACTGTCAATGAGGACTCTGGACAGGATTTACTATGTCTGAACGCTATGCGTAAATGTGAAACATATTTACGCTCGCATTTACACGGACGTAAACATTTGCACTAATATTTACAATTCAACTTACCGCGCGTACGTAAAGGTACAAACATATTTACATACATATTTACGCCACATTTGCTATACGAGTAAAGTCAGCATATATTTACGTATGTATTTGCTATATGTTTGCTCGCCCTAGATTTGGGATCACCTTTACTTACTAGGCAAGCAAATATGACCTAGCTACAGTAGCTATAGCTTCCAAATTATATTAAATAAACGAAATCCCTTGTTTTCACTGCTTCTTCGTTCATAGAATGACTACATGTACTAGTAGCACAGCGGTTCACTTGCATGATTCCGGGCTCGCCTCTGCACGCTCTTGCGCACGGATCCAATTGGATCCGATGTTAGCCGGTTGTACGATGACAGTACACGTGTGCGGACCGATAGGAAACGGCCGTGGAAGCGAGGCTCGTTTGGTTGCACGTTTTCACACGCTGATAATTCGTCGGCCCCCGTACGAGTTGTTCGGATCGTCTAACAACACCGTACGACTGTCAACCTGGCCCCGTTTGGATCGTTTACCTGGCCCGTTTAGATCGTCTACCTACTCTGTACGAGCTTTCAACCCACCCCGTACGTAGTACATGGCTACATGCATGCAGCCTGCCGATCGACGCCATACATTTTGACACCGCGCCTCGCTCGCAAATAAACTTGGCCACACTTTTAAGTTTCTGTGAATCTCAAATTAGAAAAAGACACACAAAACACACACACACACACACACACACACACACACACACACACACACACACACACACACACACACACACACACACACACACACACACACACACACACACAAATTTCTCTTCCGTTTTGTGCGTCAATTGCCTGTTTCTGTCCGCGCGTCTTCTGTTTCTGATAATGCAATACACGATATGAGATTGATGCCAATAAGATAAAACCTTACCTCCTCACTTTTCTCGGGTAGGGATGCTGCCTTGTGCAAACAACTTGCTTGCACCCTTGAATTCCCAGGATTCCTCTGTGCATGTACAATAACAAATAAACTATATGTACATTACCTCTAACTGTGCTGCATATACGACCTTCGCTGCTACAGCCTTCTGCCTTATAAAGTACCGAACAGCCATAATTAGCTTCTCCGATGGTATAAATTGTAACGGAACTGCATCCGCCATGAAGAACTGTGTGTACGAGACGGGGTAAAAAAAAAACCTTACCTATATGTCAGTTATAGGTATATAGTTCAGGGCCTAGTTCGTTCAAAACACGCAGCATTAGTCTTTCACACCTTGCATGGGGACAGAATCGAGATCGCAGTAAGATTGAATAATCCACCATTACTTACTAAGTTGCTCTCTTGCACGCAGCGCGAACACTGGCCATTGCGGTAATTGAAAGGACGCGCGTACGTCTACATCATAAAAGGGTAGGTAAATAATCATCCTACCATATGGAGTTTTGCCAGGCCAGTGAGTCTGAAGCTGTTCAAGTCACGTTGCTATATACCGGATGCAAAATTGCAGAACTGTATAAACGCCCAGGGCACATTGTGCGGGCAATTAGAAAGGAACCGGTATATAAAGCATAATATTATATACATGTGTATTAGTAGTGGAAGTCAAGTCTATATAATAATACCCTACTCTTGGGTACAATGTACGTGTATGTTGATAAACCTATCGCAACTCCGTGTGCCAGCAAGCTAACATGTACGCATCGCAAGAGCACACACATGCATGTACAGCCAAAAAAAGTCTAGTTTTATCTAGTGCCATGCAACATTAACAGGGCACTCGTTAATAGAAGTGGCGCACACTCGTTTTTACTAGCAGTGAATGGCACTAAGTGTAAATAGTGCACTACACATTCACGTAATACTGATAATACTAGTGGCATCCACTATCTTTGCTCACGTGAGAACGGCACCAAGGCATATAAATCCACGCCTTCGGTTTTGCAATCACGTGATCAGATGGTCATAAACGTAAAACATATACATAAACTTTGTATTGTAAAAGTACAATCATTCGCTTGATCAAATTAGAGTCCTAGGAAGAGATGGCACCTCTCACACGCAGTATGGGGGAGCACTTATTGGAGAACACTGCGTAGAGAGATGTTTGGATGTTTGTACTCCAAGCACACATCAGTAATCCATTACCTTGCCTTCATACAAGACAATACTTTCTCATGAGGATGAGAAACAGAAGGTAAGGAGAGTGTGTAAGAATGTCTCAGTACGTACCTTGTCGCTATCATTTACTTGATCAAAGTAGAGTCCTTCCAGGGAAGGAAGAGATGGCACCTCTCACACGCAGTATGGGAGAGCACTTATTGGAGAACACTGCGTAGAGAGATGTTTGGATGTTTGTACTCCAAGCACACATCAGTCATCCATTACCTTGCCTTCATACAAGACAATACTTTCTCATGAGGATGAGAAACAGAGTGTAAGGAGAGTGTGTAAGAATGTCTCAGTACGTACCTTCTCACAATCATTCGCTTGATCAAAGTAGAGTCCTTCCAGGGAAGAGATGGCACCTCTCACACGCAGTATGGGAGAGCACTCATTGGAGAACACTGTGTAGAGAGATGTTTGGATGTTTGTACTCCAAGCCCATATCAGTCATCCATTACCTTGCCATCAATGCTTTCTCATGAGGATGAGAAACAGAGTGTAAGGAGAGTGTGTAAAAATGTCTCAGTACGTACCTTGTTACAATCATTTGCAGTCCTTCCAGGGAAAGAAGAGATGGCACCTCTCACAGGCAGGGCTACGTGGATGGATGGGGAGCACTTATTGGAGAACACTGCGTATAGAGAGAAGTTTGTACTCCAAGCACACATCAGCCATCCATTACCTTCCCTTCAATCATGTTTTCTGTTTCAAATCCTACCCGCAGACACTCAAACGATGACGCGCAGTAAAGATGTGCCGACGGAATCAGATGTCTTGGAATAACCTGACCAGGCTGTGACAAAAAAAGACGCTGGCACCTCCTAGAGGTTTTCTGCAAAAACTGGTGGCTGGTACGGGCCCGTGCTGATATACTAGTAATCCGTCTTACATCGGCGTGAGAGTACAGAACTGTCACGCCCACTGCCGATCTTACGGTCAGCGTCGGCCCGACTTTGGTGCTGAAGCCTATGGGACTGACTACTTCAGTACTATAACTTTTCAACTTATCTGACGTCCGACCTCCTGTATAGGTGTGCTGTCTATCTCCGCGTAGTAATAGTGCTGAAATTATTGGCGCAAATTAATACTAAACGCGTAATTTGCTAATACTATTCACGATAGATCATTTGGTGTAAGGACATGTACCAGACTATTCCCTGAGCCCAGAACATGTGCAAAGGGTGCACAAACATGCGGACAACACTTCTCAATGACTTTATGCTAGACCTAGGGTTACTACTATCTCACCTGACCCATTGGCAGAAATTGGCCTAGACCTCAGCAAGAAACCTTACTTTAATTCTGGTTAACCTAAGTACAAAACTTTTTCCAATGCTCAGGACATTTGGTAATGGTGTAGAAACAAGGGGACAATGATTTTTCACTTGTGTCATGGCTATTTCACCTGACCCATTGGCAGAGATAACTTGAGTACCAAACCTTTCCAAATGCTCAGGACACTTGGCAATGGTGTAGAAACAAGGGGACAACACTCCTGAATGATATTTCACTTGTGTCATGGCTATCTCATCTGACCCATTGGCAGAGATGGGCCTAGTCCCCAGCAAGAAACCTTACTTTCTGGTTAACCTGAGTACCAAACTTTTCCCAATGCTCAGGACATTTGGTAGTGGTGTAGAAACAAGGGGACAACACTCCTGAATGATTTTTCACTTGTGTCATGGCTATCTCACCTGACCCATTGGCAGAGATGGGCCTAGTCCCCAGCAAGAAACCTTACTTTCTGGTTAACCTGAGTACAAAACTTTTCCCAATGCTCAGAACATTTGGCAATGGTGTAGAACCAAGGGGACAACACTCCTGAATGATTTTTCAGTTGTGTCATGGATATCTCACCTGACCCATTGGCAGAGATGGGCCTAGTCCCCAGCAAGAAACCTTACTTTATGGTTAACCTGAGTACCAAACTTTTCCCAATGCTCAGAACATTTGGTAATGGTGTAGAAACAAGGGGACAACACTCCTGAATGATTTTTCACTTGTGTCATGGATATCTCACCTGAACCATTGGCAGAGATGGGCCTAGTCCCGAGCAGGAAACCTTACTTTCTGGTTAACCTTAGTACCAAACTTTTCCCAATGCTCAGGACATTTGGTAATGGTGTAGAAACAAGGGGACAATACTCCTGAATGATTTTTCACTTGTGTCATGGCTATCTCACCTGACCCATTGGTAGAGATGGGCCTAGTCCCCAGCAAGAAACCTTACTTTCTAGTTAACCTGAGTACCAAACTTTTCCCAATGCTCAGGACACTTGGAAATGGTGTAGAAACAAGGGGAAAACACTCCTGAATGATTTTTCACTTGTGTCATGGCTATCTCACCTGACCCATTGGCAGAGATGGGCCTAGTCACCAGCAGGAAACCTTACTTTCTGGTTAACCTGAGTACCAAACTTTTCCCAATGCTCAGGACACGTGAAAATGGTGTAGAAACAAGGGGACAACACTCCTGAATGATTTTTCACTTGTGTCATGGCTATCTCACCTGAACCATTGGCAGAGATGGGCCTAGTCCCCAGCAGGAAACCTTACTTTCTGGTTAACCTGAGTACCAAACTTTTCCCAATGCTCAGGACACTTGGAAATGGTGTAGAAACAAGGGGACAACACTCCTGAATGATTTTTCACTTGTGTCATGGCTATCTCACCTGACCCATTGGCAGAGATGGGCCTAGTCCCCAGCAGGAAACCTTACTTTCTGGTTAACCTGAGTACCAAACTTTTCCCAATGCTCAGGACATTTGGTAATGGTGTAGAAACAAGGGGACAATACTCCTGAATGATTTTTCACTTGTGCCATGGCTATCTCACCTGAACCATTGGCAGAGATGGGCCTAGTCCCCAGCAGGAAACCTTACTTTCTGGTTAACCTTAGTACCAAACTTTTTCCAATGCACAGGACATTTGGTAATGGTGTAGAAACAAGGGCACAACACTCCTGAATGATTTTTCACTTGTGTCATGGCTATCTCACCAGTCCCATTGGCAGAGATGGGCCTAGTCCCCAGCAGGAAACCTTACTTTCTGGTTAACCTGCGTACCAAACTTTTCCCAATGCTCAGGACATTTGGTAATGGTGTAGAAACAAGGGGACAACACTCCTGAATGATTTTTCACTTGTGCCATGGCTATCTCACCTGAACCATTGGCAGAGATGGGCCTAGTCCCCAGCAGGAAACCTTACTTTCTGGTTAACCTTAGTACCAAACTTTTTCCAATGCACAGGACATTTGGTAATGGTGTAGAAACAAGGGCACAACACTCCTGAATGATTTTTCACTTGTGTCATGGCTATCTCACCTGAACCATTGGCAGAGATGGGCCTAGTCCCCAGCAGGAAACCTTACTTTCTGGTTAACCTGAGTACCAAACTTTTCCCAATGCTCAGGACATTTGTTAATGGTGTAGAAAAAAGGGGACAACACTCCTGAATGATTTTTCACTTGTGTCATGGCTATCTCACCTGAACCATTGGCAGAGATGGGCCTAGTCCCCAGCAAGAAACCTTACTTTCTGGTTAACCTGAGTACCAAACTTTTCCCAATGCTCAGGACATTTGGCAATGGTGTAGAAACAAGGAGACAACACTCCTGAATGATTTTTCACTTGTGTCATGGCTATCTCACCTGAACCATTGGCAGAGATGGGCCTAGTCCCCAGCAGGAAACCTTACTTTCTGGTTAACCTGAGTACCAAACTTTTCCCAATGCTCAGGACACTTGGAAATGGTGTAGAAACAAGGGGAAAACACTCCTGAATGATTTTTCACTTGTGTCATGGCTATCTCACCTGACCCATTGGCAGAGATGGGCCTAGTCCCCAGCAGGAAACTTTACTTTCTGGTTAACCTGAGTACCAAACTTTTCCCAATGCTCAGGACACGTGAAAATGGTGTAGAAACAAGGGGACAACACTCCTGAATGATTTTTCACTTGTGCCATGGCTATCTCACCTGAACCATTGGCAGAGATGGGCCTAGTCCCCAGCAGGAAACCTTACTTTCTGGTTAACCTTAGTACCAAACTTTTTCCAATGCACAGGACATTTGGTAATGGTGTAGAAACAAGGGCACAACACTCCTGAATGATTTTTCACTTGTGTCATGGCTATCTCACCAGTCCCATTGGCAGAGATGGGCCTAGTCCCCAGCAGGAAACCTTACTTTCTGGTTAACCTGCGTACCAAACTTTTCCCAATGCTCAGGACATTTGGTAATGGTGTAGAAACAAGGGGACAACACTCCTGAATGATTTTTCACTTGTGCCATGGCTATCTCACCTGAACCATTGGCAGAGATGGGCCTAGTCCCCAGCAGGAAACCTTACTTTCTGGTTAACCTTAGTACCAAACTTTTTCCAATGCACAGGACATTTGGTAATGGTGTAGAAACAAGGGCACAACACTCCTGAATGATTTTTCACTTGTGTCATGGCTATCTCACCTGAACCATTGGCAGAGATGGGCCTAGTCCCCAGCAGGAAACCTTACTTTCTGGTTAACCTGAGTACCAAACTTTTCCCAATGCTCAGGACATTTGTTAATGGTGTAGAAACAAGGGGACAACACTCCTGAATGATTTTTCACTTGTGTCATGGCTATCTCACCTGAACCATTGGCAGAGATGGGCCTAGTCCCCAGCAGGAAACCTTACTTTCTGGTTAACCTGAGTACCAAACTTTTCCCAATGCTCAGGACACTTGGAAATGGTGTAGAAACAAGGGGAAAACACTCCTGAATGATTTTTCACTTGTGTCATGGCTATCTCACCTGACCCATTGGCAGAGATGGGCCTAGTCCACAGCAGGAAACTTTACTTTCTGGTTAACCTGAGTACCAAACTTTTCCCAATGCTCAGGACACGTGAAAATGGTGTAGAAACAAGGGGACAACACTCCTGAATGATTTTTCACTTGTGTCATGGCTATCTCACCTGAACCATTGGCAGAGATGGGCCTAGTCCCCAGCAGGAAACCTTACTTTCTGGTTAACCTGAGTACCAAACTTTTCCCAATGCTCAGGACATTTGGTAATGGTGTAGAAACAAGGGGACAACACTCCTGAATGATTTTTCACTTGTGTAATGGCTATCTCACCTGAACCATTGGCAGAGATGGGCCTAGTTCCCAGCAAGAAACCTTACTTTCTGGTTAACCTGAGTACCAAACTTTTCCCAATGCTCAGGACATTTGGCAATGGTGTAGAAACAAGGGGACAACACTCCTGAATGATTTTTCACTTGTGTCATGGCTATCTCACCTGAACCATTGGCAGAGATGGGCCTAGTCCCCAGCAGGAAACCTTACTTTCTGGTTAACCTGAGTACCAAACTTTTCCCAATGCTCAGGACATTTGGTAATGGTGTAGAAACAAGGGGATAACACTCCTGAATGATTTTTCACTTGTGTCATGGCTATCTCACCTGAACCATTGGCAGAGATGGGCCTAGTCACCAGCAGGAAACCTTACTTTCTGGTTAACCTGCGTACCAAACTTTTCCCAATGCTCAGGACACTTGGAAATGGTGTAGAAACAGAGGGACAACACTCCTGAATGATGTTTCACTTGTGTCATGGCTATCTCACCTGACCCATTGGCAGAGATGGGCCTAGTCCCCAGCAGGAAACCTTACTTTCTGGTTAACCTGAGTACCAAACTTTTCCCAATGCTCAGGACATTTGGTAATGGTGTAGAAACAAGGGGACAACACTCCTGAATGATTTTCACTTGTGTCATGGCTATCTCACCTGACCCATTGGCAGAGATGGGCCTAGTCCCTAGCAGGAAACCTTACTTTCTGGTTAACCTGCGTACCAAACTTTTTCCAATGCACAGGACATTTGGTAATGGTGTAGAAACAAGGGGACAATACTCCTGAATGATTTTTCACTTATGTCATGGCTATCTCACCTGACCCATTGGCAGAGATGGGCCTAGTCCCCAGCAAGAAACCTTACTTTCTGGTTAACCTGAGTACCAAACTTTTCCCAATGCTCAGGACATTTGGCAATGGTGTAGAAACAAGGGGACAATACTCCTGAATGATTTTTCACTTGTGTCATGGCTATCTCACCTGACCCATTGGCAGAGATGGGCCTAGTCCCCAGCAGGAAACCTTACTTTCTGGTTAACCTGAGTACCAAACTTTTCCCAATGCTCAGGACACTTGGAAATGGTGTAGAAACAAGGGGACAACACTCCTGAATGATTTTTCACTTGTGTCATGGATATCTCACCTGACCCATTGGCAGAGATGGGCCTAGTCCCCAGCAGGAAACCTTACTTTCTGGTTAACCTGAGTACCAAACTTTTCCCAATGCTCAGGACATTTGTTAATGGTGTAGAAACAAGCGGACAACACTCCTGAATGATTTTTCACTTCTGTCATGGCTATCTCACCTGAACCATTGGCAGAGATGGGCCTAGTCCCCAGCAAGAAACCTTACTTTCTGGTTAACCTGAGTACCAAACTTTTCCCAATGCTCAGGACATTTGGTAATGGTGTAGAAACAAGGGGACAACACTCCTGAATGATTTTTCACTTGTGTCATGGCTATCTCACCTGACCCATTGGCAGAGATGGGCCTAGTCCCCAGCAGGAAACCTTACTTTCTGGTTAACCTGAGTACCAAACTTTTCCCAATGCTCAGGACATTTGGTAATGGTGTAGAAACAAGGGGACAACACTCCTGAATGATTTTTCACTTGTGTCATGGCTATCTCACCTGAAACATTGGCAGAGATGGGCCTAGTCCCCAGCAGGAAACCTTACTTTCTGGTTAACCTGAGTACCAAACTTTTCCCAATGCTCAGGACACTTGGAAATGGTGTAGAAACAAGGGGACAACACTCCTGAATGATTTTTCACTTGTGTCATGGCTATCTCACCTGACCCATTGGCAGAGATGGGCCTAGTACCCAGCAGGAAAACTTACTTTCTGGTTAACCTGAGTACCATAGCTCAGGACATTTGATAATGGTGTAGAAACAAGGGGACAACACTCCTGAATGATTTTTCACTTGTGTCATGGATATCTCACCTGACCCATTGGCAGAGATGGGCCTAGTCCCCAGCAAGAAACCTTACTTTCTGGTTAACCTGAGTACCAAACTTTTCCCAATGCTCAGGACATTTGGCAATGGTGTAGAAACAAGGGGACAATACTCCTGAATGATTTTTCACTTGTGTCATGGCTATCTCACCTGACCCATTGGCAGAGATGGGCCTAGTCCCCAGCAGGAAACCTTACTTTCTGGTTAACCTGAGTACCAAACTTTTCCCAATGCTCAGGACACTTGGAAATGGTGTAGAAACAGAGGGACAACACTCCTGAATGATGTTTCACTTGTGTCATGGCTATCTCACCTGACCCATTGGCAGAGATGGGCCTAGTCCCCAGCAGGAAACCTTACTTTCTGGTTAACCTGAGTACCAAACTTTTCCCAATGCTCAGGACATTTGGTAATGGTGTAGAAACAAGGGGACAACACTCCTGAATGATTTTCACTTGTGTCATGGCTATCTCACCTGACCCATTGGCAGAGATGGGCCTAGTCCCTAGCAGGAAACCTTACTTTCTGGTTAACCTGCGTACCAAACTTTTTCCAATGCACAGGACATTTGGTAATGGTGTAGAAACAAGGGGACAATACTCCTGAATGATTTTTCACTTATGTCATGGCTATCTCACCTGACCCATTGGCAGAGATGGGCCTAGTCCCCAGCAAGAAACCTTACTTTCTGGTTAACCTGAGTACCAAACTTTTCCCAATGCTCAGGACATTTGGCAATGGTGTAGAAACAAGGGGACAATACTCCTGAATGATTTTTCACTTGTGTCATGGCTATCTCACCTGACCCATTGGCAGAGATGGGCCTAGTCCCCAGCAGGAAACCTTACTTTCTGGTTAACCTGAGTACCAAACTTTTCCCAATGCTCAGGACACTTGGAAATGGTGTAGAAACAAGGGGACAACACTCCTGAATGATTTTTCACTTGTGTCATGGATATCTCACCTGACCCATTGGCAGAGATGGGCCTAGTCCCCAGCAGGAAACCTTACTTTCTGGTTAACCTGAGTACCAAACTTTTCCCAATGCTCAGGACATTTGTTAATGGTGTAGAAACAAGCGGACAACACTCCTGAATGATTTTTCACTTCTGTCATGGCTATCTCACCTGAACCATTGGCAGAGATGGGCCTAGTCCCCAGCAAGAAACCTTACTTTCTGGTTAACCTGAGTACCAAACTTTTCCCAATGCTCAGGACATTTGGTAATGGTGTAGAAACAAGGGGACAACACTCCTGAATGATTTTTCACTTGTGTCATGGCTATCTCACCTGACCCATTGGCAGAGATGGGCCTAGTCCCCAGCAGGAAACCTTACTTTCTGGTTAACCTGAGTACCAAACTTTTCCCAATGCTCAGGACATTTGGTAATGGTGTAGAAACAAGGGGACAACACTCCTGAATGATTTTTCACTTGTGTCATGGCTATCTCACCTGAAACATTGGCAGAGATGGGCCTAGTCCCCAGCAGGAAACCTTACTTTCTGGTTAACCTGAGTACCAAACTTTTCCCAATGCTCAGGACACTTGGAAATGGTGTAGAAACAAGGGGACAACACTCCTGAATGATTTTTCACTTGTGTCATGGCTATCTCACCTGACCCATTGGCAGAGATGGGCCTAGTACCCAGCAGGAAAACTTACTTTCTGGTTAACCTGAGTACCATAGCTCAGGACATTTGATAATGGTGTAGAAACAAGGGGACAACACTCCTGAATGATTTTTCACTTGTGTCATGGATATCTCACCTGACCCATTGGCAGAGATGGGCCTAGTCCCCAGCAGGAAACCTTACTTTCTGGTTAACCTGAGTACCAAACTTTTCCCAATGTTCAGGACATTTGGTAATGGTGTAGAAACAAGGGGACAATACTCCTGAATGATTTTTCACTTGTGTCATGGCTATCTCACCTGACCCATTGGCAGAGATGGGCCTAGTACCCAGCAGGAAAACTTACTTTCTGGTTAACCTGAGTACCATAGCTCAGGACATTTGATAATGGTGTAGAAACAAGGGGACAACACTCCTGAATGATTTTTCACTTGTGTCATGGATATCTCACCTGACCCATTGGCAGAGATGGGCCTAGTCCCCAGCAGGAAACCTTACTTTCTGGTTAACCTGAGTACCAAACTTTTCCCAATGCTCAGGACATTTGGTAATGGTGTAGAAACAAGGGGACAATACTCCTGAATGATTTTTCACTTGTGCCATGGCTATCTCACCTGAACCATTGGCAGAGATGGGCCTAGTCCCCAGCAGGAAACCTTACTTTCTGGTTAACCTGAGTACCAAACTTTTCCCAATGCTCAGGACACTTGGAAATGGTGTAGAAACAAGGGGAAAACACTCCTGAATGATTTTTCACTTGTGTCATGGCTATCTCACCTGACCCATTGGCAGAGATGGGCCTAGTCCCCAGCAGGAAACCTTACTTTCTGGTTAACCTGAGTACCAAACTTTTCCAAATGCTCAGGACACTTAGAAATGGTGTAGATACAAGGGGACAACACTCCTGAATGATTTTTCACTTGTGTCATGGCTATCTCACCTGAACCATTGGCAGAGATGGGCCTAGTCCCCAGCAGGAAACCTTACTTTCTGGTTAACCTGAGTACCAAACTTTTCCCAATGCTCAGGACACTTGGAAATGGTGTAGAAACAAGGTGAAAACACTCCTGAATGATTTTTCACTTGTGTCATGGCTATCTCACCTGACCCATTGGCAGAGATGGGCCTAGTCCCCAGTAGGAAACTTTACTTTCTGGTTAACCTGAGTACCAAACTTTTCCCAATGCTCAGGACACGTGAAAATGGTGTAGAAACAAGGGGACAACACTCCTGAATGATTTTTCACTTGTGTCATGGCTATCTCACCTGAACCATTGGCAGAGATGGGCCTAGTCCCCAGCAGGAAACCTTACTTTCTGGTTAACCTGAGTACCAAACTTTTCCCAATGCTCAGGACATTTGGTAATGGTGTAGAAACAAGGGGACAACACTCCTGAATGATTTTTCACTTGTGTCATGGCTATCTCACCTGAACCATTGGCAGAGATGGGCCTAGTTCCCAGCAAGAAACCTTACTTTCTGGTTAACCTGAGTACCAAACTTTTCCCAATGCTCAGGACATTTGGCAATGGTGTAGAAACAAGGGGACAACACTCCTGAATGATTTTTCACTTGTGTCATGGCTATCTCACCTGAACCATTGGCAGAGATGGGCCTAGTCCCCAGCAGGAAACCTTACTTTCTGGTTAACCTGAGTACCAAACTTTTCCCAATGCTCAGGACATTTGGTAATGGTGTAGAAACAAGGGGACAACACTCCTGAATGATTTTTCACTTGTGTCATGGCTATCTCACCTGAACCATTGGCAGAGATGGGCCTAGTCCCCAGCAGGAAACCTTACTTTCTGGTTAACCTGCGTACCAAACTTTTCCCAATGCTCAGGACACTTGGAAATGGTGTAGAAACAGAGGGACAACACTCCTGAATGATGTTTCACTTGTGTCATGGCTATCTCACCTGACCCATTGGCAGAGATGGGCCTAGTCCCCAGCAGGAAACCTTACTTTCTGGTTAACCTGAGTACCAAACTTTTCCCAATGCTCAGGACATTTGGTAATGGTGTAGAAACAAGGGGACAACACTCCTGAATGATTTTCACTTGTGTCATGGATATCTCACCTGACCCATTGGCAGAGATGGGCCTAGTCCCTAGCAGGAAACCTTACTTTCTGGTTAACCTGCGTACCAAACTTTTTCCAATGCACAGGACATTTGGTAATGGTGTAGAAACAAGGGGACAATACTCCTGAATGATTTTTCACTTGTGTCATGGCTATCTCACCTGACCCATTGGCAGAGATGGGCCTAGTCCCCAGCAAGAAACCTTACTTTCTGGTTAACCTGAGTACCAAACTTTTCCCAATGCTCAGGACATTTGGCAATGGTGTAGAAACAAGGGGACAATACTCCTGAATGATTTTTCACTTGTGTCATGGCTATCTCACCTGACCCATTGGCAGAGATGGGCCTAGTCCCCAGCAGGAAACCTTACTTTCTGGTTAACCTGAGTACCAAACTTTTCCCAATGCTCAGGACACTTGGAAATGGTGTAGAAACAAGGGGACAACACTCCTGAATGATTTTTCACTTGTGTCATGGATATCTCACCTGACCCATTGGCAGAGATGGGCCTAGTCCCCAGCAGGAAACCTTACTTTCTGGTTAACCTTAGTACCAAACTTTTTCCAATGCACAGGACATTTGGTAATGGTGTACAAACAAGGGCACAACACTCCTGAATGATTTTTCACTTGTGTCATGGCTATCTCACCTGACCCATTGGCAGAGATGGGCCTAGTCCCCAGCAAGAAACCTTACTTTCTGGTTAACCTGAGTACCCAACTTTTCACAATGCTCAGGACATTTGGCAATGGTGTAGAAACAAGGGGACAACACTCCTGAATGATTTTTCACTTGTGTCATGGCTATCTCACCTGACCCATTGGCCTAGTCCCCAACAAGAAACCTTACTTTCTGGTTAACCTTAGTACCATCCAAATGTTCAGGACATTTGGCAATGGTGTAGAAACAAGGGGACATTCCTGAATGATTTTTTATTTGTGTCATGGGCTCATGGCTTTGCATCTCACCTGACCCATTGGCAGAGATGGGCCTAGTCCCCAGCAAGAATGATACACTGACTATAAATTCAACTGTATAGTGGGAAGCAGATTTATACTCAATTATCAACCGTTACTATGTACTGGACATGCATACAAGCGCTCAGTTGAATAGCTCAACGACAATCGATCAATGGTGACTCATGAATGTATGGTGATTATATTTCTCTCAGTAACTTGTTATTTGATGCATTCGTAAACATCGTGCCCCACCCCTTCACTGGCACAATAATATCTTATATTGGCATGTAATGTGGTAACAACAGCACTTTTACATGCATTTGTTAATCACATTCTTTAGCTTGTGTGCAAATTGATCCTTCTTCCTACACATGTTCAGCTCCAACCTACCATGAGAAATGCACAAGTCCATACATTAGAAAATTGGCTGTTATGGCTTACCATATAAAGCCACACCCATGAAGGTACAACACACCCCTGGAGAACTTCAAATGGTATATAGGTTCTGATTTTGAAGCTCTCCGGACATATATAACAGCATAGGTGTTGTATAGAATACGCATGTCCATATACACGTGAATTAAAGATTGGCTATTATGAGCTCACCACATAAAGCCACACCCATGAAGGTACAATACACCCCTGGAGACCTTCAAATGGGGTATAGGTTCTGATTTTGAAGCTCTCCGGACATATAACAGCATAGGTGTTCTATAGAATACACATGTCAATATACACGTGAAGCCACACCCACGAAGGTCAGTATTGGAGACGTTCAAAATGGGTATAACGCTACTGAATGATTTGTGTTACGGCCACTTAAAGGACTCAATGCATGTGTACGTGTACATACTAGTATATTCGCGGTTGCTATACAATGCATGTGTGAGTGCATCGACAACGCACCTCGCTGCATGTTTTCAGTATCACTTGTGCTACATTTGCTTGAAGAACACTGGCTCGACAATTCGTTCCCCGCTAGCTCTACATCTGACTCTGGATCTGAACTGTACGTTTGGTTGAGGTCCGCTGTAGGCACTTGTGCAGTTTCCCCCCCCACTTCAATTATTGACGTAAATCGTGTAGTAAGATCGCTGTACAAGTACCGGTAATTTTAAAAGTAACAGAAGTGATAGGCCTACGATTGAGTACGATATTATATGTACATATACGAGGCCATACCATTGTTGGTAATAACAACTCCTTCAACTTCAGGACTAGTGAACGCACAGCCATGGTTAGCAAGCTGGTGCTCGAAGTAGGTGGATTTGCACACAAATTCTACACAGTGATCACAATATTAAAAGTCTTTAATTTGCCGCTAATTATAATGACTCAAGAAAAATAATTTCATTGCGTGTATTTAGTGTCTTTGCAGACGGTTTGATCGTACGGCCCACGTTCCAAATATCTACCGTACGGTCCAAGGAAACAATGACTGCCTACCCACGTTTCGCTATTTGCACGTCGGGTGTATTGACGGCGGGAATTAATCGTCACACGTATTTGGACGGCTGAACCGCTGTGTAGGCTCTGCTATCTCTACGTGGAGTACTCTTAGTTGAGCGTTGCCTGACCTTAGCTTCGGCTTCGTAGTGGCGGACACGAAGGTCGGGCTACGCCCTTGCAACACTCTGTCTCTGGGGACAGGTAGAGATTTATCTGCACTGTACAAAGTAAAGTGGGTGATATCGTGCGATATGAATGTGCATAGGTAGCACTCCAAAAAGCGGAAAGACGCATACACTCCAACGTATCTTGTGTGCTCCTTTTGGATTGTATAGGGTCCTCTGCACGTTCAGCGCGCTACAAATTAACTCAATGCAGTGTAGACATACACACATATATGATACATATACATCGTCTGGCAATGCACACATGTAAACACTTTCATATAGAAGTTCCAACGATGAACAGGCCTCTATATGTATATAGTCTCCGCTGGCAAACATGCTGTATATAGAGATAGAATGCACATGTAAATTCCTGTTTGTGTATATTAAAAAAAAACTCATCATTGGTAAAATAAAATAAAGATAAAAATAAAAATAAAAACATGAATCATAATACTTTTATATACTGGTATACATATACACATGTACAATATCTAGCAGCTCCGTAGATACTTTTCCACAGGTACCACTTGCATTTAACACACACACACACACACACACACACACACACACACACACACACACACACACACACACACACACACACACACACACACATACACACACACACACACACACGTATACACATACACACACATGTACATATGTATCACGCAACCAATTTGTACACACAAGTGCACACACACCGCAACCAATTCCCGGCCTCTCACACACACATACTTATTCACCAGCACACACACTCACACACAACACACACACAAACACAACACACACAACACACCAGGCGCACAAACACACACATACACAAATACAACACACACAAACACACACAACACACGCTCATGTACACACACACACACACACACACACACACACACACACACACACACACACACACACACACACACACACACACACACACACACACACTCATTCATCACATCTAGTCAGGTACGTGTGTGTGTGCAAATTGGCTGTGTGATACACGAGTGTGATGTGTGTTGTGTGTGTAAACTTGTGTGTAAAAATTGGTTGCGTAATACATGTGTACATGTGTATGTGTGTATGTGTGCACTTATGTAATATAATGCAACCCATTCACCTCTCCCCATGCACATATGCATGTATGCACACATACATACATACACTCACACACACACATGCACACACATGCACACACACACACATTTACACACCGGTACATAAAGTGTATCATGCAACCGATTGCAATCCCCATTTACCCATGCACATATGTACACATACACACATACACACACAACGCACACACACACAACACACACATGCAACACACACACACAACACATACTCACACACAACACACTCACACACAACACACAAACACACACACAACACACATGTGTAAATAACACACATGCACACACACGCACTGTATGTATGCATGCATCTGTCCATCCATTCACCCATCCACTACACACAACACATGCATAAATGCTGTACATACATACATGTACATACACACACACATACACACATACACATGCATATACACGCACATACATACACACATACAGCATGCAGTGCAACATGCATGCCTTCTTGAACTAAATTATAACAGATGCATACTCGTGTGCATTGATAAAAAATGCATCACATTAGAGAGAGCCGTACATCTTTTTGCATGCAAGAAATGACAACATTACTAAGCAGTAAGGATACATGTCATAGTTGACAACCCAATCGAAGCCCAGAGACGGATCGTCCTTTGCACCATGTACCAATGAAGGGCAGTTTTTTCACCCCCTTGAAAGATACCTATGTGATGTGTCACACCTTCCACCTCCCTCATATTGTTTTTATTAGTTACCATGGCAACCTGATAAGGTACTCTGCCGGACCTTGTCCAACCATCTTAGAATTGTCAGTGATGTTGTTGTACACACGTTATAGATATAGAAAGGCAGGGGTAGGTATGGTGTGGGAGAGGGAGGGAGGGTGAGGGCGTACGTGTTCCGTGCAGTCTTGCTAAGTCAATTACAACATGTTACCCAAGTTTTAAAACACAAGCTCATGCATACATGTCGAGAAATTGTGGACATCAGTGCATAACTCGGCTTAGAATTGTGATAAAAAAATTCTGATTTCACCGTTAAACTCACTAGACACTTTAGAGATTTATCGCGTTATTAAAACGGCTAATTAATTTATTAATATGTATTACTATTTTCGGTTTATAATTGATTAGTTGTAAGTCTGCATGGCAGAGAAGTTAGGTAAGGCCATCGGCTTTACATAAAGTCATGCCAAACTAAAGCTATAATCGATTTTAGTGATCCAATCATACGCATGCGCATTTGTAACTCGTGCCTCTGCTTTCATTCTTAGAGGTTATTAATAATGTATTATTAATGCTATTGGGGCGCACTTGGCCTTTTGGAGTCTATTACATCGTACGAGCCGTTGGCCTACTACGACGAAAGGTTGTTTCCTAACCTAGAATGGTCCATAGGGGCGGTGTTAACCAGACTATTTTGTTGTGGTGTAGATCTCGGTTCTCTAAGTCCATCGAGTAGATAGACAAATCATCTCTAGGCCTATTTAACCCTAAACCCTAAGCCCAGTAGGGTGGCTGCCACCCTAAGTCACTACTACTCCCGGGGCATAGGTACTTTCTATGCAACAGGCTTCACGCGTATTTGTGTATCCTCAACTCACACACTCTCTCACACTATCTCGCTACCACCAGCCTCCAGCTAGCGGATCGTTCCCCCGCGCTGGTGGTGTGCTCCGGCCGGAAGTAGTGACTTAGGGTGGCCGCCACCCTGCTGTTCGCCCGCTAGCTGGTTTAGGGTTTAGGGTTTATAGAAATGATTTGTCTATCGATTCGATGGTGGACTTCGTTTCGTTGAGGTAATAATATCAAAGGGATTTGTTTATTGGGAGGGTTACATGTATAACCTACATGTAGATCTCCACGTACGGGAGACTGGGGGACGAAGGAGATAGTACTACGTTTAGTCCTCTTACATGTACATTGCATAGATTATGGTTGAAGTAGCCCCACCCCCCAACCCGCAGTTTAGATTCAGCCCGAGTGAGCTACAAAGCCCTAAAGCAGATCCTGAAAAGGAAAGGCTGATAAAAGACAACGATATTGGCGGAGTCCTGAATGTGCTAACTCGGCGAAAAGCGTTAAGGTCACTCAAAGGTATGTCATACATGTACAATGTACACGTAATGGGTAAGGTGGTCTGATGTGTGCATGCCATTATTCGATCACGGGACTACATGCACTTACATATTGTGGATCTAATTATTCATAAGGATCTGCTGCCATTTTGACAGGCAAGTGGTGATTTCAGCTGATCTAAAATGTGTGTGAAACGAGCCTTTTAAGGACAAGTCAGAGAATTAGACAAGACAAGTCATGTCCCATACATCCTATCATGACTTGCTGGATCGTCAAAATGGCAGCAGACAATACGCATCCTCACACAATTTACACCCAAAATGATCTCAGGTCAGATGTGTATCTGTGTTAATGCTTAGCAATACCCTAACACCCATACGTTTAGGATTGACAATATTTCAACAAAAACATATTAGGCAATGGTTTCAAATACCTTCAAAATCGGTTTGCACATTGGTACTGCAAATGCTCACAGGTGACAGGGCTCCTCTGCTACCTAGCAACGGAGACTGACATGGGCAAGGTAGTGGACTCTAGCGCTAGGCCTCTACTATGATGAAACTGTGCTCATGCACATACCTCTGATGTCGCATACATGTAGCTTCACTGCCACCTTGACATACACATGTAGGCCTAGTTCATGATTTAAACTGTCTACAGTATGTCAGTTGTGGGGTCCATTCTACAGCTGTCTGCTGTACTCCTATCCTCTCTCTGCTATATGATTTGCTTGCTGTTGCTCGTATTCACTAGTGTCGCCATAATTGTTTACCTAGCATATCTTCAGCAAATCATGATGATTGGTGGTGGGGGGGGGGGGGGGGGGAGGGTAAGGAAGTAGTTGACTTCTGAGAACAGAATGATAATGCACATCTAATGGCGCGAATTGAGTTGGAAACGTGCACTTTGTTGCTTTGTATCTTCGTAATGGATGACACGAATATCCTTGGTCAATCAGAAATGGTTAATACATCACAGAATATGTAGTGGTTATGAAACACGAAGAACACACAGTACAAAATCATGCAATACATTCAAGTGGAGGAGGAAGTGCTAGGTGACGAGGGCAAGGGAGGAATGGTGGTATCTGCCCGGCCTGGTGTTGTATAACGGCAAGATCTTCTTATTGCCTGGATGCTTTCATGGAGCCAGTATGCATCATTGCGCTTCGTGTACTTCCTTTTTGGGAAAGCATACTTTCTTAGGCAGTCAATCCTAGCTTCTGTTTGTCCATGGAGGCATTCCATTTATTGCTGGAGAAGTATGCCCTCTTCGCATCGTCGTTGTGTTTTTCAACACCTAAGCATATACAAATTGCACTGCAGTTTCAATTCAGAATCACTATCATTATATACACACCTTGGCCTGAAAACTTTCTTAAGTTACCATAACGCCTAATGCACTCTGGTACATGGTATACCAGACAGTGCATGTATGGTGTAACGTGACACTTTTCATAGCCTCCTGCAGGTATTGACACGAAGCTATCAATCCATTGCTTTGCCTAATAGGAAATATTATCAGTAACAGGTCTCAGTACTACCTACACCTTAACCTTCTGGTGTATAGTGTCAGGATGAATTGGCACCTCAGCCGATAAGGTGTTGCAGAGCTCTTGAAAGTCCTACCATCCAACTTAATGACTGAACCACATTACTGATCAGTGAGGCCTTCTGCTTACCTTCCATAGTTTAACTGTTTCTTCTATGGTTTCATGGGGCAGGATATCAATCAGTTTAGATGGCAGTGTCTGTAGAATTAACCATACTAGTGAGACTACAGCAGGCTGGTGTACATAATATATACCTTCATTACTTTCTTTCTACCATCACCTGTAAGGGAGGTCCACTTGAGCTTGTCCTTGCCTTGCTCCTTCCACGTATTAAATGTTACACCACAGCTTCTGATGGCAGTGGTTAGGTCATCAAGGTGTTGCCTGCTTCCATCCCTTGCAGTTCTGTCCATCAATACAGCCAAATGATGTTGCTCATCAAAACATCAAATATGCGTAGAAATAAATGAAGCTCGTCAATGACGTAGTGGTCAATAGGGATCTTTAGCAGGGGTAGGTTCACAGAGCCTTGCCTTGACTGTACAGACCTTCCTGTTGTACAACAATGCCTGAAAATTAATAATAATTGTTATTAAATATACTTGGAAACCGGTAATCGTACTGAAGTGATGCTACTGTCCTTGCTTTGGTGGCAGTGTACAGTACTTCAGGCTTTGATGTATCCCATCTATGCATTTGTCATGCGTATAAAGAATGTTCAGTTAATGTTTTGCATCATCAGATCCTTAATTTATACATACCTCTCATCCTTATGAACAGTGCAGAAAGGACATGCATAATTAGAATTAGCTTCATTGAGACCAAGAACTAGCAACATGAACTGCATAGACAGATTGTCACGTTCACTGGCACAGATACATTATAGCCAACATGTACCTTCATGTCTCCTCCAAAAAACAATTCAAGTTCGTAACTGTTCTCACCAACATCTATGCAGCCTGCATCGAATATGCTGTTTATTTCACCAAATGGTATTGCAAATCCCTTCGATACGGTCTCATAGTCTTCGTGACCTTTGATGATAGCTATTGTGTGGTTACCTACATGTATGTTGCATGTTTAGGAACAATTTAATACACAATAAGTAGCAGAGCACTTATTTTGAGGGCGTGTACATGTACATGTATAAAGTGTCAAGTTTTGTTGGTTTGGGTTACTATGCTACATGTACGTGTAGATAAAGTTAATTGTGGCCAGCCCAATTATTCATGGTATTGTCTCTGTGGTATTGTTGCTTTTCCAACACCTAGCAATCACCAACTTAGTGTGCATGTATGTGTGTGGTCATTTAAAAATCAATGTGTTATATGAAAGTAGAGGTCTACATGTACATGTACTTGTTTTATAACCCTTCAACCCTATCTCCACACAATCACACACACACACACGACACACAACACACATACACACACATACACACACAATCACACATACACACACATGACACACACAATCACACACACATACACACACACTTTGGGTCGAATGCTAACTCGCTAATCGGTTCACTCGCGTTCACTAAACGTTTTTCAACTCGGCATAAGTTAATTCAGTTATTCCACACACACTTACCAGTTCCTGATAAATATCTGCCTTGAGGGACTAAGATAGAAAATGACAAGATCAGCATATTGCTTGTCCTTGAGAATTTCGCACCATCACCACTGAATCTTACAGGAATTTTCTCACCAGGCTGGAACAAAGTTGGACATTCCTCAAGCTGAAATGAATATGAATTAAATATCTTATATTTGTAAATCTTTTATGTCAACACGTGCATGGTTTAGAGTGCTTGTGGGTGTTAGCAAAACATAAATCTCCGTACGTGTAATCTGTACATCAACAATATATATACATGTATGACGTCGTGTGAAATCTTAATACTATAAATGCTTACTAGTCTAGCTATCTCCTCCCGAATTGCCGTTTCGACGTGTCTATAAGATCCTTCAAATCCTGGGATACTAAATATTTCCACGGTTTTGTTGAGCTCTGATCTGGCAGCTTTAATTTTGCTTGCTCTCGGAAGGCTATCGCATTCCATTGAGAGCGCGTGGTAAAACGCATCGCTCACACCGTACTTGTCCAATAAATACAGGACTTCTAGTTCCTTCCTTTCTTCTATTTGTGCATCCGAATCAGAAAGAGAAATGCGAACCCTCTTACCGGAGGCCGTGTGCGCAGTGAGTGTATCGGCAATTAGACCGTAAGATTCCGTGAAGGATAATGCCTTCACAGCGTTGCCTTTCACCGCCTCCAATTTTCTCTTTCTCTGCCTCATCGATACCTCATCTATAGTCTTCCCACTGTTTTCAAGTTCATGTATCCATGACAATTCCGTTTCCATCTTTTCTACATCACTAACTAAGTTTGCTATTAGTTCGTCAGTAATAGCAATGTAGCTGTCTAGGGACTCGGCTAGCTCTGCCCTTCCATGGTCTGACAGGCACTCCCCGCGGTATATGGTAAATCGAGTTGAATTCTTTAGCAACTCACTTTTTTTTCTACCTTTTGATCTGCGGAACGAATTTGCTATGGCACTTGCTTTTGAATGAAGAACTGCTTCCAAGCGTGCACATTCTGGGTTTAAAACAATAGCCTCATCAACGACGTGTTCATTGATGCATGCGACCAAAGATACGCCCTCCCTTCTCTTTGTGCTTAAATCAAGCAGCAACGTGTTTGGTACTACGATGCAGCATATGGCTTCATCGCATCCAGCAGCATCAATAGTGACAAGCATTTCATTCGCAGCTGTATGCTGCAAGCTGCTTGATTTTTCCATGCACGATCGATTGCGTTATGTTCAGGCCAGACCGCGATGCGCTCACCAATTGGATGTGTACCGGTAAAATTATAACTGCATGTGACTGCATGCAAAGAATTAAAATTATACTCTACAGTTATTGTGCCATCTTTAATTGTACACCTTGCATTTCAAATGTACATTTATGCCTGTCTGTACCTACTATAGAGCAAGACTGAATAGCTTTTGATTATTTCCTCAGTCCTTTCGATCTGACCAGTTCGATCTGCGTTCCGGGTTAACTCCAAGAATATTGAATGGCGGCAAATCTCCGTCCGCGCGCTAGGAAACCACCAGGCTATTTCAATGATGAACCAGATTCAGAAGACAATGACCTTTTTATTGTAGAACGCCTGGTGGCAAGGCGTAAGAAGAAGGTGCGTCGTAATATACAATTGGCCATGTTATGTACGTGACCAATTACACACACAGGTACGTACTGAATACCTCGTACTGTGGCAAGGCTATCCTAAAGAAGAGTGTTCGTGGCTGGCTGCAGACGCCATGACGTTTGATGCAAACGAGTAAGAGTGTGCCTATTCAATGCACTGACCTACATATACGCCCGCAATGTATAGGAATCAAGCAGCTGTGAATTCCTATCATATGCATGTGCTTTGTACGAAATCTCTTTTTTAGATGCTACACCCACCCTGAACCACCTGTTCGTGCACTCCTGGATAATGTCTCAACTTTTTTAGCTTATATATCTGCATCACTAAAATGTGGAGTTAATCGTTCTTTCAAGTTTACGGTACCATTTAGAACTGATGTTTACATCTTTTTGTTTGGCCAGAAAGGAAAAGAACACTCATATGGATTAGGACGTTGGTATGAAAATGAAGATTTCAACACTGAATACTTCCCTTGCAACTGGTACAAGTGTCATGATAAGTTGGGTGATGGATGTACCATTGACTTTCCTATATGCTTACATAGCAAGTTGAAATGGTCACCTACGACTTTCATTAAGCAAGTTGATGGAACAGTAATGCCCAAGGAAAAGAGCTTTGAGGAAGTCTTAGTAGTAAACCTAGTTAAAAAAAGATGTTAGGAGCATGTTGTTTACATGTATTTTACACTGTACATGTACATGTATCATATGATAATTTTATCACACATAGGCAGTACAATATCCAGTATTGCACTGATTATTGTTGCTAGATCTTCATTTTCTCAGGCCACTCCATGTGTATAGGGTATTGCCATAATAACTACAAAACAGCCAGTTAATTAAGTGCTATCTCGCATCACATATGGGCATACAACTCCACACAGAAGCAGCACATGTACAACAACCACTTGCCATGTTGACAAGGTTTAGCACCCCATTGATGTCAGTGATTGAAAGCTGCCTAGTGTGTACAGGAGGGATGGGGTGGGAGGGTAAATGAGGGGTGGGGAGTTTTATGTCTGACTGCTTTCCCTTGGGGGGGGGGGGGGATGTGAAAAGTTTACATAATGCCCACAGCTAATAAAAACTGTTTCACACATGCCACTCCTAATTAAATAATAGGAGGTACTTGTGCCACCACAAAGACCTGTGAGTCAAGTTCAGACTGACCTCTCTGTCCCCTTTCTCAAATGTCAACATTTGTCAAGTTAATAAACATACATTGTGATACATGCACATATACAAATAACGTTTGCAGATACTGTAGCCGAGCATTATACGATGACCACACAAAGCTTTCCTTTTGAATTGATCTTCACCTGGTGCACACATTGCTGGCATACTACACTGTTTGGCATGATGGGTCAAGTCCCTGGTCCATACCAGGTGGGCATATACATGTAAGTAGACCTCCATCACTGAACTTGGAATCTGATTTGCTGGCAGACCAGCTGTGTAGGTGTAAGAAGAGGAGGAGGAGCAGTACATGTACATGCTGTGGTTGGACATATATGTACATATAAATCTAACCAGAAGTAAAGCGAACTTGTGGGTTGCACAAGAATAGGTAAATTGTATCACAATTTACTAAGATATAATTATATATATATATATATATATATATATATGTACATGTACAGGCTTGTGAAATAGGTACATGTACTAGTTAAACAGAAGTACACACATACATGTACATATGACACCACACACCTCATGTGCTATGCATAATACCGCACACCAGACACCTCATGTGCAATGCATACACACCTCACACCACACCACACACCTCATGTGCAATGCATACACACCTCACACCACACCACACACCTCATGTGCAATGCATACACACCACACCACACACCTCATGTGCAATGCATACACACCACACCACACACCTCATGTGCAATGCATACACACCTCACACCACACCAGATACCTCATGTGCAATGCATACACACCTCACACCACACCACACACCTCATGTGCAATGCATACACACCTCACACCACACCACACACCTCATGTGCAATGCATACACACCTCACACCACACCACACACCTCATGTGCAATGCATACACACCTCACACCACACCACATACCTCATGTGCTATGCATAATACCGCACACCACACACCTCATGTGCAATGCATACACACCTCACAACACACCAGATACCTCATGTGCAATGCATACACACCTCACACCACACCAGATACCTCATGTGCAATGCATACACACCTCACACCACACCAGATACCTCATGTGCAATGCATACACACCTCACACCACACCACACACCTCATGTGCAATGCATACACACCTCACACCACACCACACACCTCATGTGCAATGCATACACACCTCACACCACACCACACACCTCATGTGCTATGCATAATACCGCACACCACACACCTCATGTGCAATGCATACACACCTCACACCACACCAGATACCTCATGTGCAATGCATACACACCTCACACCACACCAGATACCTCATGTGCAATGCATACACACCTCACACCACACCAGATACCTCATGTGCAATGCATACACACCTCACACCACACCACACACCTCATGTGCAATGCATACACACCTCACACCACACCACACACCTCATGTGCAATGCATACACACCTCACACCACACCAGATACCTCATGTGCAATGCATACACACCTCACACCACACCAGATACCTCATGTGCAATGCATACACACCACACCACACACCACACACACATAACACACGGTACACACACATAACACCCGGTGTATAAACCCACACAAAACACACATGCGTCACGTGCTCACATTAGTACAAGTACATGTGTGTGGATGGTTCATACAAATAAAGAGAAAGGAGAAAATCTTACAGTGGGTTGCAGCGTTGTTGGATGTCTGGTGGACGGGGGAGAAGTCTGCTGTTGGTCCTGGCAAACTCCAGCCTCACGGTCTGGGGACTGGCTGGATCAAACTGCACCCCCTGTGGGAGGGAGGGAGGGAGGAAGGAAGACATACCATTCTAAATGATATGTGATGTGATTCTAAAAAAATTCCATTACATACCAATAAAAAGTTTGGTGAGTGTATAATTCCATCCTCCCCTTTTGGGCAACAGTATTAATATTTGGACTCACCCTAGTCACACATGCACACACATACACACATGCACACACATGCACACGCAGATCCACTCTTATATCACATGCACTCACAAGTGAACACACCATGCACCTTACCTGCAGCTCGTCCATTGCTATAGCTATTTCCGCTTGCTTCCTGCTCTTGAAGCTCACAAATGCAATGGGCTAAGGAAGACACAACACCTCTAAAACACACAAGGTGTGGGAGAAAATTCGCAAAAAAATAAAAATAAAAATAAAAAAAGTTTCAGTTCCATTAGTGCTCTTGGTGTAGTGATTGGCAGTGCAGCAGTAAATGATGGTGTGGTGTTTATGATGGTGATGATGATGATGGTGATAGTGGTGATGATGGTGATGGTGATAGGTGGTGATGGTGAGGTGATGATGGTGATGGTGTGGTGATGATGATGATGATGGTGATAGCAGTGTCCACAGTGATAGGATGATGGTAATGGTGGAGTGACAAATGGCAGACAAAGCTAAACGGTAACGTTAGAATAACATTAGCAGCACTAAAATATTAAAGTGTTTAGGGTAAAAATGTTGACAAGGCTGTTCCCCCAAGGCTGTCCCGCACGTTAGGGGTCAAATTGCCACCCGAAAGCCGAATCCGGGGTCAAATTACACCCCGGGTGCTAACCAGACACTCTTCATTGCAAAAAAACGGCACCCGAAAAAAATTGAACAGCCTCGTCCCGAGTCCGCTTCGCGGACGAGGCGCCTTCGGCGCCGTACTGCGCGCTTTGCGCACCACACAAACTCGCCTGTGGCCATAACCTCAGAGCACCAGTCTCCATATAAAGGCAAATGCAGTACAACATGCAACTTTCCAAGAAAGGTACAGCAAAACATGTCTGCTGTGTTGTGTGACAACAGGTCCTGATTAAAGAGACCTGAACTGAATAACAGAGCAAATCAAATGGTCATCATAGCCTTGTAGTCATGAGGCCTTGTAGTCATGAGGCCTTGTAGTCATGAGGCCTTATACGCTGATGAAGTAAAAACTACTTGAGCGCTCGATTTTAAAAAATATATAACTTCAGTTTACCATCTATCATGTGCAATGCATACACACCTCACACCACACACACCACACAATGCATACACACCTCACACCACACACACCTCACACCACACACCTCACACCACACAATGCATACACACCTCACACCCCACACATCTCACACCACACAATGCATACACACCTCATCCAACCCTCTGAATACATGTACATGTTTAATGCCATCTAATTGCTCTTACAGGCTGAGTAAATGTACCCCCTACCCCATGCTAAGAATCGTGGTGTGTTTGGCCCATAATGGGGGCAGGCGACAGCCGCAGCCAGGCATGTAGCAGCTGTGCCTCGTACCACTGGGCCTACAGGGACCAATGGGTGACGCTGGTCACCATTGGGTCGGCCTGTGTCCCAAACCAAGACGCTGGTCATGGTTTGGTGGCTGTCCCAGGGTAGAAGCCCGGAGGGTGTCGCCCAAGTGAAACCCCCAAAATGGTTGGCGATTAGGATATGGTTTCGTCAAAACATATGTTTACATCTGGCCTTAGCAACGTCACTATAGTCAGCTTAGTAACGCTATATAACACAGAGCAACTCTCTGTATTAAACTTAGTTTACTACCACTGTACCTAAACTTTACCATATATCTTCTACATCATGGCAAACAGATCTGGATTATCCTGAGAATGGATGCCATAGAATGAGGAACCTGTACATGTAATGAATTTTCCTTTACTATTGTCCCTCCCCTTTCAGGGTATTACACATAGTGGCTTCCATCAAGGTATAAGAGTTATGCTCAACATTTCATACACATCATCCATACATGTACATGTACATGCCTGCACAATTCACAAAATGTGTACAGCCCACCAGAATCATCATACTATCTCTCCATCCCCAAAAGATGTACCTCTGCCCACTTGAGTTCCCACACATCAAAGCAGCCAATAGTTCCATCCTTGTTCCTCTTCTCCTAGTGAGAGGGAGGGAGGGAGGAGGGAGGGAGGCCCGTGGGAAGTAATGGAGGACGAGAAAAAGCAAAAGGATACAGAGATAGGAATACACACACATGCACACACATACACACATGTACAAACACACACACACACTAACACACTCATGTACATGTACACACACACACATGCACACACAATCATACACACAAAACAAACACACTAACAAATACACACATATGCACACACACATACACACACTCACACATGTACATGTACACACACATGTACACACACAGTGACACACACAACACACACTCACACACATACACACATGCACACTCACACAAATACACACATGCACACACACACAAATACACACACATGCACACACATGTACACACACTCATACACACAACACAAACACACTAACAAATACACACACATGTACACTCACACACACACACACTTGCACCTCCATGCTCACAAAATGGGATAGTAGCTCCAAGACATGGTGTGGTGGTGACACCAGTCTGGGATGTGGCAATGGCATGGGTATGGGACATGGACACAAAGCTAAGCTCTGCCAAGTGGGAGCACGACATTAGTCAAATTATTAATAAACATCATAAGGTGGGGAGAAGATTCACATTCTGATTGAAGTTATTTCATTTCTGATATTTAATACATTATAACGGCAGACATGTAAATTGCATCCAACCGTCCTTCTGTTTTGCCCACCTACAGTGTAGTTCAATGTATTTGCAGTCTCCTGGAGGAGTGCCCAGAGCATTGCATAGCAGCAGGCTGTACTGCAGTGATTAACAGAGAGATCACATGATCAGAGTGTGTGTGTGCATATGTGTGTGTGCATGTATGTGCATGTGTGTGTGTGTGTGTGTGTGTGTGTGTGTGTGTGTGTGTGTGTGTGTGTGTGTGTGTGTGTGTGTGTGTGTGTGTGTGTGTGTGTGTTTATGTATCACATGACACCTATATGGAATCACATTTTCATGTGCTTTATGAGGTACTATAGGGAAATCCACACACCTGATGAGGGCAGCCTGGGGTTAGTGGTGGATCACGGGAGACCTTTTAATGAGGTGTTGCCATACAGAGCTTCCATCTGGAGGGTCGCTGTCCGCTCGTACATGAAACTCAAGTAATCTGGACGAGGAGATCGCGCGACATACGTCACTGGCCGAGGGAGCTAGAAAGAATAGTTACGTAAATTGGCCTCACACGTGATATTGTACTATGAATTGGGCACATGTCCTTATATGGCTCGTCCCTTTCCCTTTGGCCTGTCCGCTTCAAAATTCCATATTGCCAACTCTGCGTGAGACGGAAGGAGCTCCCCTCGGTTTTTCCAGCTAATTATACAGATCTATAACTAGCACAAGGGTTTCTAATGAAGCTATAACCGAATATTACCCATCTTTGCCCTCATCACATACTACTAGTATAAGCTGGAAAATGTGCGGGGGCTACTTCCGCGAAATGCGTGAGAGTTGGCAAGTCTGTTAAATTATAGAACGATAGCATTTACAAATGTGGATATGCCAGCACCCTTATGAAAAAGTAGCAACAGAAAACGCTCGTTTCCTCATATAGCGCCATATCACGTGGTCGAATGTAAAAAGTCAGTTACAGGGCCTTACTTCGCCATAAGTGTCTGTGATGCCTTGGTTTTCCTGAAATACACACGTAGTAACGTTTAATGTCCATCGGATAGACATAGACCACTCCGCGTTTGACTGACAGACCATAATCTTGAAACCAGGCTTGAAACGGCCTAGCTAGGACTTTAGAAGCTCTACATTAGTATCCCAAGCCAACGAAAACCCAAACAAAGAACATACCAAATTTGCGCGCAGTGGAGTTTGTTACTTCCAACTGGGCTAGAACTGAACGCCATAGTTTTATTGTCATCCGCGGGTGGTTTTTAATTATTTTACAACCAAACATGTACCCTGATGACCAAAAGTGCTCCAGGAACCCAGGGAAAGAAGCCTATGGGCATATAAGCTTGCTAAAAAGTTGCCTGGATCATTTTAATATCTTCTGAAATCTGTATAACTTACCTTCCTACCTTCAGTTCAGAGCAAAATGAAGAATAGTGATGAAAAATCATTATTAAAATAGCCATTTTCCATACATCTCTATGGGAATGTACTAATTCTTCTGAGGAACCCAGCAGAAGGGGCTAAAAATTACACCAACCCAGTAGAGTGAAAGGTTTTTATGCTATTTATCATTTGAGTCCTGTAAACCTTTACTACCGGCTTTCTCTGATATATGGCATTCAAAAATTAACTTTATCCCATACATTCCTATGGACGCGTGCGCGGGAAATGTGACGGACGTTTGCAAAATTGGCCAGGAATTGCTAATGAGCGTCCGAAATTTCTCGCAATGAGTACAACAAGCTAATAGATACACTTCACCATAGTGATACACCAGTACACCACGATGTGTTCACTACATTTTTCAGTCTCTTAATCTTACAGGCGTACATATATGAAAACGTGTTACAGTCGCACAAACAGTGGGCCTTATACATATAGCAGCTAACACGGTAACAAGCTATTCGCCTAAGAACTACACGCTACTGGCTACAGATACATCTAGGTTAGTAAACCTCATAGCTTTCGTAGTGAAGCGGTATCTGAAACTGCTTAGAAAGTTCTTACCATACTCACGAATATAGTCACGATACAGTCGCACAAAGCCTTCAAGCCGTCTATGAACTATAATCAACGTTTAACCTGCCCTAACAATGAGTATAGGGTTGTATAAAGAAACTAACCTATACGAACACTTCTTACCAGTAAAACACGCGTTAAGTGCTAGAAAAGGCTCAAAAAGCTAGGATAACTGTACGCCCACGCACCGAAAAAGCGAAACGCGGATTATGTTGTACGAGTCCTAATGGATCACGTGAGAGGTTTCCAATCCATGTATCAAATATCTATGTTATAATTCAATTCTATAAATCACTGTGTTCGTACAGTGATTTAGTCTTCTCCAGTTGCGCTTCGAGATGCATTTTCAACGAGGAGTTTGCTCTTCCACACCACTATAGATGTTGCCCGATGTCAAAAGCAGCTAGAAGATGAATTATTTTAGTAATGGATACATCCTCCTTTGTTAGGTACTTCAAACCCCCCGTAAAATGCACCCAAAAATTGAAGACCACGTAACGGTGCAATTTTTGGCACGGGTTTTTCATTTTGAGAAGAGATTGTTGCCAAAGGAACCTACTGGTACGCTAAACATGCTTTAGCAGGCTCGTGTGTGTGGAGTATGTCAAAGTTAATACCTTTGGGTACATTTTGATACAGTATCAAAGCATAGATATTTGTATCAAATATCTATGATAAAAGTGGGGGAAACGTGTACCGGGCAATGTACGTACCGCTCAAAAAATCGACCAATTCCATCGAGTGAATACGCACCTTATTTGTCACATGACATGTTTGGTATCAACTTTGACTCATTCTTTAAACACTGTACCGTTTATTACGAGAGCTTCACGTGTTTTGGTGTTGGCGCAAGGTGTTTTCCAGATGGCGCCAAATTACCTATTTAATAGCCGCCATTTTTTCACATAGATCGATACTTGGTACATGTATTGCTGGAGCATTGTTTAGAACTAAGATCCACAAAGTACCGAACGATAATTTACCATACCAGAGAAAGATTTTGACTTACATGTACCTACCATTCCTTGAAGGCATTCAAGGACTTCGTTCAGTGGTTATTTATGGAGCGTTATAAATAAGACAGACATGAATGATGGTACCATTCTTTAATTACCATTTATAAGCAAATGACGTGTGTACTTTCCAGGGCACCACTAGATCAAATATGTCACTTGACAGTTGGGAATTGGGAAAAACTAGTAGGATCTTTGCCAGATCATGAATCTGATGTTCTGTACCAATACATAATGTGTCTTGCCTTAGCCAGACTCTCATCAATCCAGTACCATCATCTTTGATTCATTCAGGGTGTCCATTGTGGCAAATAATAGTGTGCAAACCAATTCAAGAATACCTTATATAAGAAACGCTGCATTCCGAGTGTAGCAAGTGTACAAACAGAAGAACAAGTTTTGACAAAACTCATGACGACCTCAGAAAGAATAAATTCAACCCCAGATGGGATGAGAGCTTCCTCACAGTTTCAATAGAAAATACGTCACCTCAATAAAATATATATTGAAAAGAAAATAAACCATCACAAAGCCAGTGGAAAACAATGCTACATGTACATTGAAAAAATATCAGCTGTTTAGAAGAGGATGATGTTGCTGCCAATGAAATGCCAAAGAAATTCAGTCAAGTCTGAAGTAAATTTACTAAGTTGAAGCTGCTCTGGAAGCCACCAGTGTGATGTACATGTATACTTGCTTCCGATGTTAAGCCAGAGTTCAAAAGTGACTGTTACTTATACATGTACTGGGTTCCAAATGAGACCGGCTGAAGATGATGAAGAAAATGAAATCAAATCAACTACATGTATAAGTTGATTATATGATCTTGAGCTTTGTGACCACTTTTGCCTTAGTGTGTTTGCTTTATTACGTATTTAGAAGTGCTCTCTACTCCTATTTTGTCATGCAAATAATTGTTGTAAACATTGTATAATAAGCAAAATTAGATACCAATAGCCTTTATAGGGTCAGAAAGTTAAATTGGGAACTTTTAGTGATGATGTATATACATGTATACCTCACAGTACTACATCGTTTAAAACCATAACCGTGCCAATTTTTATTTACCGCTCCTATTGACTACCGCGTATCTTTTTTTTTGGCTACAAACCATCCATTATTGTTCATAATATGAATGATATCTACGCATATGATATACCGTTATAGTGCATTTCTCACGCTCTTTCCAGCTATACTAATTTTGTAACTTAAAAACCTACTTCAAAAATTCTTGTAAAGTACCTACCTTTGTTGCCCTGTATCCCGTTCACTGCGGTCAGCTCACGCCTTCGGTGTGTTAGATGTTTCGTATATTATACGAACTACCAGCTTGTGTACCTCTTTTCTTCTAGAACATTAAATGTTGATTGACGTCTTGACTGACATTGTACTGAAAAGTATAATTATAGCTATAGCTGAGCCAAAAAAACCCAAACTTTACAAACGCACGCCTTCTGACGGTTGATGACAGAGTCATACAAGAGGCAGTATAATGGAGATAGCAAAAAGCGCTGGAGCCAGCGCGCACGGCTGGCGCCTACACAAGAACTAGTCTGTCATGCACAATGATGGGTTACCCAAGTATTTGGAACGGTAAACATCCTATTAAACAAATGCGATATGCGCGTCACGGCTATAGCGCGTAGGCACGTACGTTTTACTTAAATTCATATTTAGGATCGGCTGGTTAGGGGGGTACGCCCCCCCCCCCCCCCCCCCCCCCCCCCCCCGGATCCGCCACTGATTATTATCCCGTTGCAGATGGAGCATTGTTCATTATAATATTGATAAACGCGACGATACTTCATTTTTCATTTTCCAAAAAATTTGCGACGCGCTGAATTTAGGCCACAAATTGAATTCGATCAAGTGCAACATTGACAATCAAGCCCAAAAAGGCCCTCCGAGTATAAATAAAATTACATATACATACACAATGTAGCATGTCATCTTTAATTAAAAAATCATAGCTGTAACTTTATATACGTGTAAATATATTATTCACAAGTAAATTATATAATTATAACCTATACTCACAACTGTTTATTAAAACACTACAACTAGTAGTCACAAGATGAAGTTAGGGAGGTCCGTGTACTTTTCCACAATTTATTTTCTCGTATTTCTATTTATACACGGAGGGCCTTTTGGGCTCGATTGTCAATGTTGCACGTGATGGAATTCAATTTGTGGCCTAAATTCAGCGCGTCGCAAAGTATTGAAAAATGAAATGAATTATCGTCGTCTTTATCAATATAATGAAAAATGCTCCATCTGCAACGGAATAATGGTCTGGAAGCAGTACCGACCTGACTCCAATGACCGGAATCGGCCCCCTGCAGTATAGGCGTGTGTACCTAATAATTTGTACCCGATACTACAAACAGTATACTATTTTCGAATGTGTGCGTGCGTGTGTTGGTGAAGATTAATAATGTGTTTCTAGTCTTAACCTACCAATACCTAAAATATTTAATCGCCAGTCAGCGTTCTGTTTAATGGCATACGTTAACATGTGCATATGTGATCAAATGTGACAGTCTCCTCACCCTCCCTCCCTCTCCCTCTATACATGTGTCTATATAGTGTGTAAAACAACAGCACTGACAATTCTAGCACAAGGCCAGAGTACTTTATCAGGTTGCCATGGTATACGTAACTAATAATAACAATATGAGGGAGGTGGAAGGTGTGACACATCACTTAAGTATCTTTTCATGGGGTGGGCATGCAGTGCATTAGTACACAGTGTGAAGGATGATCTGTCTCTGGGCTTCGAATGGGTTTGTCAACTGTTCCAATTGATGTCATGTGTTACTAATGCCAGTCATTTCTTTCATGCAACATGTACAGCTCTATAATGTTTTAAGCCAGTATGTAAGCATTTTCTGTCAAGGCACACAAGTATATTATACATGTATTTAGTGCAAGATGGCATGAGATACTGCATGCTGTGTGTGTGTGTGTGTATGTGTTGTGTTGTGTGTGTGTGTTGTGTGTGTGTGTGTGTGTTGTGTGTGTGTGTTGTGTGTGTGTGTGTTTGTGTGCACGGTGTGTGTACGTATGTATGTACAGTACTTATGCATGTGTGTGTGTAGTGTATGGACAGATGCAGTGTAATACACCCCTTTTGTATGAAATGGACTAACTGGTTAACATCAGGTACTTCATTTGCATATTTATCTACTATAAACCGGTACCCTAAGCATTTATGTGTGTGCATGCAGGAAGGGTCAGGATGATGTCTTCATCACAAGGGGACTACATGTAGTAAACCGAAAAACAAATTACAGTGTCGTATATGCTGTTAAAAATAGTGTTCCACGCTTAGAGACCTGCAGTCTTAGCAGTTTTTGTCAAATGAATATGGGATAATCTGCTTGAAAAAAAAAGCTTATTCAATTGTACATGGAACTGAACATTGATAACTTAGGAACCCTTAATTATATAAAACTAGGATGAGAAGCAGCTATTATACACCACCTATTTAATGAATGAAGAAATATACAATTTCCTGTCATCTGGAAGTATTAAATTAGACAGTAAATGAGTTCCCACCTAAATAGGGCCAGTACTAATGACTGCATGGGGATGGTACATGTAGAATGTGGCATTGCGCTTGGTTATTGGCGGGGCCAGCTGTAAGTGGCAGCTGGCAGCCCAGGTAAAAGCAGTAGCTGGAGGCTGTTGTTCTGTCTAAGCATTTGTGCATGCACAACACTTGTAGGCACCAGTAATTACTTTAATATTTGGTTGTTCTTTGTTTGGTGCCAAATGGTAGCACTGTATGTGTCTTATCAGTGGATGATCCCTGTGCACAGAGAAGGCGGCAGCTGTTAGACTCTTGGTCTAAGTTGTATGTGACTGGGCAGTGCTACATGTAGAGGTTTTTTCTCCAATATGTATGGTGGATTTTTTTCCTGCTAGAGGTTTTTCCACAGGGGTTTTTCCATAAGGAGATGCCCAGCCTTGTGTGTTGTTTATGATTGCTGTAGCAGTGTGGGTATTTGTAAGCCTGATTGTGGTGAGTGTGTTTGTTGTTGGTGTTGGTACATGTGTTAAGTCTAACATGTATGTACTATTATTAAAAGTTGGTGTGCACAGGTGACACTGCACCAATCGTCATGTGATCTGGGAAGGAGGGAGGGTAAATACCATGGGAGGCATGTGGCAGGAGCATTCAGAACAATCTGTACAACAGTATCATTCTTTAGGTGGACAGCTTACTATATGAATGCATGTGTATGTGTATGTGTGTGTGTGTTTCTGTCTGTCTGTCTGAACCTTGTCAGAGCAAATGCAACAGTGATCCTCTCAAGGTGTTTTGCCTTTACATTTGGAGTGTTTAGTGTGTATTGTAGATTTAAAATAGGTTTTCCAATATGCAATGTATAATTAATAAACTTATTTGCAATGTTTAGCAAAAATGGCAAGTATTGGCACAGTACATGTACTTACATACAGCTATTATGTGTATGTATGGATGTATACATGTAGGTAAGTATGGATATATGTGTGTGTATGTATTGTATTGTATGTGTATGTATGTATGTATGTATGTATGTATGTATGTATGTATGTATGTATGTATGTATGTATGTATGTATGTATGTATGTATGTATGTATGTATGGTACATCCGCGTGGCGCGCATTTTGGGTGGCTCATTGCTCGGGTCTTTTTGGCTTCGAGCACCCATCCCATAACGCGCTGCGTGTAAACGGTGCTGTTTAGGCTGGCCACCTTGCAGTACCTGCCACCATTTTTCGGTTCTATTTTGGAGTAGGCTGAAGTTTCCGTGAGTGCGCTCTAATAGGAGATCGACAGCCACCTACCATCAAGCGGCTCGAGCGGCAATGGATGAGCAAAGAGCGAAGATGAGAAGAAATGCTTTTTCGTTTGAACGTGGCAGAAGGCAGATCGTGGCAGAAGGCAGAAGACGTTTTTTTAATGGACGGATTGACCCCACGAACGCGATCAGCTCGTGAAGCAATAGCGTAGCGCTATTTGCCGATTTTTGACTATGACTATATCCTTACGATGAGTGCCTCTCTCCCCCTAACGTGTCTGCATTCTGTATTACCTGTACAAATGCAGTTTACGATGGAAATTATTATTATTATTATTATTATTATTATGTATGTATGTATGTATGTATGTATGTATGTATGTATGTATGTATGTATGTATGTATGTATGTATGTATGTATGTATGTATGTATGTATGTATGTATGTATGTATGTATGTATGTATGTATGTATGTATGTATGTATGTATGTATGTATGTATGTATGTATGTATGTATGTATGTATGTATGTATGTATGTATGTATGTATGTATGTATGTATGTATGTATGTATGTATGTATGTATGTATGTATGTATGTATGTACTTGTATGTATGTGTATGTATGTGTATGTATTTGTACGTATGTATGTGTATGTATGTGTATGTAAGTATGTATATGTATGTATGTATGTATGTATGTATGTATGTATGTATGTATGTATGTATGTATGTATGTATGTATGTGTGTATGTGTGTATGTGTGTATGTGTGTATGTGTGTATGTGTATGTGTGTATGTGTGTATGTGTATGTGTGTATGTGTGTATGTGTGTGTGTATGTGTGTATGTATGTGTGTATGTGTATGTATGTATGTATGTATGTATGTATGTAAGTATGTATATATTTCTGTGAATGTTATGAAGATCCACAATAACTAATATGTACTAAAATCAATTGCAAGATATAAATGATACGGATACACGCACTTTATGAATGCTTCTGTACATAAATGTATGGGCAAAGTGTTTATGGGCTGTTCACTGAACCAGGATCAGTACGTACATAACTTGGGTTAAATTGTCAGCCGGTGACAAATGAAGTCAGCTTGTGTGACCTGAAGTAGGGTACCAGTGTATATCAATTAACACTGTAATAGGAAGTAGAACCAAGAACTGCATTTTAACCAGTTATATGTAGTCCATTTCACAATATCGGGATGTATTTGTGTGCATATATACATGTATGGATACAGAATGTGTGCATGCATCCGTCCATCCATTAATCCACATTCATCCACCCACCTACACACATACAGCATATATATATATGCACATATATTATACATATACGTGCATGCATGCATCCATGTGTGCATAGACACACATACATACGTACATACATACATACATACATACATACATACATACATACATACATACATACATACATACATACATACATACATACATACATACATACATACATACATACATACATACATACATACATACATACATACATACATACATACATACATACATACATACATACATACATACATACATACATACATACATACATACATACATACATACATAATAATAATAATAATAATAATTTCCATCGTAAACTGCATTTGTACAGGTAATACAGAATGCAGACACGTTAGGGGGAGAGAGGCACTCATCGTAAGGATATAGTCATAGTCAAAAATCGGCAAATAGCGCTACGCTATTGCTTCACGAGCTGATCGCGTTCGTGGGGTCAATCCGTCCATTAAAAAAACGTCTTCTGCCTTCTGCCACGATCTGCCTTCTGCCACGTTCAAACGAAAAAGCATTTCTTCTCATCTTCGCTCTTTGCTCATCCATTGCCGCTCGAGCCGCTTGATGGTAGGTGGCTGTCGATCTCCTATTAGAGCGCACTCACGGAAACTTCAGCCTACTCCAAAATAGAACCGAAAAATGGTGGCAGGTACTGCAAGGTGGCCAGCCTAAACAGCACCGTTTACACGCAGCGCGTTATGGGATGGGTGCTCGAAGCCAAAAAGACCCGAGCAATGAGCCACCCAAAATGCGCGCCACGCAAATGTACATACATACATACATACATACATACATACATACATACATACATACATACATACATACATACATACATACATACATACATACATACATACATACATACATACATACATACATACATACATACATACATACATACATACATACATACATACATACATACATACATACATACATACATACATACATACATACATACATACATACATACATACATACATACATACATACATACATACATACATACATACATACATACATACATACATACATACATACATACATACATACATACATACATACATACATACATACATACATACATACATACATACATACATACATACATACATACATACATACATACATACATACATACATACATACATACATACATACATACATACATACATACATACATACATACATACATACATACATACATACATACATACATACATACATACATACATACATACATACATACATACATACATACATACATACATACATACATACATACATACATACATACATACATACATACATACATACATACATACATACATACATACATACATACATACATACATACATACATACATACATACATACATACATACATACATACATACATACATACATACATACATACATACATACATACATACATACATACATACATACATACATACATACATACATACATACATACATACATACATACATACATACATACATACATACATACATACATACATACATACATACATACATACATACATACATACATACATACATACATACATACATACATACATACATACATACATACATACATACATACATACATACATACATACATACATACATACATACATACATACATACATACATACATACATACATACATACATACATACATACATACATACATACATACATACATACATACATACATACATACAAATACATGTATAATATACTCGTGTGCTTTGACAGAAAATACATACAGAGAGCTGTACATGTTTGCATCAGTAAGCTGTATGAGATACATGACATCAATTGGAACAGTTGTCAACCCATTCAAAGCCCAGAGACAGATCATCCTTCACACCATGTACTAATGAACTGCATGCCCACCCCATGAAAAGATACTTATGTGATGTGTCACACCTTCCACCTCCCTCATATTGTTATTATTAGTTACTATGGCAATCTGATAAGGTACTCTGACCTTGTGCAACCATCGTAGAATTGTCATTGCTATTGTTGCACACACTTTATAGACACGTGTAAAGAGAGAAAGGCAGGGGTAGAATAGGGAGGGAGGGAGGGTGAGGAGAAAGGGCGGTTCCATAAGGTTATAAGGTGATTAATCTATGGCTAAACTGGCATATTTGATCACATATGCACATGTTAACGTATGCCTATAAACAGGTGGTGATTCAATATTTTAGGTATAGCTAGGTAAAGACTAGAGAAACACACTATTAATCTTCACCAACACACACACGCACACGTTCTAAAATTGTTTGTTGCATGTCTAACATGTATGTACTATTATTTAAAGTTGGTGTGCACAGGTGGCACGGCACCAATCATCATGTGATCTGGGAAGAGGGGGAGGGTACATACCAAGGGAGGCATGTGGCTGGGGCATTCAGAACAATCCATACAACAGTATCATTCTTTAGGTGGACAGCTTACTATATGAATGTATGTGTGCGTTTGTATCCTCTCAAGGTGTTTTGCCTTTACATTTGGAATGTATTGTACATTAAATAGGTTATCCAATATGCAATGTATAATTAATAAATTTTATTTGCAATGTTTAGTAAAAATGGCAAGTATTGGCACAGTACATGCACTTACATACAGCTATTATGTGTATGTATGGATGTATACATGTAGGTATGTATATATGTATGTATGTGTATGTGTATGTAGTATGTATGTATGTATGTATGTATATGTACATGTACATGTATGTGTGTATGTATGTATGTGTGTTGTGTGCATTGTGTGATGTGTGTGTTTGTATTGTGTGTGTAGTTGTGTATGTGAATGTATGTACATGTATGTACATGTATGTGTGTATGTATGTATGTATGTATGTATGTATGTATGTATGTATGTGTGTTGTGTGCATTGTGTGATGTGTGTGTTTGTATTGTGTGTGTGTGTGTAGGTGTGTATGTAGTATGTATGTATGTATGTGCATGTATGTGTATGTATGTGTGTATGTATATATTGTGTGGATCTTATGAAGATCCACTTAATTGTAACATGCATGTACTAAAATCAATTGCAAGATACATAAACTGGACAAATGATATGGATACACTATGTGAATGCTTCTATACAATGTTCCTAAATGTATGTTTAGGGTGAACCAGGATCATGCAGTACGTACATAACTTGGGTTAAATGTTCAGTGACAAATTACCTGAAGTAGGGCCCCATGGTTATAGTGTCCCCTGCTTAGGCACATCCTTTATGGTCTAGTTACTAATACCAGAATAACAGGCCAGTACCAGTATAAATTAATTGACACTGTAATAGGAAGTAGAACCAAGAACTGCATGTTAACCAGTTATACATAGTCCATTTCACGAGAAAGGGGTGTATTTGTATGCATACAAAATGCATATACATGCATGGATACAGAATGTGTGCATGCATCCGTCCATCCATTCATCCACCCACTTACATGCATACATATACACAGATATACAAATAATTATACATACATACATACGTGCATGCATCCGTCCATCCATTCATCCACCCACTTACATGCATACATATACACAGATATACAAATAATTATACATACATACATACGTGCATGCATACATACACACACATACATACATACACATACATACATACACATGCAAACATACACACATACACATGCAAACATACACACATACACACATACATACACATATGCATGCATGCCTTCTTGCACTAGATGTAATATACATGTACTCATGTGCCTTGACCAAAAATACATACTAAAACATTAGAGAGCTGTACATGTTGCATGCAAGAAAGGACAACATTAGTATACTAAGCAGTATGGGATACATGACATAAACTGGAACAGTTTACAACCCATTCGAAGCCCAGAGACAGATCATCCTTCACACCATGTACTAATGAAGTGCAGTTTTCTCTCCCCATGAAAAGATACTTATGTGATGTGTCACACCTTCCACCTCCCTCGTATTGTTCTTATTCGTTACTATGGCAACCTGATAAGGTACTCTGACCTTGTGCAAACATCTTTAATTGTCATTGCTGTTGTTGCACACACTTTATAGACACATGTATAGAGAGAAAGGCAGGGGTTGGGAGGGAAGGAGGTTGAGGAGAAAGGGTTCCATAAGATCATAATATATGGCTAAACTATCACATTTGATCACATATATGCACATGTTAACGTATGCCATTAAACAGAACGCTGACTGGCGATTAAATATTTTAGGTAATGGTAGGTTAAGACTAGAAACACATTATTAATCTTCACCAACACACGCACGCACACATTCGAAAATAGTATACTGTTTGTAGTATCGGGTACACACCACGATACAGAACGCAACAACTTATAAATTATTAGGTACACACGCCTACTGCAGGGGGCCGATTCCGGTCATTGGAGTCAGGTCGGTACTGCTTCCAGACCATTATTCCGTTGCAGATGGAGCATTTTTCATTATATTGATAAAGACGACGATAATTCATTTTTCATTTTTCAATACTTTGCGACGCGCTGAATTTAGGCCACAAATTGAATTCCATCACGTGCAACATTGACAATCGAGCCCAAATTAAAAGACCCTCCGTGTATAAATAGAAATACGACAAAATAAATTGTGGAAAAGTACACGGACCTAGGGAGATACATCTGGCCAAAATTGCCCTGGCATTCTGCCTCATAAGGATGATTATAATTTCATGATTGATGAGTCAGTCTATTGAAGCTACTACACATATACATCACCATGCTGAGACACTAAAAGTGAAAAGTTAGATTTTTATGAATGCAGAAACAAAAACAATATATGCAGTGCATATTAATTTTGTTTTATGATGGATAATATTTGGGACAGTGTCCAGCAAAATCGGGCTTGTGAGGTTATAATTTTATCACTATGCATGTTACACTAAACAACACATCATTATTGCAACGGTACAACCTTTTAAAGTTCGTACACTTGTTCTCACATCATGGTGCTCTAATTATTTTCCATGCCGCGATTACAAGGATCGCTAACCCAACGGGTTAGAATTCAACATTTCTCCATGTACGAGTGTGGAAAACGCATCAAATTTGGGTTGTACATAGAGGAGTCCAGTAGCTATTGATTTGTTCTGTTCGTTAATTTCTGTATCATCCGTTACGGAGATACAGTTGAACAAACTACGTGCATGTTTTCCCGCTTGTTTCGCGCCAATGATTTTGGCAACTCGCGCGCGTCCCGCTCAATGTATGGGGCCGGGGAGGCGGTGATTATATCTTTGGCGCGAATCAAGCGGGAAAACATGCATGTAGTTTGTTCAACTGTATCTCTGTAACGGATGATACAAGAATTAACGAACAGAACAAATCAATAGCTACAAGTCTCCTTTACATGTATGTACATTCCGAATTTGAAGCGTTTTCAACATTCGCGAGATGTGAAATTCTAACCTGTTGGATTAGCGATCTTTGCACTGACGGCATAGAAAATAATTAAGTTCCAAAATGGAAACGAACATACAGAAATGATGTGGGAACATGTATACGAAATATGAAAGGTAAAGGTTGTACAGTACATGTGTTGGTTAGTGTAACGTGCAATTTTTATAATGATAAAATTATAATCACACAAGCTCGTTTTTGCTGGACACTGTCCCGTTCATGGCACAGAAAGTAGCCTTCAAAAACTGCAGGCCGGCTCATAAAACTTCAAATTCCTATTTGGCTTTTATTTAAATCACTTACCTTCTAGAGCATGCTTTATGCTATAAATACCTACTATTGCTATTAGTTGGGAGACAAGGCATTTTACTTTAGCGGATTAAGTTATGTAAATGTATAGGACTTCATTTATTCAAGTGACAGGAAATTTTGGTATCCATGCATGTGATAATATTTCACCAGAAGTGGTCTTTGAATATAATAAATACACATGCAAATATGCACTGTAAAAATATGCACTATCAGTACATGTATCATAACACTGAGGCAATATTTGCACGTGCATGCATGCATCTAAGGCTTTGACTCTTTGAGGCCCTGGACTTTGCTCTGTCTCCTACCCTGCTCTGCTGCCTTCACTGCATCGATGTGTTTCGCAGTGTGGACAACAGCAACCTAGCTTTAAGCAGGCACATAACTCTGAGGTGTTCTAGCTCTGATGTCATTGCTACTGAGTCTGCTCTGGCTCCTCCCCATCCCACAGAAAGTCTAGATTTGAAGAACAACTGTTCCGATTTCTACTGGAGTAGCTAACAAGGGCATGCATACTCCTGACTATAAGTCATCCCTTGAATTGATTTGACCTTATACCGGGAGATGAATGATTATTGGATTTGAACACCTCTGGTAGGACCACATGCATGCACTTGCCCCAATATTTACTTTCATCCACTTGGTCACCCTGTAGTGGCCGGAGATGTTACATAATATGACACTACCACCTGCGTGATGTGATGATTTGACCTCTGTCATCGTGCCCATCTGAGTGTGGAATTGGAGAGATTGCTTGGTTGACTGGCAGATGTGCTTAATGCTAGATGGGACAGAGACAAGCCTGCTACACTGGACATCACTGTTACTCTTACGTCTTGTAGACACTCCAATGGTTCTAAAGGCTGTGGGCCTGCAAGACCAACGTACTCCATCTTCTGATGTGCTGAGTGATGTACACCACTGCTCATCAGATACTACAGCTGTGGACACCTCACAGCCCCCACTTGGCAGCAAGCACATCAGAAGGTGCATGGGGTTGATTTTGCAATGTGAACCAACCTGGGCCTTTAGAACCGCTACAGTGACTAGCTAGTATGCAGCAGTACAGTGTTGTGAGAGTTGAAGACCAAGGCCTCTTCTATCATGTTTACATACACTTAGTTCACTAAGTGACTCTGATGCTGATTTACATGCACCCCTGCTCTTCAGATACTACATGCTGTAGACGCCTCTACCCACTTGGCAAGCATAACTAATTATAAGCGTACGTAAATGGAGGCCTCAGACTTCAACTCTTCACAACACTCATACTAATACAGGGGCGGATACAGGATTTTGTGGCAAGGGTGGGAAGGGATACACCTCCCCACAGCAAGGGAGTATGAGCGCTTCTTTTGTTCCCCAACTAGCTAGGTTATGGATTGTGACATTGATTATACATGGATGCAGAGATGTATAGTCAAAGATTTTTGTTCCAGTGGCTGCCAGACTAGACCTGCTGGAATGTTTCCAACAGCCATGAATTAGTCTGAGAGTGAGGCACTGTGTGTTTAGCTCATGTATCAAAAGTTTTTTGGATCCGACCTATGGTTGTACTATCACAGTTGGGTCCCCAGAGTAATATTGACAGTTGGCCAAAGACATAATCATTATCCCAACTGCATCTGATCATGATCACTTCTGCTGTGAACTCAAGTACATCTCCACAGCACTCTTGACTACCCTAGCCCTAATTATAAGTACTAAATTTAGTGCTTTACAATAAATATCTAGCTGGATAAACGTGTAATGAGCAAAATACAATTGAAAATGTCCATCACCCAGTACCCTAGGCCTAAACTGTCAAAATAAAAACGATAGGCTCTTGAAGCAACCTCTGCTTTAATTTATACAAACCTCACGCAGCTTTATAACTTTACATTCCCATTAAATTGAAATGCACCTTCCTCTCCAACTTAAAGTCAGAAATGCTCATAGTTAGAGGTCATATATATTACAACACGGTTGATATGTGCATAGATGTAACTGCTCTTTTGTTGTGAAGTGGTGGCTTTTAGAAAAGCCATTTCAAAAGTGACGAGAAGACACATACGACATCTAGCCTTAGACTTCCTGACTCTGTGTGTTCTTAGTGTGAGCTGCTCCAGTCCCAGTGGCAGTCTTCTTGGGGAGGAGGATAGCCTGGATGTTGGGCAGCACACCACCCTGAGCGATGGTTACCCCGGCCAGCAGCTTGTTCAGCTCTTCGTCGTTCCTGATGGCCAGCTGAAGATGGCGGGGATTGATCCTTTGCTTCTTATTGTCGCGAGCGGCGTTTCCCGCCAGTTCCAAGATCTCGGCAGCGAGGTACTCCATCACCGCAGCGAGGTACACGGGTGCGCCCGCTCCTATACGCTCGGCGTAGTTTCCTTGGCGGAGAAGACGGTGAACTCGCCCAACTGGAAACTGAAGTCCAGCACGGGCAGAGCGACTTTTAGCCTTGGCGCGAGCTTTGCCTCCTTTTCCACGTCCAGTCATTTGTGATGTAATATTAACAATAATAATACGACAACGGTCCAGACTTGTCTGAACCGCCCTTTTGTACTCACGTACTGTAGGATCACTTTAGAGCATTTAGTCAGCCAATCGGATTGAGCGGATCAGTTAATTTTACGCGCAATTGGATTGGTCAGTCTTAAAGTGATCCTGGGCGCCGAGACATTTTGTGGATTATAAAGGCATCACCTTTGTACAGTCGTTTTAACCGTTGGACCGTACCGAAACAAAATGCCCGGAAAAGTCGCTAGCAAGAAGGGAGAGAAGGCAGCCAAGCCGCCCAAGGTGCCCGGAGAGAAGAGCAAGAAGAAGAAGCTCCGCAAGGAGAGCTACTCCATCTACATCTACAAGGTCATGAAGCAGGTCCACCCCGACACTGGCATCTCCTCCAAGGCCATGAGCATCATGAACTCGTTCGTCAACGACATCTTCGAGAGAATAGCCACCGAGGCGTCCCGCCTGGCCCACTACAACAAGAAGCACACCATCACCAGCCGTGAGGTCCAGACTGCTGTGAGACTCCACCTACCTGGTGAGCTGTCGAAGCACGCAGTGAGCGAGGGCACCAAGGCCGTTACCAAGTACACGAGCAGCAAGTGAAATGTTCTTCGCTTCGCAATGTTTTACTCTAAAACGGTTTTTCTTAAAGCCACCATTTGTACAAAACGATTCACCACGTGTTTCAAGCCTTGTGTTGTATTGTGTACCCTATACAGTTGTATGAGTTATTCTACATGGACGGTTCATTAGAAGAAAACAACAGCGGTGACGTGACAACCCTGCGAACTTGCTTACACGTTGCATGTAAAATGTTTACTTACGTTTTTCTTTAGTTTCATGTGGGCGTGATCGATAATGTACAATGTACTTATATTAATAATGTGGCTGTTGCTGGTTGTTCCAATAGTTGCCTATCTACTGTATAGTTTTTATCAGTTTGCCACAGCGGATGCTGATATTGCGCTGCTTCGCAAGCGCCTAAAGCAGGGTTATCTTAAAGGAAAGGTCGTGTGGATCACAGGAGCTTCTTCGGGAAGTAAGTGCTTTTTCCCGCGCTAAATTATGTAGGCCTGCTGGATTACCGAATGGATAATGACCTCTGCATCCTCCAACCACTAAGTGCGTGCGCCCTGTCCTGTCGGAAAATTGTAAAGCTGAAAGTATGGGGATAAAATGTAACCCTGTTAAGAAAACTACTTATGACAAGTCCTGGGCTGGAGTGTGGGGATTCTTATTTTGCTGTAATGGTGGAGGGGAGGAACTTTTAGCAGACCTCCACATATGTTCGGGGTGTCTGCGGACAGGTGCCACGTGATCAGCTGGGAGGGGTTATTAAGATACCTTCAGGAAGAGGGGTATAGCATGCTGTGGATGGATTACGTGTATGGAGGAGCATAGGGGCTGTGAATTGTGGGTGCAATGGGAGGGGTACGTGTCAGTATCAGTAGGAGTGTACACTTTAGTAACTGGAATGGCCCATTTGGTGTCTAGTTTTACAATTCACTTACCATTTAGTCACCATAGTGTGTATTGTGCTTTGGGGCCAAGTTGATATTTATTTACATGTATGATCAGTTCATATGCATACAGTATTTACATCCTACATGCACACATATGGGAGGTAGCTAACTTAGAAAATGATGTACATGTACACTATAATAACACAGGCACTCGGGGAATGTTATTAGACTAGGTCAATACATTTACTTTGAATCAGTTTGTCATGATCATCAACCTTTCCCACCATATCCCCTACTTTCTCAAGTCATGTAAATTCCTACAGTGTAATAGTTATGATATAGAGGCATACATGTATGAAGTAATCACGGATACCTTTTTGTGGTGATTCTACAGTAGTCCCTGCCATGTGGAAGTGTAACATTGTATGTACATGTATGTGTACGTGATATGTGTGTACATGTACAATATTTGATGTGTGTATGTGTGTGTGTGAGGTGTATATACATGTCATGTATGTAGTGTGTGTCTGTGTGTACATGTATGGGATGTGTTAATGATGTGATTATTGGTATTACATGTATATATGTATGCATATGGTACATGGTGTATGTATATAACATGTACAACAGCTTTTGAATATTTTCACCCCAGGATATGGAAAGACAATGTAAGGCTTCCTTATAGGTGTTTCACATTCATGTTATTATTTACTGCACATGCAGTCATAACCAGATGGTTGTGTCTGTTTAGTGGCCAAGTGTACACTTCCAACCACACCAACTGGTGTTATTCTTCAAGGTTATAGCTTTTAAACCGTCCTGTGTACATGTACCTACTTTGTTTTCATGTCACATGTATGTGTACTGTGTACATGTAGGTGGGGTGATGCAGGTAGTGGTTGTGTGGCTGTGTGGAGATGGGGTGAGAGTTGTACACATGTAAGCTCATTGTAAGTGGTGTCCCTCAGTTGGTGAGGCATTGAGCTATGAGCTTTCCAGTTGTGACGCTAAGCTGATCCTCTCTGCTCGATCGGAGGAGAGGTTGGCTGCTCTCCGAGGCAAGCTAAAGACTCCAGAGGATGTGAGGTACACACTCACACACACACGTACACACACCACACACACACACACCACACACACACACACCACACACACACACCACACACACACCACCACACACACACCACCACACACACACACTTCCCCCCACATACACACTTCCCCACACACCATGTCTCCTTGTCCATTACTGCTGCCAGCAAAATATTAGTTAGTAATCCAATTAGTTATGCGGTAAGGTAAATAACATTAAGTTCAGATATCATTAGTTCTATTAATTATTCAAGATATAAATATGCAGTGGACCATCATTGGTTCACAGCTTCAATAGCGAAGGGAAGGGACGTGAGGAAGAGGAGGAGGAGCAGGGAAAGGGGACAGCACCTTGTACTGATCATGATATACATGTAGGGACTGCATCCAAAATATGGAAAAGGATTGGAAGTACAAATGTACATTTAAATTGAATGTACATGTATACTTGCATGTGTGTGTATTAAATTAAAGTGGTTAATTTAGTTCTGTACACATCTCTGTGTACATGTACATGTACATGTATATACACATCCACATGTACATGTGTACATTAGGATCCTGGTGATTGATATGAGCAAGCCTGAAGCTTTTGCAGAAGCTGTTGCGAAGGCTACCCGTTTTTTTGGAAGAGTTGATATTCTCATTAATAATGCAGGTACGTACATGTACATGTGTACATACATTTATGGGAAGCTTTGTGCTCTGCCTTTCCTCGGGCAGCATTAAATGTACTTTACTTACATGTACATGTACTTGTGTGTACATCATTCTAAATGTACAAGTACAAGTACATTTACACTTACATGCTCATGTGTGGCTACGGATGTAGGCGTCTCTATGAGGAGTCAATTCAAGGACGTTACGGAGCATGTCGGCCGCTCAGTCATGGAGGTGGACTTCTTTGGACCAGTCCTCCTCACCCAGGCCCTCCTGCCAGGTAAAGACCTGTCCACTAATAAAGGCACCCCACATTAATACAGTACCTACATGTATTTTCTCTGTTGCTGGCTTTGCATTATTTGTAACGGTTATACAGTGTACCTGTACAAGTACGTTTGTATCTCTTTACACAGGCATGCTGTCCAGTGGGTCTGGCCACATTGTGAACATATCCTCCATAGCGGGGAAGCTGCCAGTTCATGTCAGGAGCTACTACTGCGCTGCAAAGACAGCTCTTATCGCCCTGATGAATGTGCTCCGTCTGGAGGTAGGCACACATGTGCATGTGTGTATGGGATGAGGTAGAGTTGGGGGGTGGAGGAATGGAGTGAAGTGGGGGTGGAGGAATGGGGTGAAGTGGGGGTGGAGGAATGGGGTATGGGGTGAAGTGAGGGTGGAGGAATGGGGTATGGGGTGAAGTGGGGGTGGAGGAATGGGGTGAAGTGGGGGTGGAGGAATGGGGTGAAGTGGGGGTGGAGGAATGGGGTGAAGTGGGGGTGGAGGAATGGGGTGAAGTGGGGGTGGAGGAATGGGGTGAAGTGGGGGTGGAGGAATGGGGTGAAGTGGGGGTGGAGGAATGGGGTGAAGTGGGGGTGGAGGAATGGGGTGAAGTGGGGGTGGAGGAATGGGGTATGAGGTGAAGTGGGGGTGGAGGAATGGGGTATGGGGTGAAGTGGGGGTGGAGGAATGGGGTGAAGTGGGGTGGAGAAATGGGGTGGATGAATGGGGTGAAGTGAAGGTGGAGGAATGGGGTGAAGTGGGGGTGGAGGAATGGGGTGAAGTGGGGGTGGAGGAATGGGGTGAAGTGGGGGTGGAGGAATGGGGTGAAGTGAGGGTGGAGGAATGGGGTGAAGGGATGACATACTTGTACATGCATACTGTATGTATCAGTCATGACATGTTTGATAACACAATGTACATGTACATTGTACATGTAGTCTTTTCATGATCTTACAAGTATACATTTGCAACTCATCTGCATACATGTACATGTACACCTGGCCTGTACCTTCATGAATCGGTTCTGCACATAAAATGCATACATTTGTGGTTCATCGATAATATTGCACAACAGTTACAGGCTAACATGTATAAGAGGGCAGTACTAGGGTGTGGTGAGGATGGGCAGTACTATGGTGTGGTGAGGATGGATGGGCAGTACTATGGTGTGGTGATGATGGGCAGTACTATGGTGTGGTGAGGATGGGCAGTACTATGGTGTGGTGAGGATGGATGGGCAGTACTATGGTGTGGTGCTGATGGGCAGTACTATGGTGTGGTGCTGATGGGCAGTACTATGGTGTGGTGCTGATGGGCAGTACTATGGTGTGGTGAGGATGGGCAGTACTATGGTATGGTGAGGATGGATGGGCAGTACTATGGTGTGGTGCTGATGGGCAGTACTATGGTGTGGTGATGATGGGCAGTACTATGGTGTGGTGAGGATGGGCAGTACTATGATGTGGTGAGGATGGATGGGCAGTACTATGATGTGGTGAGGATGGATGGGCAGTACTATGGTATGGTGATGATGGGCAGTACTATGGTGTGGTGAGGATGGGCAGTACTATGATGTGGTGAGGATGGATGGGCAGTACTATGGTGTGGTGATGATAGGCAGTACTATGGTGTGGTGAGGATGGATGGGCAGTACTATGGTGTGGTGATGATAGGCAGTACTATGGTGTGGTGAGGATGGGCAGTACTATGGTGTGGTGAAGATAGGCAGTACTATGGTGTGGTGAGGATGGGCAGTACTATGGTGTGGTGAGGATGGGCAGTACTATGGTGTGGTGAGGATGGGCAGTACTATGGTGTGGTGAAGATAGGCAGTACTATGGTGTGGTGAGGATGGGCAGTACTATGGTGTGGTGAGGATGGGCAGTACTATGGTGTGGTGATGATGGGCAGTACTATGGTGTGGTGAGGATGGGCAGTACTATGGTGTGGTGAGGATGGGCAGTACTATGGTGTGGTGAGGATGGATGGGCAGTACTATGGTGTGGTGAGGATGGGCAGTACTATGGTGTGGTGAGGATGGGCAGTACTATGGTGTGGTGAGGATGGGCAGTACTATGGTGTGGTGAAGATAGGCAGTACTATGGTGTGGTGAGGATGGGCAGTACTATGGTGTGGTGAGGATGGGCAGTACTATGGTGTGGTGAAGATGGGCAGTACTATGGTGTGGTGAAGATGGGCAGTACTATGGTGTGGTGATGATTGGCAGTACTATGGTGTGGTGAAGATAGGCAGTACTATGGTGTGGTGAGGATAGGCAGTACTATGGTGTGGTGAGGATGGGCAGTACTATGGTGTGGTGAAGATGGGCAGTACTATGGTGTGGTGAGGATGGGCAGTACTATGGTGTGGTGAGGATGGGCAGTACTATGGTGTGGTGAAGATGGGCAGTACTATGGTGTGGTGATGATTGGCAGTACTATCAAAACACTTCGTAACAGATCGATACTATTACAATAAACTGTTAATAATCTGTTAATAATAGCCACAATTAAGAGACTGGCGACTATTAAAGCCACTATGCTACAATGCTAACGAGGTGTTTTTGGGCCTTTGTGCTGTCTGATAGATAGCACATGTCTTCTTTATTATGCATGTACGCATATTTATTCTAGGGGAGTATAATGAGCTGAAGGGACCCCTTTGGTATGTTTGACCCCTTCGGTATGTTTATAAGCGATTCTAGTGAACTATTAAATAACATTAATGTCAATATATTTTGATTTTATTGGGTTGATTTTAATAAATTATTCTGAAATGATTATTAACATTAATTGCTACAATATGGTATTAAATTGAAATGTTTTGTTAAAACGTTTCAGTTCATTACAGTTGGTTAAACCTGATTGTTTTGATATGATTTTAATAAATTAACCATAATTAGTATCATCATTTACTTAACACCATCGCATTATAAGCAATGATACAAACAATTTGGATATATTGGTTTACAATGATTTGAAAATGTCCTGGTCACCTATGGTTTTCAACCACTGTGTGGTGAGGATGGATGTATATTATATACATGCACATGTAGATAATATGAGTGCACGATCATGTACACATGTACATGTACATCATGACATTGTGCAGAAAAGTATATATATGTACATGTACCGCACACAAAAGTTACACATACTCATACATGTACACATGTACGTTTACATGTATGCAAGGTGAGCCTTCAGAGCAATTTGCTCACGGTAGCATGGTACACCATGACGTTGTCTTCACGATAAGCCTCGTCTCAATACATTTTTGCAAAGCAATCAGTAGTTACAATGTACAATGTACACATGTACATGTAGCATCCTGTATGCATGTACACATGTACAGTGCTGTGAAACAGACAGTTTTGTACATTACCTCGGTGGTCTGCTTTAACTGTATGGGTTTTGAGGAAAGATGTCTTGGGAAGACTTTGTTGTGACAGCTATTCTCGATGTGGAGGTGGAATATCTGCGTACATGGTGTATGTGTTTGTGTTTGCTTCTTTGCAGATGGGTGAGCAGAATATTATGGTGACCAATGTGTGTCCTGGTCCAGTGCAGACATCAGTTGATGTTAATGCATTCAACCCTGATGGCTCCAAATACAACAGAACAGATCCAATGATATCAAATGGGATGACTTCAAAAAGGTGTTGTTTTTTTTGTAATGTATTTGGTTGTTACATTATGTAGAGTGTGCATGTACATGCGCATGCACGGGACTTATGCATGTTGCACAGTCAAAACACATTAAAGTCTGCGACAGCATTGAGGAAGTACATGTATGGGGCGGTCAAATTAAGTGGTAGTGTTGTGGTCCATGCACTGATAGAGAGCTTTTTATATGCGATTATGTGGAAAATTTTCCCTGCATGATTTCATCACTGTTTACGGCTTCAATTTTTCAAGTTAGAAAATTATTAATTATGTAAATTCAACTTTTTGTACTTAATTTGGTACCGCGTTTAATTGTTTACACTGATATCGGTTTCTATGGGATATGAGACACATCAAAACAACTTTTAGCCAGCATACATGTATTTTTTCTATGCTCCGTTCTGAAGATACAATTTCCACTTTTTACGTTGATTGAGTGTATATGCAGTTGCAAAACCAACTATGTACATGTATACACTACAGTATGTTCATTCCACTACAGTATGTTCATTCCACTACAGTATGTTCATTCAATCCCTGTAGAAAGGAGAAATTTTTTAGAATGCAATAATAGTCTCTTTAGTTGGTTGACATTGGATTTAAAAAATAACATTGGATTTTACATGATTTATTATCGGGAAAATTCAGGAAAGTATAGTTCATAAAACATAAAAGTTATTACTTGGAATAATAGTACTTTCGTATCAGGCGAATATATACATGTACACGCATGAAAACATGGACCAAAATCTCAATATTAGCATCCCAACTGTGGGTGGAGATACGTGTGTAGCTTTAATTTATTAGAATTTGGCAAATATGGTGAAATGGAACCACTGGCGTTTTGAAAATGCAAATAATGAAGATACATTTACATGTACTAGAACCATATCTTTTTCCTTCTGGATCCAATACATGTACTTATAACATTATATACCTACCTGTATACAGTGCCGTCCACCCACAAGTTCACACTCGCGCGCGCTCGACTCGCACTCGACACGCGCTCGACTCGCGCGCGACTCGATCGAGTGCAATAATAACTCGAGCGCCTTAACTCAAAGCAAAACAGCTGGAACAAAAACATATACTATTAATAGCTTGAAACTAACGTAATCATCTGTAGGTATGCCGTAAATACATGTAGGTATTTGAGTGACGCTCGCAACAGTGCGCGTATCGAGGGCTAATTGCACTCGCTAATTGACTCGCGCGCGACACGCGCTCGACTCGAATACACGCGCGCGCGAGTGTGAACTTGTGGGTGGACGGCACTGTATGTACATGTATACATGTACATTGGGGTATTTCGCTATATGAACGTGCTAATTTTATTGTCATTTAGAGCATAAATTCATTGCATGACCATATTACTCCTAGGAATAGCTGTACATGTACATGTACATCCCAGTCCAATTATATCATGATTAATCATGTACATTGTAAATGAGTTTTAGTTACAGAATGTTCTGCATGTTAGTTTGACATATTCAAGTTAATAGTGTTACATTTTATCATGTGTTAAGGGCTGAAGATAAACTAATAATGTGTGTATTACATTTATAGGTGTGCTGAACTTATTGCTATTGCAATTTCAAATCAAATGCAAGAAGTAAGCAATCTCTACATGTACAATGTATTAGTTTTTAAATGTACATTTGGCTTTTTTCAACATGTGGAAAATCTCTAATTGGACCTGTAGAAATCATGCATTGTATACTCCATGTACATATACGTGTAACATGTATATATTAACTTCTCCAGGCAGTGGTCCTAGGTCTACATGTAGGACCACTATGGTCCTAGATCTAAGACCACCAATATATTACAGCTTCGAAATTAATTGTAATAAACATTGTATTTTCTACCTTTTAATGTTTTATTATGGTCTCCAATCTTATTTGGATAAATATTAGTTAAGAAGAAATCACTACAACAATTCATTTATGAATGAGTTTATTGCAAGAATTGGTGAAAAAGTGACGAAAGTTAATTAGTTTATTGTACATGTAACTTCACACCCTAATGTGCTCTATTTCAGGGGAGCACATTTTAACATTATGGTTATAACGGTACTCTGATTTATGCATACATTGTGGTTCAGACATTATATACAATGTATATGATGAGATAAACGAATTTGGTTTCAGTGACATCTTTAAGTGATCGCATTTACATGAAGAGCAAAATTAGCATCCAGGACAAGGAGAATTTTTATAATTGACCTAGCCAGACCCAATCCTTTATGTTACTGCTAGCTAGTGCTCTTTCAGCAAATTAATTATCCAATTACATGTTGTGATTTTAATATGCAAGTTTTATGAATTACTTATGTAGTTATTTAACATGGACATTATAATAATGTAACATGTATATTTTGTAAACAAGTTAGGATTTAACCCTTTCTCACCACTGAAAATGCGAAAATAGATATCTTGCCAATACCAGCAGCATAAATAATTTGCATTCATTTTGTGTTTACATGTATTAAGTTTAATGATATTAAATATTATTGGAATATAATCAGTACAATTACCTGTTAATCAGAAGTAAATATGATGTTATTCAATGGGTGATAGACAAAGTAAGTTTGGAAAACTGTGGTACTATTGTGTTTGTAGCAACAATTTGCTGTAACCAACACAGTATATAGTAGAAGCATTTCAAATGACATGTTTTGCACTCAAAAGAAGTTGATGTAGTTTTCATCTGAAGGAAATTCCTATTGATCCTGCTCAAGGGAATGATAACACCAACCGCACATTCCCAGGCCAATTCTCCTTAAGAGTCTCAGCAGCATAATTATAATTACTTAAATTTAGTGTATCCAATGATAGGCATGGCAACAATGTTGGGGCAAATCAATGTATGTATGGAGGAACATGTTTTGAACGGTGAATTCATCAAATTGCAGGGATTATGGACATAATTTTGCAAAACAACCTTCTGAAGCTCTGAAACTAAGTAAATTTGGAACAAAATGCAAAGGACATGTAATGGCACGACATGATGCCATAATTGATGCAGTTAGGCTAAACTTGAACAGTTCCTTCTTCAAATAAACAAGTGATAGACCCCTTTTAGTTTATTTCTAGAGCCAATACCCTTGCAAACAGCCCCTGGCTTTGTATAGACTGGCATTCAATGCTACTGACTTGTTATACATGTACAATAATGTCATTCTGTGCATGCATGGCGACAGTACAGAGTATGTGCTGCACTATGCCACTTCCTTCTGCAACTTCAGCAACACCATGCCCTTCCCCCTAAGTAGTCTGGCTGTAGTGGTCATTCTCCATTTCGTCCCTAAACGTAACAAGATCATGCGAAAGTACATGTAATTCCATATCTTATTCAGCATTCTCATTGGTGAGAATACTGAATAAGGTTGTTCACAACTCTTCACTCAGCACTTTGCAGTGGAGGCCTAAGTGAGTTTGGCCACTGATGTCTATACGATGCTACACTAATAACTGAGGGCGGGTTAAACTGCAGCCTCGCATGAAACACTGTGCACTTCGTTATCAAAAGCACCTGGTACCTGTAACCTCTTAGGCCTACCCCTACAGACCTTGACTTATGTGACCTGATTTCCCACAGGAGCGGCAGATCCAGTTGCGACAACAAATGGTTGCACTCGCATGTCTTTCCCCACAGTAGAAGAATAACCTTCCAGTATCTTCTATGCCGAGCTGACAGCGTTCACCATTGATTAGTAAGACTGGCCACCAGTAGAATAGTCCGTCTGGGAAAGCTGAAATGAATGTACACCATTCTCTGCTGCTTCTGGTGATTGAGCTAGCTCAAATGCCTTAGAAAGTGAGAGGTTTGACTCAGCCAGCAACTGATGCTGAATTCTGGGATCCCGAAGTCCACAAACCAATCTTTAACCTTTAATCTGCGTGAAACGAGGATCGGTAAAATCCTGAATTCAGGATGGTGAGTTCTGCCGTTTATAACAACCATTGCAGTGAAGATTAAAATCATTAAATCATAAAAGCTGTTTGTTTCAACAATGGTGCACACATTCTATAGCATGGAATAATTTTTATCATCTAGAAAGCAGCCCAAACTTCAAGGATGCATAAGCACGTTCGTTGCTCCCGCGTGCATAAATTAAATGATTAGCAATTTATAGTTTGTAATGCTTATAAAGAGCATTGAACATATCAATTTTACTCCTTTTCACTACTTATTGGTGGTAGCACCTCCAGACTCTTGGTAGAAGTTGTATTTTTATCAAACTTGTACACAAAATAATAGAAAAGGGTAATTTATTATCACTGTCCGAGCATCCGCCCCTTCTTTTTATGTCCCAACAGTACTGGTGACAGCATTTCTACCAATGCCAGGCATTTCTGCATCGCTCTCAACGACTAAAATGCTTTTTTATTTTTATTTTGCAGAGGCTAATCATCATCGTACCACCCGCTCTGACTCGCTTCGCTTAGTCCGCTTTGAGTTAATTCGATGCTCGTACCTTCTGTGTCCCATATTGTTTAATTTGCTTATATGGCTCACCTTACAGACCTTTGTAACAGTTTCTATCTTGAAAGTAAGCTTCCTGCTCTTTCCTCAACCTTATACCCGACTTTGATGGTAACCGTGGCATTATTTGCGAACGAAATAGTAAACTAAGCCTAAAAATTGTTTTTTCTAAAAGAAATAAAGATTTGAATGACTAAAATGGATAGCGCTGTTTAGATGAAAGCCTACAGAAGCTAAATATTAAAAAAAAATCAGCATTACCATTCGAGTTTATGTCGATATGAGTGGTGTAAAGTCATCCTTAATTCAGGATTTCCATCCTGAATTAAGGATGAAAATAGATTAAAGGTTAAGCATGTATTTGAGAGTACCACCAAATTTACAGGCCTCAGGTAAATGACGCAAGGAAGCAACGAACTTTGCCACTCACCCCTTCTGAGTGCACTTGGGAAAGTGGAATTGCTGAACAGTGCTTGAGTAATACGGCATCAAATGCTCCTGGACCAACTTGACCAACCCTTCAAAACTCTTGTCTTTGGGCTTAGCTGGTGCCGCAAAACTATGCACTAACTAGTACATGTAAATGGTAGCACCAGAAACCAAACAAAGGAAGGTGTGATATTTTTCAGCTTCAAAAACACCGTTGGCTGTCAAATACTGCTCCTCCCGTTAAATGTAGGCAGACCATTGTTCACTTTTTGGGTTCAACTGCCCTATACTGCTCCCCAGCAACAACATTCTCCTGTAAGGACAGAACTGTTAGATGTGAATTGACTTTGTCGCCAATGTATATGTAATGTGTTCCCAAATGGCCAGATCGAGGTCAAACGTATAATATGGGACAGCACATACTACATGAAGAACTGATAACACGTGGTGATGCAGCAATACATAAATGGTGTGCACAATCCAGTCTTACTGAACACAAACTGGTCTTGTCATAACTTGTGGGCTGACACTGCAGGCCAGCATTCAGCCACTCACAAGGGGAACCCCCCTAGTTGTTTTGCCCCTCACCTTTAAATACCCTCCTACGCCACTGTAAGTTGTTAGGGATACATGTACATGTACTTGCTTTGCTCCATATCTGATGAACTAGATATTTTCACTGATCTGTCAGTACCCTTGTTTCAAACTGCTGACCAGTGGTGATTTGTCACAAGAGTCATTACTTTCACTTCAATTGTTTTTGATGTGCCAGCTGGCTCAGCATTAATTTGCTCCTGTCCAATAAGTGAAATATAAATAGCATGCATATATAATATTTGGGACAGTTTCCGAGAAAAGGATACTTTGCATATATATAAAAAAATGTTATAAAAATCCTTTGCGTTTGGATCATTATAACTTCCCAATGGTTAATGCTATCAATGTCCTATTTAAATACTTCATACCACACCATTTCTCTATGGTAAAATACATTTAGGGGTCTTGTACTTACTCCATGCCAGTATTGCAACATCCGATACCCCACCGGGTTCGAACTTTGCTATAACTTTCGGTAGGAGTAATCAAATCGCTTCAAATTCGGTTTGTAAATACATGTAGAGAGGTCCCTTACATGTAGCTATTAAGTTGTTCTGTTTGTTAATTTTTATGCCATTCGTTAAGGAGATACAGTTGAACCAACTACGTACATGTTTTCCCGCTTGATTCGTGCCAATGCTATAATCCTCACCTCCCCATACATTGAACGGGATGCAATTTGCCCAAATCATTGGCACAAATTGAGCGCGAAAATGTGCACATAGTTTACTGTATCTCCGTAACGGATGGCATACAAATTAACGAACAGAACAATCCAATAGCTCTCTATCTACAAACCGTATTTGAAGCGATTTGATTAATCCTACCGAAAGGTATGGCAAGTTTGAACCTGGTGGGGTATCAGACGTTGTAATATTGGCATGGAGCAAGTTGAAGACCCCTAAATGTATTTTACCATAGCGAAATGGTGTGGTATGAAGTATTTAAAATAGGAAGTTGATAGCCTTAACTGTTGGGAAGTTATAATGATCGAAACGCAAAGGATTTGTATAACATTTTATATATGCAAAGTATCCCCATTTTCTCGGAAACTGTTCCATTTATATTAAAGTACATGTCAGAGGTGGCCCCAGCATCTACCGAGGGGCGGGGCCAAGCACACGAGGGGTGCCAAAAAGAGGCGTGGCTTACGATACTTCCTGATTTGCACGTAACCGTTTGACTCTGGATTGTTGCTAATAATGCATGCGAGCGAGCGCTAGAAGCTAAATTATGCTCCGCATGTTGTAGCCTCTTTGGATTGTAGTAATTGACGGGTGGGGAGAAGGGGGCGCCATAGCCTGGGGAGGGGGGGGGGGGGGGGGGCCAAGGCCCCCTGGGCCCCCTCCTCCGGCCGCCTATGCATGTACACTTGTATATGTACATTAACTTTTGGGCGTTGGGTGTAATGTGTGCAACTTAGATTGCTGCATAATGTCCATGATGTATGGCATCATCATTCCTCTTGGTGGAGTGGCTATAACCACTAGCCTAAACCTTTGGATTTGGGGCCAGTCTGTAAAAATTCATAACTCTACCCAGTCAGCTTTGGTAACAATCCATACAGAATGCCGTTTATCTCAGTTGACTGTGCATTTCATGAAAAATACAGTCACTTAAGCCTGAGGTACCATGAAGCCAATTCCATCTTACCATGAGCCATGGGCAACCATGCAGTCTTGGTCTTGTATAGCCATACAAATGCAGTCATGAACCCACATACATGTACATGTAGATCATCCTTTTCATTTAGTTTTATTAGCCTTGTCTTTGCTTCTACAATCCTTGCGCTTGTTACATGTGTGTTAACCCAAAAAAGCAGCTATACTCCAGTTACTACTAGAACCTCCAAACCTGAAACACCAGCCTGTGAAACACTGACTAGATATCCCGCTTGGTGTGCTTTGCTATAGCTATATGTATATGAAATAAAATGCACTTGATTTTTTCATGCTTATCCTTTTACGTTTTAGGAGTGGTCTTTGGTCGATATACACATAATCTATAATTGGACGTTTGCAGTTTCCTCTATGTGGTTGTATTGCAGTAGAACTTTTAACACGCAATGTGTGAACCCCAATGATGAAAGAGGATTCATATACATCTTTATTGGTTATACAATATAACTGTTATGCGAAGCTTTCCACCAATGTTTCCTGACTGAGGGCACAACTTGATTTGTTCAGTACAATTCAAATGCTTTTGAACGTGAGCATAATGCTTCCCACTCATCAATGTGTGGTGAAATTGCAAGCCCTGTTTGCATACATTACCTTCAGACGCTCTTCACACTCAGAATTATTAATGTATGGGGCAAGATTTGGTTTGTGCTTATGTACAAACTCCTTTGTATTTCTGCTATTCATCAGGTAAAAAAAAAGTGTCAAAGATGCATGGGAACAAATCATTCCATGTGTACTGGAAGAGTACAACTGTGTCAGTATAATGTAGTTTGGGCACAGTTACATTGTGTACATGTGTATGTATATGCAGTGGAATATTAATTCCTGATTTATTTTATCTTTACATGTAGGTCTGGATAGCACAGCAGCCTTTTTTAATTGGCTTCTACCTCTATCAATACTGGCCTGCTGTATATGCAATGCTGTCCAAAAGAGCGATTTCAAAAGCTAGCCTAAGGAAGTTACCTACAAACTAAATTAATTTGTACTATGTACATGTAGACGTAGCAACTCTTTGTTCACTCATGCAGTTCTGTGAAATGAACTGATTGACGCTATACTGTATACAGTGTATGCCAGAACTGATTAAATTATAAGCATTTGGAATTATAAGTGCTGGTCAGTGTACAGCATATACATTTGTATGGTTGTAGTGCCACTTTGGCAATTGCAACTGCTGTAAGAAGTCATTAGAAAACCTCGGATAAGGACTTGTACAATGTAGAAACCCATGCTGATGGCTATACTCATCTGACACTAGTTAGCTTACATAAGTGGTCTGCCAGGCGTGGCTTGTAATGTGTCTACCTTGGCGCATGGAAAGTGTATAACAAGATTATGGTTGGATGCTTAGGCAAGAGGAAGGCTGCAAATTAATTTTATTGATCTCTTGTAGCAATATCTCCCGCTCATTTATTTCCCCCCCCCCCCCCCCCCCCCAAAGGGAGGCCTGTAGATGAGGTTTTAGCTAAACATGTCCTACATCTACACTCTTTGCATAGGCTTCGAATAAATAACTTCCACCTATAAAAAGGAGCCCTTTAAGTTTTGTGGTTGCATGTAATTATAAGCAACACTTGAGTGTATTAGGAACTTGCATTTGCCAATGTTAACCTTTAGGTGTGGTCTGTTTTGCAGAGTGAATGCCTTGTAGGTGTGGTCTATTTTCCAAAGTGGTTCATGAATAGCTTACAAAGTGTATAGGGTTAATGAAAGTGCCCTGTTGGGTGTGGTCTGTTTGCACAATGTACAGGGTTAAGAAACTTGTGGACTGAAAGTGCCCTCTGTTTTGCAGAATGTACAGGGTTAAGGGGAAAAACATTCACTAAAGATCTGTTGTATTTAGGAGTGGGCGTAAGGTTTTGGTGTATCATCCTAATTTCATGTACTTGCATGCATTGTTTACATGATGAGCTAACCTTCATATAATTACAACAGTAAAATGTACATATGAGGTACATGTACTTGTATATTGAAAAGGGTAATGAAAATATACCGCACTTGGGTGAACATTTTCAGAGGGTCAATCTGGGAATTAAATATCCTGTATGGCACATGCATACAATTAATGTGTTCAGACATGTTGGAGGTTGTACTGTAACCTACATGGTGAAATATAATAAATATACCCACACAACACATACATGTACATATGAAAATTAGTTTAAAGCATGTAATTATTACTAAAGGTGTACATTTTCGTGTGTGTACATGTATATGTAATAATAATTATATTGACATGTATAAGCATATGCATATGTCAAAAAATTGATAAATAAATGTGAGGGTGACCTTGTTTTGCGGAGGGGGGGGGGGGGGGTCGTTCGAATCCATCGACCCACCCTTGTGTGTGGCCATGATGTGTGTGTATTATTAATATAATATAATAACAATCTGACACACCATAACATTCAGGTAACATTGTTGATTTCAAACACTGTGTTTGTCCAGCTTCCTCCACACAACTGCTTGCTGTCCATCACACAAGGCATCATGCACGTCACCAGATCAGCATTGCCATAGCGACAATATGTGTTCCCACAGTAACACTCCCCACCGTTCTGCACTCCAAAATACCTGTACTGCTGCTGGGAGCAGGTGGCTGCACAGGTAATAGGTGTATGCTCCCCACCTGCAAAGTGTTCAAGGTCACGTTGATGAGGATCATCCTTGGAGCATCCCACAAACTTGGCTCTGAAAGGTCCCACTCTGTATATGCCATTTTTCCCTGGTGAACCACACCTTCCACTGCCACCAACACATGGGGGACACTCCTCTTCCAGTGCACCCCCGTAATATCCAAACTCGTTGCCACAGCGACACTCAACACCACTTGGACCATTCTGGAGGCCACAGTATATGTATTGGCTGCATGCCTCAAGGCAAGTGAATGGCAATGGATCAGTGCTCTTGAAGATCTTGTACAGCCCACTCAGGTCACTGAAGCTCTCACTGTCTTTGTAACAGCCGATGTAGCCATCAGGCTGTGAGGGATGGAACAGTTGTGTGTAGTTGTCCTCATCGTACATGAAGTAGATGGAGCGAGCCTCTTCAGTCTTCCTATCTTCCTGGTCCTGGGACAACGATGATTATGAGCACATTAATTTCTAAATCAGTGTGCAATAAGCACTATTACACCTACAACACAACAGAGATGACAGGACATCTCCTAGTGCAAGTGTTGTTATTGTTGTAACCCATTGAGAGGGGGGAATGTTATTTTCAATTGCTGTTTAGATGATACCTGTTTTTCATACACGCACATGTATGCATCCTATTGCTATGAATTACAACTCACAAACAACTCGCAGGAAATGAATAACACCCACAATATACCACAGCGTGAATACTTTAAACTTGAGTCTGGACAGTACTTGTACTGCATGAAGCTAGGTTACCATGTAAGGAGACTACAGGGCACACCCATCCCATGGCTAGAGTACAGTTGGTACTGTTTATATAGCCACATAGCATTCAATGCAAGTCACCCATGCACTACATGATCACATACAGCCATATTTACTCACAGATTCGGTATAGGTCGATTTCTTGCTGCTGTGTTGAAATAAATGTGGAATCCGATCATAGGACTGCAATTTCAATATTTTGTCCACCAAACCACCTATAGCCATATCAACAGGATTTGCATAAGGATCGCTCTTCAGGTGAGCAATGATCTTTGGTACCAGGGTCTGGGAGAATGTGAGGGTGCAAGCTCCCTCAATGCCTAGATTTCCAGTGATGCATTTTAACCCTCTTGGCTCTTTACTTTGTATGCCAGAGTAAAAGGTGACGTAGCCGAGCTGGTGGTGGGGAATGGTGAGGTCTGTAGTCAGGGAGCTGTACGCCTTGTCAAGGGCATGCCATGCAGGCACCATGTCATCCTCCAAGATCATGACAAAGTCAGCATCATAGTCCAAGGTCTTCTCCAGGAGGTTGGCATAGTCTAGTACTGTGTGCGTTCAAGCCCGCAAGCACATATACATGTATAATAAGAGAGATGAACGTAAAATGAAACTGAAAAGGGTTTCTATATGTATGTGCATCAGAGGGGTAACAACGTTGATATTTTATACAACTGTGGTTGTTAATAACAACATTGAACTGTGGTTTTTGAATATTACAATCACATAATTATTATAGTGCGCGCGTTGGGAGTTTGCCCTAACCAGCCTGGGTCTGGCTGCATGTCCAGTCAGAGAGAAGTGGAGAAAGAGAAGAGGTGGCCAAGTTCAGCACCACTATTACATTATCACAAATTTACACCTATATTTGATGTACAGTTAATTCGAATTGTAATAGGATGAAATATACATATGCGTACATTTATATACTGGCATGTAATGAACTATATTACCAACACCCATTCTTGAAGAATAATTGGTTGACGATGGATTCACTATTACCTCAAACCGTGAGGGTGAAATTTGAAACACAAGAGAATTTATTGATGACTTGATTAGCGCTAAACACACGTTGATATATATATATATATCCACATTGAATAGCATAAGAAGGTATTTCATCAGCTTCGAGTTGCTGGTAATGTCAAGTCAGCTAGGAAGATAGCAGAATGGTACAAGAAAATAAATGTTGTATAGTTTATTGTTGATGACATGGTGTCTGTAAGGATTCATTGATTGTGCATTCTCTGACCTTTGGAATTCTCATTTTTCATGTGTGGTAGTGTAAGTGCTGAGAACGTGTTCCATCTGAGGTAAAATTTTAATTAATCAATACTTATTGATGCAAGAGCGAACATGGTGGAATAAGTTGCTATCCAGGAATTGAACTTCAGAGGTACAAAGAGGATCCCTTAATTTATTTGCTCTATTGAGAGATGGCAACATGCTAATTAAGTTTAGTACTACATGTACCTGCAAAATTAATATCATTGAGAGATGCTTCAAGATTTCAAGCCACGTGTTTCTGCAAGTGTATTACTGACTGTCAAACAGAATGGAAATGATTGAGGCCTTTTTTCATTGGCATTTGCATTGCTACTGCATTTTGTGTTGGCCAATTCATGAAATTGGACTCAACAGCTTTGAGATACTTCAAAATTATATCCGGCTAGGAGACCGCTAGAACAATCAGAAATGATGTCCTGCACATGTCATAATATGGAAGACGCGGATGAGGTAAAGTGGTGGAATGTGAAGATGTACATGTGGAGAAAGATATCACAGTTCATGCATAAAATCCTCATTAACGATCTCTACTAGTCCCAATATTCGGTGGCTTTGTTCATTCTGTTCACTCAATTAAGAAGCAGAAATTTGTCTATGCATAGGATTTAATATTTAGACATCACATGTACCTACATCAGTGTATACATGTATTATAATACCGACCTTACAATGGTTCATATTATTATAATACAGTTACACGTACACAGCGCATTTACACATTAATTTTACAACTTCATACTAATACATTATATAACACACAAGGGGCCAGGATAGCCTTAGCGCTCTCCCTCACCAAGGTCAGGCTTAGTCTCCAATACATGTCCTGCCTCACCCCGGCTTCATTGGAGGCTGAGCCCACTGCCAACCTCCTGCTGATCCGGTTGAACATTTCCTGGGCCTTCTCTCCCCAACCACCATATGTCTCTACAGCCAGGGGAATGCACTCCCACCCCAAGTTCTGCACACTTCGGGCCATTCTTAGCCATTTTGACCACTTCTTTCTCTGCTGCCGAGTAACCCACAGCTGTGCTCGCTCCCAGAATCAAGCTTGGGTTGAGCGGATTCACAACTGTGACATCACAGGCAGCAGATTTTCCAATGGACCACGATGGAACCAGGATATCAGCTGGACGGGTTTGGGAATGCGAATGGTCCATGCCCCAGAGCCCTGAGGCACATAAGGAAGCCAGGTAAGCAGCAGGGGAATGCCGCCTTAAAGAGCGCAGTCCAAATCCCCCTCGACTGATGCTCATATTAAGATCGTATCTCTGCCAGTCTGGAATAGTGCTTATTATTATTCCAGCTATAGCTATTGCACAAGATCGATCGATCAACGCGGGTCATGCAATTTAAATCCAGTCGCATCAAATCGGGTCGATAATTAATTCCAGAGATCATATACACACCATGTGTATCAGTGTATACGATCTCTGATAATTCAAAGTTCAAACCAGGTTGTAACATATAGATCGTCTTTTTGGTCCAAAACAATATGGCCGATAATGTTTTGATCATTTCCGGGATGACACGGCAGAAGGGGTCTACCGTACTGCCAAGCACTTAGCTTTTTGCTTGTGTTCTAATGCATAATAAATCAAACCTGTCGACGTCGTCACCACAATATAATAACAATTACGTTATTGACAAGTAGTTGGCGGAAAGTTCCGCAAACCGTGTCGCCATCAACTTAATATTTTAATTTTCTCCGCCAACAAGTTAATTATCCGCGTCGCGGAGGGGGGCGGGGAGGAGCATTCTGCACGTAATTATATAGCTAGCTGTAGGCTTAGCGCTAAACGATTACTTCATGTATAAATCTGGTATACAATACAAAGACACTACCGCGCCTGTATATGTACCACTGTTATTGAGTGTTAATACCGGTGTCGGAGGAATGGCTGTCCCCCTGGAAAAAATGTCCCCCCGGACATTATATCCTAGGATATATTGTCCCCCCGGACAATGTATCATGTCCCCCTCTGGTTTAAAGTGTCCCCCCCCCCCCCCCCCCCCCCCACAGGGGGACTGCCATTCCTAGGATATAATGTCCCCCACCCCTCTTTTACGCGCATGCAAATTACGCATGCGCGCCCAACCTCGTGGATGATTCACACTTCAGTAGAGCATTATGGATGACTATGACGCCTTGGTGGAATTTTTATTGTTGGGGCGCTATCCTTCAGGATTATCCAAGGTCCAGAACCGTTCATACCGAAGGAAAGCACAGGAAAATTACAAAGTAGACAGTGGTGGTATCCTTTTTTATTCCGCAAACGTGCAAGATGGTGATCGAGTATGGCGCCGGGTGGTTAACACGAAAGAAGAACGCTGTCGGATCATGAAAAGTTGCCACGCCTCCACTGAAGGTAAATTATAATGCTTTTGTATAATGAGGATGTAGCTCTCATTTATAATCATATAGGAGGAGGACACCTTGGAAGAGACAAGACCCTTGAGAAAATTTGCTCCAGATTTTTTTGGAAGAATATGGGTGATGACATCCGCAGATTTTTATTGACATGTGATGTATGCCAACGTACAAGTGACGCTAAATTTGTGAAAGTGGATGCTGCATTACATCCTATTCCTATCAAGCCTAACGTTTGGAGCCAGGTATTTCAAACCCCATAAGGATATAACATGTCAGTATTAATAATGCCTCTGCATTTATTTTATGCATCTCAGTGGTAAATGTAGGAAGCACTTGCCATGCACATGTGTTTGTGATATTTTTTGGCCTGTTGAGTGTAACCCTCAACTGCTCTATTGGTATAGAATGATCCTTAACTCACATTTGTTTATATTTTATATTTTAACTAATAGAAACAACAAAACAATACATATGAGAATATTAAAAAAATAAAACAATACATATGAAACTGATCTAAACAAAACAATAGGTAGCTATGACAAACCAAAGCGGTTTACACTGTGTAGACATAATGTGCAACCAAATTTTGGTTTGACATAGCAACCATGCAAATTAATTATAGTGGCAACCAATTTAATTATAGAGAATAATGTCATAATGTACATGTTTAAAAACGTTGTGTTTGTGTTTTTAATAGTTATAAGGAATAACATTATATCACTTGCAGGTAGGAATTGATTTAGTGGGGCCTCTTCCAACAATTCCGTTTGGAAACCGCTACATAGTAACACTTATGGATTATTTTTCTAATGGCCAGAAGCTGAGCCATTAAGGGATAAGGCAGCTCAAAGTGTTGCATCATTTCTATACAAGATGATATGCAGGTGAGTACAATTAAATATAATATTTTCCTGTATCTGGAGACAAATTACACATATCAATATGTTGTTATTTGTCTGCTTGATTATTTTTCTTTTAGATATGGAAATTAGTGACCAAGGAAGAGAATTTGTAAATTCTTTAAACAAAGAACTCTTGATTCTCACAAATACTACACATAAGATTGCATCCGCTTACCATCCTTAAACAAATGGTTTAATTGAGTGGTACAACCAAACGCTACAGAGGTCATTGCTGAAGCTTGTAAATGACAAACAAGATAACTGGTGTCTTGTTTGCATATCGTACTGCAGTGCACAAGTCAACTGGTATAACTCCATTTGAAGTAATGTTCTGCAAGTACGCAAGCTGTCTGCAATTGGCTCAATGAATTGTGAAACCTGTCCTGATTTACATGATTGCATGTTCTTTTTGACATCATAGAAAGGCTGTTCTACCTATTGAAAATGATTTCACGTCTGGCAACTCCAAAGACAATTCCAACAATGACTCCTCGATGGATCATGTCCTTACAAGCATGCAGAAACTTAAGAAACAGATTTTTGGTACAGCCATGGAGAACATTACGAAGGCCCAGGAGCGATATAAGAAGGACTATGACTATAAACATTGCAGAGGAACAGTAAGTATATAAATTCTATGGTAATAATTTGAGTGCACTTATGACTAAAATCAATTGTATGCCTTTTTGTAAGAGATTTAAATATTTGAGAATTTCTTTATCCCTTACAGATGCTTTCAAGAGGAACATTGGTTTTGCTACGAAACTCACAGAGAGATGGTAGAAAGGGAGGGAAATTGCAAAAGCGCTGGATTGGTCCATATAGTGTATCTGATTCTCTTGGTAAAGGTGTGTATAAGCTGTGCAATCCAACAAATGGGAAAAATCTAAAGAAAGCTGTGAACATCTGTCGACTAAAGATATATCATTCTAAGATGTCAAGCCATCCCATTTCAGTAATACCTCAGTCTTTCAAACTTACACATCATCTGAGTCAGATACCAGTGAAAATCATTGTTACATACATCGACCAGGTGCCTTGAAACGGAAGTTAGGCACCTCAGCTGATGAGTCCAACGTGTCAAAGGTTAATGCAAGAATGTTTCATGATGGTCATGAAGCACCTTCAAAATGTGTCAAGGATGTTGAAGATGTTAGCAATCGCTGTCAACCTCACAAGAAGCAAAGAGTTGACAGCTGCAATGAAGAAATGAAGGTTGTTGATTCTTCTTGGAGCCAAAGTGGTGCTGGGAACAAAGAACTCATGAGCGAACAATCGATGCCTATTGGAGAAAAAGCTTTTCTTCACAGTGTGAAAAAAGGAAAAAATTCCCTTGCATCTGTAGTAGCCAATTCATTTTCTATTTCAATATGTGAGGAGCATGACTTTCTTTCAAGCACCCAAATTCAACCATGTGGTTTATTTATACCTATGGATACCAATCATTTGTCATCTATCACCATAAACCAAACTTTGATTCCATATAAATCACCTCAGCATCAATCCACTTCATCCATGCAACATGTACAGCCTTTCAGTTCATTTCCGAACCAGTCTGATAATGTAAAAAAAAGTATGATGCCTGTTGTCACTGAAGAACCTAAGATGCACGAAACTATTCTTTCCAGTCAGAGTAGGCACACATCTCTGCATGGTAAGTGGATACTTTATAGCTGTTTAGAGTGCTTGTATATGTTGTCTAAAAACCTGTTTCCACTTGCCCCTTCATACCTGCCTTAGCTTGTACAACATTAGCTAATACATATATGTTACATGATACTAATTCCTGTTGTATGCTTACGTTATCTTCTGTGCTAGATAACTCACACAACATATCATGCCAGTCTTGGATTCCTTCATTGAAATTACTTATGACTGACTACAACTGTATTTAAATGGAAAATGGATCACTGATAGCATCATTAATGCTGGACAGAAACTCATTAAAGAAGCTTTCCCACACATTGGAGGCCTACAAGTAACAACATTAGGAGAGATATTGGCATTTCAGATGGAATAACCATTGGATAACTGTCTCAAATATTCAGTGTACATCAGGGAATGTAAACATTTTTGACTGTAATCTTGGAATGGATATCTCACATAGAACCAAGCAATTGATCTGTTCATTAGTACGCTCTCAAGATAAGAAAATTACTTTGAGGATAAAACCAGTACAAAGACAAAATGGCTCAAGTGATAGTGGAGTGTTTGCATTAGCTTTTGCTACTTCCCTTTGCAGCAAAGTATGTCCTACTACGTTTACGTATTATATCACCAGTCATTAATGAGAAAACATCTACTGGAATGCCTTACTAATGGAACAATGACCGTTTTCCCAGGAAACGTTATCAGACAACCTCGACGATCTCCTTCTAGAAACATAGAAGTGAATATATTTTGCAGATGTAGGCTTCCGCTTCCAGAATTTGGCCGGATGGCACAGTGCGATGGATGTCAAGAATGGTTCCACGAAGAGTGTGAAACCATTCCAGCTTCTGTGTGGAAGCAGAAAAGGAGAAAATGGTTGTGCAGCATATGTGAATAGAATTTTGTTATCTATTATGATGATTCATTTCTTGATTTAAAAGAGATGTGGCGTGTAGAATGCTAGCGGCGCTCGAAGACAAATTCCTATAGGGGGGACATTATATCCTAGGAATGACAGTCCCCCTGGGGGGACACTTTAAACCAGAGGGGGACATTATATCCTAGGTTATATTGTCCGGGGGGACAATATAACCTAGGATATAATGTCCGGGGGGACATTATACCCTAGGTTATAATGTCCGGGGGTACAGAATTTCCTACGACACCGGTATATACGCGTCCCATCCGGTCAGCCGTCCGTCCGGGACTTGTTCCAATTAGTCAGCCGCTGCAACACTGAAGGGGAGCGGTCGAACAATCAGATATGCATGCGTGACCCTATATTCTAAATGCAGACGAATTGTACTATACTAAACAGTCAGTGATATGTTATGGAAATCATGCATAAAAAGTGTACAAGAATTAAAGCAAATCAGTGTATAGTATGTTTGCAGTCGTCGTGGATGCAATGTGGGCAAAAATATCGACAACTTCATCCAGACTGATTGCTTTGTCATACTTAATGTGCATCAGTGCTAATGCTGTTACTTCAATTATAGTCTCTCTTCGTTCATGGCTATGCCTTAAAATCACTGGGAGACCACATATGAAGCCGCTCGGTCCACAGTTGTCCGTAATTTCAGTAATCGTTGGTTCAGCGGTACTAGCATGTGCAGGTACTATTGGTGGTAATACATGTATTGATGGCATTGAAGACTCACCATTGGCATCCACAGAATCAATCTGGCGTTCATGATCGAGATCATCCGAAGTAATTCTTTGCAGTGCCGCTGGAGGTGGCTCTAGATCTTCCAATGCGACAATACCACCTGCGTGGTTCTGCTTCATCACTAGATGTGCGTGGCCCGCCCTTCGCGTTCCTTCGCGTTGTCGGAAGGGCGGGCCACGCCCAACTACTTCATCACTACACTGCACTCTGCTACAGCCTCTTCAGTTGTTCTCACTTTCTTAAAAGAGTATATTGTGCGTCCGGCATAGCTGCATGCAGCTCGCTTCCTTTGACGGTCTTTCCATCGCTTTCTTTGCCCCAGGCATTATGCGCTCAACACCGTTAATTAAATTGCTCAGATTTATTTTAAACTTTGCGCCTACGGCTATAGGGCTAGGGATTCAATATTGATGGCTATTAGTTTAATTAGGCCATGCAAAGTTGATTATTCGTTTCTCGTCCGCTCATTTTCAAAAATAGACGCGGGCGGGCGGTAATTATTCATTATTCATTATTGTTTGAGCTGGGGCTGATTGAGCGTCTTCCCAAGGTTTGTGACACAATGAACTTAACATGCTGACCAAATATTGCGCAAATATCGTCGGCGTTGAGCTGTTCATCCACAATGCTTAACGAATCCTTCGTAAGGCCAATATGAACCTTATCTAGGAATGATTGCATGACAACGCATGTGACAGTTCTTAAGCCAGACCTACTCCTATTAACGAAATTTAATTTTGCATGTGTGCATGGTTAATTAGTATTTAATCGCGCGACCGATCGATGGTGCGTGTGAGCTAGGTATGTTACAACACGCCCACAAAATGGCGCCGATTTTTGGTCAATGATGCTGTTTTAATGTTTTACGGGACGTACGAGATACCACTTTTTTGACAGCCTTTTTTGACCTATGCTATATAGCCTTTACAAACGTAGCACGGTGTTGTTGTAGCTGATAGTTCAAAGTCTCGTTAAGAGTCTTAACTAAGTCAAAAATTTTTGCTCTTCGATATACAAATAATCGGGACGAATATGATTTACAAACGTTTCACGATTTGCCCCAAAACGGGAGCAGACCTTGGCGAATGATAGATAGACTGAAAGTATATTGTACAGTCCTCGTTTTGCGTGATTTTCATGCAAATCTAAAGCCCCGCCGACCCCTTTCTACTTCCGGCAGGAATATCATCGATATCTATGTATTATTATAAACGACGCACGCATGCCTCTTACAGTCATTGCATGCCTGATGCCATGAAATCAGAAATAATATACATGTGTATGATTGAACATCGCACATGCAGAGCTAAATTATATATTTATTCCTTCTGCAGTTTTGTGAGTTATTGGATCTTTCTGTGATCACAATTGCACTCCCAACGTCAACTTCAGTGTTGCTGTGATGCGCAATCAGTAGTTTGTACAATAGGCCTTTGTGTCTATGCATTGTTCTTTTGACTGAGGGCGCTAGCCGTAAGATTGTGTGTGTATATGCATTGTTCTGAGGGCGCAAGCCAGCCAGAGATTGTGTATGTGTTCATTGTTCTTTTGACTGAGGGGGCGGCCGCCCGAATGTTCTTATGTGCATGCAAGCGTGTATCATTTAGTCATTGTTCTAGATCCTGCATGGCTGGTTATATTATTACTCCTTGCGTTCGTTCGTCAGACACTGGTCCGTAGTATTTATTTCAATTCTCTGAGATTGGTAAAGGCTCGAGTATCGATTTTGATACCTGTATATCGGATATCTGCACCGACGAGCATGCCGCACGCAGCTGGTGTTGGCGAAAAGTACTTGACGAAATACTTCAGAGATTTCCCCGAGCATGATCACTCACAACTCAAAATTGGTCATGTCCTTCATCTCTATTTCCAGAATGAGAGGTCCGTTGCAAAAACAATGCATGCTTTTGCCCAGAGACTTAATCTTCGTTGCTCTCCACGTCAAATAAGGAGGGTTACAGTTGACGTACTGAAACGTTTTAAGCATTTATCTCGCCAAACGAAAAGCAATCTTTTGCTGAAATTTGCAACGAATCTTTCACATCGTACACCGTTATCCTTGATGAAAGTGATTTTACAGCAGGAAATAGATCTGGAGAGAATGAGGTGTTGCATCAAGATCTACAAGAAACTGTGCCAGGTCCAATTGTACAAACGTCACCCATTACTCTAACAATCCCACCCGAACCTCGACCTGCACAAACGATACCAGGTTCGTCGTTGATCACAGAAATGTTCCAATCTTAACAATATCATGCTGCTCAAGGGAGAGTACCACACTTAGAGAGCACAAACTTAAGAAACGTCTTCATCATGTTTCAAAATTAAGAAGTGATATGAAGAAGCGATATACAAAAACAGTACGAAATCTTCGCTCCCAACTTGATGTTCAAAGGATAACGCAAATCAAATATCTAAATCAGGAAATAAAAAGGAAGAGGATGGCTCTATCAGTGAAGGAAGCAAAAATTAAACAGTTGCAGAAACAATTCAATGAGAAAGAACTCTCCAAAAAATTAAAGGAAAAAGATGAACTGTTGCAACATATGAAGCAAGCATTTAATCGCTTGAAGACAACCAAGAATGCAGCCAAATTTGAATCTCTTAAACATTCTTGTGATTCTGTTTCCTTTGAAGAATTTCAGAAAAAGATGCTCCAAAATGAGAATGTACAGCTTCAAGAAACGATTATTAATTCAACAGAAAACACTAACGATGACAAAAATACATATTCCTACACCACCAATATGCGAATGATGGTGATTCAATTATGAACCAAGTACCTACCCAGAATGTAACAGGATTAATTATGAAATTTTTGGAAAGGACAGGGCAAAACCCGATGAAGGTACCACATAGAAGTGCTGTAGAGCTTATGACCGTTGAATTAGGACTCATTATATAGATCTTCAAACTGCTGAAATTGCAATAGTTACAGAACATTTGACTATTGGATTTGATGCCACAACACAAGAAGGTGTCCATATAAATTCAAACCATTTTACCACTAAATCTGATTGCAACGTTATTTCAATAGAACGAGTAGCTGGTGGTACAGCTGATGATTACATGCAACATGTCTGTGGATCAGTTGACCATCTAGCAAGGATTTATTCAGATTTTCAAGGAGCACATTATGATGAATGTCAAAGTACCATAACTGATTAACAACATCTCGAACACTCTCACAGACCATGTGGCTGCAAATAATGCCGCTAATTGAGAAGGTGGAGGAAATGTGGGGTAAACTCCTCAATGAGCTAAACTGCCTCTTACATCCTTTTGAACACAATTGTCGGTCTGCACTGAAATCACTTGAAGAGAGCAAAGGCCAGCTGTATGGGAAGGACTGCATTGCTGGGAATATAGTTCTTCAAATGAATAAGTTGAGATACAAGGATGGCAAGGGTGATCCAAAGGGATTCACCTCTTTTATGGATGACAAAAAGCTACCAAGAGGCATATTACCACGCTACCGTGGAAACAGGTTGCACATTTTGTTCCACATTTGTGGAAAACTAATGGAGTACCATCCAATATTTTTAAAATTTCTAAGTAATGGCAACTGCAAATGTGGTGGACTACAGGCAGCATTACTATCTGATTTTTCTAACAATGTTGCCATAATGGAGATGCAGGTACTGGGAGTAATTGGAAAACTTTTCTCTGGGCCATGGATGAAAATGTTTTATACTTCTGCAGACAAGAAATCAATCATTTAGATGGTATTGTTGTGATTAGAAATGTTGTCATTGCATTGAAGGAAAGCTGCAAAAATCCACTTGGACTCCTGCAAAGAGATACTGATTTCTTTGATAACACTTTGGATAAAACTGATACCACCCTCAAAGTTCTTTAACAGTGCTCCACTTCAGATAACTTTAGTGTTGCCATCAGCGAAATGTTTGGGGTCTGTGTCAATGCCATTATAACAGTATTGGAAAGGCAGTACAAACGTTGTTTTGAAATGGACCTAACAACAGAGTTATGGCAAGAAACTGCACGAACCCACAACATGGATGCAGAAGAAATAATGGGCATGTTCAGTGCTCATAAGAAACGTGCACCCAATGCTACACTGGCATTCCTTTCTGCAAGGATGAGGACAAAAAAGAATCGTACAATTGAATATTTGGATGAATTGGATTCAGAAGAAGAAAGAAAGTCATCAAATGGGTCATTTCATTTGGTAGAAAGCGAAGAGACTTTACTCGGATGCAAGATGTACAGATAAGAAAAGAAATATCAATATCTCTCTGGGAGACTAAGAAACGGCAAAAAAAGATGTGAAAGAATGAGAAGCCATTGAAAGACGAATAAGAGATCTCAGTACTGATAACCCTGAAGATATTTCAAAAGCTTTTCCAGATATGGAAACCAAAGAAGTGTTCAACTTATCGGACATAATTCTTGGTAATGTTGTAGGCGGAAGTCTCTGTCATGTGTGGTATGATGAAGAAGGTCAAGACAAAGTTGTATACAGTGGAAGATTTGAGAAACTAAAAAGGAGCAAAACACATGTCATGGCCCATTGGAAGCAAAATGAAACGTATGATGATGCTGAAGACTTCGAACTGACCAAATACGAACTTGGAGCTGACATTGTGTGTGGGGACCTTCTATATATATTGTCGTGATGAATTCCTATGTATTGTATGTATACACGTATATGCATTGTTAATGTTCATAACTAACAGTCGTCTGTTAGCACACTTTAGTTTTGCATGGCATACATGATTTGTTGACGTCTATATTTCGTTTTCACATGTTGTAAACTGTAAACGGTATAGCTTTTCAAAATCCGGTCACAAAAAAGTTGCGCATGTCCATTGAAATGTATGGCGCAAATTTACGTGAAATTCGCCACTTTGAAAAGTCGCTACTCTATACACAGAGCGACGAATCAGATATTTTTTTCAAAACTACTCTTTAAAAGCTTTTTAACGATGCAAAGATCGTTGCAATCCAACGAATTTGAAAATTTTTGTAACATACCTAGAATAAGGTAAGCGATCAAAAGACGTGAATGGGATGGATCTTAGATTCTTTTTCTCAGAAAACAGGTTATTACCGTAGCTACAGAGCTAAACAAATTAAAAGTACTAATACTATAGTAAAAGATACATGAATGTAGCACGTGCACACAAATTCACAAAAGCTTTGCGTCACGAAGTAGCAGTAGGAACCATAGCGCCGGCTAGCATTGTGAAAAATGAAGAGTTTTCTCGTCGCTATCCATGCAGGCTCTAGTAATTCCGGATATCGCATGATGTTTGTATTGGATATCACTGTATGCTAAATAAAACGCAAAAGCAAAAAAGCGGCTAGGGCTTAGCCCCAGACCCCACTGGGGAAACTAGCAGCGCTCCCCCAGACATGTTGCTGTCACGGGAGGAGGCACGCCCCCTCCCGCACCCTCCCCCCGTTGTGAATATATTTATCGGACCCCCCCCTTTCCCAAAATCCTGGTGCCGCTAAAATAACATTTAAAACACCCTATCCCCATGTTTCGATCATAAAATGCACGGTCGTACATGCACGCATCTTTACCGTGATTTGTTCTCCACTTCACCCTCGACGGCGGGTCGTCCCATGTTATCCGCAGGCGCGATGGTTCAAGTTCAGCGTACTCCGACGTCATGGTGAACACCGTGTACCCAAGTCTCTCCAGTGCGCGTTTCGTGTCCACCTCACCTGCGCAAGAGTAGCTTTGCAGAACGAGAAGTTTGTAATCCGAAGTGTTGGTCACGTGAACAAGCCTCTCCGCTAGGCTGAGAACGGTGGGCGGGATCCGGTGAGCTGTCAGGATACCTACCACCATCTTGTATCGTTTCCCAAGCACAGGGGACGTAGACTCAACTTTATGCTCCAAACCGTCCGTTTGTATAGCTACATGTAAAGGTGTATTCGCTACTGTTACCTCAACAGGCGCGTATACAACTAGGGATCTGATCTCTGATACAGTTGTGTTATAACCCATTGTTGCACCTTCTGAGGCTTCTTGTCTTAGAATAGTCCTCTTTGCCTGAATAGGTTCCACGCTGTCGATCTCATTTTCGACTACATTATTATGCAAACAGCAGTAGTACACCGTTAGCACCGACCAAGCTAAGGATACGAGGATTACCACACGTCTCCAGGACAAACGACGATAGACCATGGGTAATTGAAGCCTTATGAAATCAGCACTCGGCACTTACGCAGTTTATCCACCCCGAATTATTTTATTGTTTGTAGTTGTACCAACATTCAGTTATAAATAAGATTTGTGCCGTATCATGACTCATTAAAAACGTGACCCGTGTATATTGGTAACTTGTTTTTAACTAAAAATGCTCTTTGTTGCTATCAAATCAGAAAGGAAGACGATCATTTTCATGTTTTGTGCAAGTCGCGGCACGGTCAGACCGTTTGTATAAGCCATTTAAGGGGGCTTGTCCAAACTATTTTTGGAAAAATTAGCGTCATAAGTTGTGACGTTTACATTTTTTACACCCTCCATGATGATAGCATGGAACATGGCTCAAATTCAGACCTGCCGGCCAACTCTCTGACTCACGCATTTCGCGGGAGACGGAAGTAGCCCCCCGCACATTTCCTAGTATGTGATGAGGGCAAAGCCGGATGGTTTATATCGGTTATAGCTTCATTAGAAACCATAAGATTGTGCTAGTTATACTGAGATCTGTCTAAATTTTAATTAGCTGGAAAAACCGGGGGGGGGGGGGGGGGGGGGGTTCTTCCGTCTCACGCCGAGTTGGCAGGTCTGCTCAGTGTGAGCTAGTCATTGGAGATCACTATTCTTCCATAAAGTGTACCATGTAGTCTGAATAGACATGCTGCGACCATAGATTAATTTTTGGAATTACTGGATTTGCATATAGTTACGCCCTTCGAGTTTCTCGTCTTCCAGGGGTCTCCGGAGGTTCCCGTTGGTGTGACTGTTTGTTTGTTTTGATCGTCTAAAGTTACTGACTTGACTTCAGTTCTTATCTAGTTCTTTGTGTCAGTTCAATTCTTAACGATAGCCAAGTTATGGCGTTTAAGAGTGGTTTGGGGGGCTTAGTGACAGTATACGCCGTTGCTAAGAGGAGTTGAATTGCTTGTTGTGCTGTCTCATGCTACGCGTGTCATAGGCCTGTTTTGAAGCTTAAAATTGAAACGCTAGCTTGGCCCGTAGGTTGCGATCGGTGCAAAGGAAATTCATGCACATGCATGTAGTCAGTGGTAAGCCTTACGTGAGCAAAGTGGCCTATCTTTTGCAACTACAGACGCTTTGGAAGTGAGATGTCTTAAAATCTGGTAATTTACTGATCTTGTCCAACTCAGTTCAGTTTTCGTGCTGTGTAAAATAAAATTTGAAAGCACAAAATACACACATTTTCAACCAACCAGTCTGATGGTATAGTTTCAGTCGTGATGTATCAGTTGAACATTTGAGCCAAAACGTTGTAAGGTTTCTTCACCTGTGAGAGTCTACATGTTCCTTTAGAAAGGCTCTCATGAGCAACATAAGGTCCTATCCAGTTTGGTTCTATTTTCTACCCTTTTTCAGTCTTGCTATTTTTTAGTAGCACAACAGCTCTCATGCACTTTGTATATATAGTCCTTTATCAATGTTGTGTGCCGCATCATATACAATATACCTTCTGCCTGCACCGAGCTTTCTGCATGAGTATTCTGTAGAGCCTGGTGTCGCACAATTATCATTGTCTGCATGTCAATGTGTACAAGTAATAGCATTGAATGGAATTTTTTAAAAACCTCAATATTTCTTTCAAGATTGCTGTCTGTGTCATAAGATTCTGGATATGAGTTTGGTCTCATATTGAATTCAATGGGCAAATGAGGATGGCTGCCAAACGCAAAAAAAAGGGTGAATACTTGGTTGAATCATTGATAGAAATGCGATATGAAAAAATTACAGCATCGAGATACTGATCCCAATTTGTTTGCTCTGAATCAACAAACTTCAGTAACTGACGCTGAAGTGTTTGGTTGAACTGCTCATCCGAACCATTGCTCTGAGGATGATATGTACTTGTCAGATACAGTACACTTTACTCCAGTGAATCTTCACAATTCATCATTAACCTTAGAAAAAACAATGTCATTATGACATACATGTAAATGTGGCTGCTTATAAGGTACCTTGTTAACAAATTCTCGTCCTAGATCTGTTATCTTAACCTTTTCACTGGTAATTAAACAGTGGAACAGAAACTCAGCAACTCCAATGGCAGTCTTATGAGGTAGGTCTTTTGCTTCAGGTCACTTAGAAAATAGACAAGAGACAGTCATTATATACCGGCTTATTTTTTTCGTGGTGTTTCTGGCGGTATAGGACCAATCAGATCTACACCTATGGTGGGCCATACTTCTCCCTTGACAGGAATTGGGTGAAACTCTGCAGAAGTCTTGTCAAATTTTCTATACACAGTGAAAGTATATATAAATGTATAAGACATATATGCATAGAATAGCATCAGTACATAAATATATCTGTTTGCTCTTTGCATGGCATTTGTCACATGCACGTCTTGCAAAATTCTTTCGCGTCATCTATCATTCCGCGCCAAAAATAACCTCTCCGCTACTTTGGAAAGCATCTTATCTCGTCCAAAGTGACCACCATCAAGTTCAGCACAATGCATGGCATCCTTCAAGAACGTTATGTCTATCCTTCTCGGTCACAACTTACAAGATTACTGACAAGTTAGCTCAAGATATTCCAAAGCATTTTTTAGATTACCTGAAACTCTCCACCTTATTTGTCGCGATAAAAAAGAACTCATTCCTTCACGACAAAACTCTTTGCTCTTCTCCGAAGACAGTCACTTTCGTTCTTGTTGTAAAGAGGAGGATATGTTCGATTACAGCAAAATGCTAGTACTATGTCATATTCGGACTGATCCATGACACCTCGAAAAACAAGTACAGAACGATATCGAGGATGCGCGCGACAGTATTTCCTGGCGACAGAATTTTCTTAGGATGTACGGTCGCTACGCTAATTGTGAGCGACATAATTTAAGCTGTCGCCGCGACACAAATTATTTCCGGGCGACAGATTTTCCTGTGACATGCACCGGTTTTAGCATAATTATGAGGCAGTTTTGTCGGGGTTTTAGCTTCCAATACTAATAAACAGGAACGATGTGTAGAATTAACGCTCCTATTTTCATGTTTGTCTACGAGCGTTGCGTATCGTGAAGTGGTTTGATAGCTGGAAGATGTTTCGTCTGGGCAACATGCCAAGAAAAACAAAAGGCTCTCAACAGTCTTGTTCATCAAGGAACAGCGAGTCAATTAGTAAGGGATCTTCATGCAAGTATATCACAGGGGCGGATGCAGGATTTTGGCAAGGGGGGAGTTCGACATGAATAATTGGTGAAAGGGTTCACGCGCGAAAATTTTTGCGGTGCGCATTCTAATTTTTCCACAGATTGTACATGTAAGGAGGATTGGAAACTAAGGCAATCAACACCAATAAATGATTGCCAATCCGTTACGTTCTGGCTTCCAGACTATTGTACTTTTACGGATTTAAATGTCTGTGTTGGTTCATGTACATGCATGCGCTTTTTCTTTGCTATTTGAGCCATTAAAATTTACCATCACATTCCGGCAGTTGACCTACTTCAAGCAGTGAACAGTGTGAGTCTGTGTGACATTGGCGCGCGAAAAAATGTTTTGTACACGTTCCAATTTTTCCACAGATTGTACATGTAGGGGGATATTAGAAACGGAGACAATCATAACCAATAAATGCGTGCCATGCACTCCGTTACATTCTGGTTTCCAGTTAAAGGGCTGCATGTGTTTAATCGCAGATTTGTATTAATACGTTACATGCGCCGGCTTAGTTTCTTCGCTATATCTCTAAAAGCTTGCCGGCAGCAAGGTGCATCCAACTTTGCTGGGTACTAATACTAGTGCACATCGCTCTATTACGTCCGCGGGTTAATTAGCACTTTGGATTACATTTATATTTTCAGCCTACTACGTATCTCGCAGTTTACAGAACTAAAATATAGTACTAACCAATGAATAAGCAATAAGAATAAGCTGTTTGGCAACTTCACGGAGTGCACGCTGAACTCTCCGTAGAAATGCATAGCTCACGTGCGCCGATTTATACATTAATTTTATATATATTCAGGATGGAGGGGGGTACCAACCCCTGGAAACCCCCCCCCCCCCCCCCCCCCCCCCCCACCCTGTGTCCGCCACTGTATCAGCTTCAGTCATTGTGATAATTTGTGTGGAATGTGGTGCTGAGGAATGTGTGCATGGTGCAACATCCATGCAGTGCACATCTGGCCAGGGTTATCAAAGGGTGTGAGAATTTGGGTAAGTACATATCTTGCCCTTTAAATGTACTTTCAGCATCTCCTCTATTTTCTGTTTTGTTTACCAGGTGCAGCATTGTGATCAACTGAACTGATGTCAGAAGACGATAAGAAAGTTTGATCATTCAGCTGATCTGAATTAAAAGAGCTGCATCCGGTAGGCTACCAGTTCCCAAAAGTAGCTGGTTGCAGATAGGAATAGACCTCATTGCATTGGGCCTCTGCCAACAACCACAAATGGTAACAAGTATACGTCAGTTTCTAAGTGGCCCAGCGAAAGAAGCCATTAATGTTGCAGAGCCTTATTCTTTGTCATGGGTGCCCTGATATAGCAATTTCAGATCAAGGGACAGAGTTTTGCAATCAGGTTAGTCCATCCACACATAAGTCAGTTTCCAGTACAAATGTAAAACTTTAGCTGAATCATCATATATGGCTAATTAAAAATTCAGTCCAGGCCTTGCATCTGCACATAAGAATTACCAGCTGTGCAAATGGCATTTACATAAAATTTGTAATCTTAAAATTTGTGTAACATATCATTGTGTTTACAAGTTATATGTATAATTATATGGGACAGTATCCGCGAAAATTTCGTACGTTTTATATCATTATAAGATAATAGTGTTATAACGTTTGAATCGCTATATCTTCCGAACGGTAAACATTATTGACATCCTATTTTCAACACTTTATACTACACCATTTCTCTATGACAAAATACATTTTGGAGTCTTGCACTTGCTCCTTGTCAGCATTGCAACGTTCGATACCCCACCGGGTTCAAACCCGCCATAACTTTCGATAGGAGCAATCAAATCGCTTCAAATTCGGTTTGGTCCTATACCTATCGATTTGTTCTGTTCGTTAATTTTTATAGCATCCGTTATGGAGATACAGTTGAACAAACTACGTGCATTTTTTCCCGCTTGATTCGCGCCAATGATTTGGGCAAATCGCTTCTCGCTCAATGTATGGGGAGGCGGTGGTTATATCATTGGCGCGAATCAAGCGGGAAAACGCACACGTAGTTTGCTCAACTGTATCTCTGTAACGGATGGCATAAAATTAACGAACAGAACAAGTAGATAGGTATAGGACCTCTCTACCTACAAACCGAATTTGAAGCGATTTGATTGCTCCTATCGAAAGTTATAGTGGCTTTGAACCCGGTGGGGTATCGAACGTTGCAATGCTGGTACGGAGCAACTGCAAGACTCCAAAATGTATTTTGTCATAGAGAAATGGTGTAGTATGAAGTGCTGAAAATAGAATGTCAATAACGCTTAACGTTCGGAAGATATAGTGATTCAAACGTTATTACACTATTGTTTTATAATGTTATAAAACGTACGAAAGTTTCGCGGATACTGTCCCATATATATATATACTTCATGCTGTTTGGTCATTAACACTTTTACATCAATTGTAACGTTGTGAATCATCTTCTGAAGTTAACAGGCACTGAGCACAGAGTTGCCAGTGCATATCATCCGCAGACAAATGTGGATTGACAGAGAGGTTTAATCAAACACTAAAGGGTTCACTAATTCAGGTTGTAAATGAAAAAAAATACGACTGGGATGATCACAGTGAAAATGAATCATGTTTACCTACAGGTATGTAGCTATCTGTATTTGCATAATAATATTTACATACATGTTTCTTACAGGACATCCATTCATGCTTCTACTGGCTATACCCCATTTTCTTATGCATTTTCGGGAGGCAAAGCTTCCAGTTCATGCACAGTTGGAAAGTGCTGTGGGTGGTAGCATGTTGCCACAAATCCTTACAGAACCTGAGCACCTGAAACATATTGATGCACTTATTGATCTTCAGGAACAATATCGTGTCAAGGCTACATAGAATATTCTTCTGTGCACAGACTATAGACAGAAGCTACACTATGATAAAAAACATAACAATAATTCAATTTTCTAGGTGGGGGACAAGATGTTGAAGTCAAATGCATCGAATAGTCACAGAATGGGAGGTAAAATAGAGGAACCATGGCTTGGCCCTTGCATCGATCATTAATCAAGACCTGGGCAAGGGTAGATATTGTCTGAGAACATTGGAAGGAAAACCATTGTCGTTATTGAACCAAACCATCCATTGTGTACGCCTTAAGCATTTTATTGATCAGTTCAGTAGTTGAAGAAGAGATATAATTGAGTAATGATAAAGATATCTTGATTGAAGTTGAAGAATTAGAGAACAGTGGCAGTGAGTGTGCCAATGCTACACTTGACAGCAATGCTAATGATATTGCAAGTGAGCAAGAGGCAGCAGATGAAAAAGGAATAGGTGACCGGCAGTGTAGACCATGAAAATGACTACAAGGTGCCAAGATTTCAGAATGAACATTAGAAAAGTCACAGTGGAGAGCAGCGTACAACACTTCAACCTGCATCTTTACTCATTGACAAGGAGCAGTTGTATTCTCCAAACATTTCTATGGAGGTCAGTAGCATGTACATCACATTATGTAGCCAAAGAAGATTATGAAGAGTTTAATTGAGGTAATGTTGTTATGCACTCTGTTGTAAATATTATTATTCTCCATACAGAATACAGAACTGGATCTGCAGCAAGAGGAGTTTGCATTGAATAAAGGCATATTCAGTCGTCTCTTTATGGATAGACTTCCATGGGTTTTATGGTAAGTTCCATTGCAAGAAGTACTGGGTGGAAATTATGTTGTTGTCAATGAAAACCTGCATCACTCACAGCATCAGTGATGAGTTTGCTGAATTCAAAAGGAAAGTCCAATCATACATTGGAACAGCATGTTGATTGGTTAAAGGAATAGAGCTGCTTAATGTGTGGTGCAGATAAGCCAAAACCAAGTTTTTTTCTTTTAACCAAGCAACATGCTGTTCCAATGTATGATTGGACTTTCCTTTTGAATTCAGCAATGACCTCCAATTCTGTAGCCCAAGTTCACGTACTTGGGAACACTTATTTCCTGTCCTTTATGACCTAGATGAGCTGATGGCTTACTAGAATGTGAAAAACAGTGTAGCAGGAGCATATCGTCTAAAGTTTTAGAGATTACCAAAGAAGAGCACAATGATAAAATCAACTACCAGCTGGTTTGCAGTGCATGGCAAAAAAAGAGGTGTGCTCTTCTAGGGTTGACATTAGCCCGTGGGAATCACTCTCACTGGACATAGCCATCAATTATTGCTGTGTCACACTGCCCATTAGCAACAGCTAGGATTGCAGCAGATGGAACGGTCTGTTTCTCTTGCTGTAAAAGGATCACAGGAGTTTCATGAAGAACAAATCCAAAGTTATACTCCCTTGGATCCCCAGATGACTCAATGGAAAGCTATATGAAACAATCAAGGATGCAGACTCTGGGTACTTGGGCTACAGAATTGGAGGTCATTGCAGCAGCATCGTTGCTTAATACAACAATTTCAAATGCTCAAGCATTCGCCACAGGAAACTAAATCAGGCTTGCATCAAGATAAAAGGATGTATAATAATAATGTTATTAAAATGCTTCTCGTTTGAATCACTATACCAGTTTTTATATACTTGTTTCATTGCTTTTTATTCATAACAGGATGCATATGCTTTCAAAAAGTCATGATACAATTAACTGAATTTCATAATCATGTTGCAACAGACATATTTACACTATGCTACTATCTAAACTTGGTATATAGAATATCATTTATATAGTACTAACTCAGCCATGGATAATAATAAATATTGTTCAGTCTACCAACAGTATTACTCATTTTTAATATACAAGTAGTGATACCAGCGAAACTTTATCTTCTCATAAAAGTGTTTTCTTCTTCACATGACAGCAACAGGTGTGTCCATCATCTCTTCCTTCATTACAGTGCTCTGAAAATTAAAGTGATCTGTGTCAACTCAACTTCACCTCACTTCATGCACCAGATGATATACTCAGCATGCTTAAATGTGTTACCCCCCTTGTGCCACAACTGTTACCCCTTGTGCCACAACTGTGTTACTCCCTTGCGCCACATCTGTGTTACCCCCTTGCGCCACATCTGTGTTACCCCCTTGTGCCACAATTGTGTTACCCCCTTGTGCCACAACTGTGTTACCCCCTTGTGCCACAACTGTGTTACCCCCTTGTGCCACAACTGTGTTGCTCCCTTGTACCACAACTGCGTTACCCCTTTGTGCCACAACTGTGTTACCCCTTTGCACCACAACTGTGTTACCCCCTTTTCCCCAAGTCACGGCTCATGATTGATGAAAAGTTGATGGAGGTAAATGGCCATGTGGTGCTCCAGTATTGTTGCATGTCTGGCATGTTCACTATACCCATGGCTATCACGAGGGCCAGGAACTTCTTTATATCCTCTTCTACAATAGGTTTCCCCTTGAATTGGTTAGCCCTAGCCTTTGGATGCTGTGCCAGGTATGCAGCATTACTATCCATTTACTGCTGCCCATATCTGTTTGTCTCCTTTACAATGTAGGCAAGCAGCTCTTTAGGAAACAGTTCTAGGAAGCAGTCTACAGGCTCAAAGCTGCTCATATCCTTAGTGACACCAGTTGCTGTTCTACATCCACTAGAACGGAAAAATGCAAATGAGTGTCGGCTGCTCACTATTAGTTGTAAGTACGTATAAGGTAGGACTGGGAGGTAGTACAGGTAAGATGGAAGTAGGTAGGAGGAGAGTAGGGGTAGGAGGGGGCGTGTAGGGGTAGGAGGGGAGGAGAGGGGTAGAAGGGGAGGAGGAGTAGATGGGGAGGAGGGGTAGGAGGGGAGGAGGGGTAGTAGGGGAGGAGTAGGATAGGGTAGAAGTCCGGGTAGTAGTAGTAGGTGGAGCTGGAGCATGTTGAGAACTCAAAGTAAATAGGGTGCCTCCACACCACTCACTAAAGCGCGAGTCTGATTGCAAAATACTATCATAATGCACCTGAATTCAGCTCAAACATCTTCTGTGCATTTTTGAAATAGTACCATTGTCCTCAATATAACTTCTATTAGTGAGCAGCCGATACTCATTTGTGCATTTCCATTTTAGTGGACGCATGCTGTTACGATTCCTGTCTCCTATCTCGTCTGCCATTATACACCTATCATTCAGGTGTACTGGTATATCACCAAGCTGCATTGTGTGGTTGTAAGAGGCATCATACTCTGAACTAGCAGTATGGTACCTTACCCCAGCTAGAATGTCACAATCTGCATTTAATTGCATCAATATCATGTAATAATTCACCTGCTTTTCTTGTGCAATGCACCTGCACTAGCTTCACTAACAGCTGTATGTGCAGATCTAGTACAGATCTCTTGTGCTAACCATGGGTGGGTATTATTTAGCTCATCAGTTTCGAGGCTACTTTTATATTCCACCAGTATGCTATATATATAACCAACAGTTACACATGTTTTCTCTAAAAAGAGTTACAGAAGCCATATGTGAAAATTGTTACACCTTTACCTAATGAATATTTATTGTGAAAGGACAAGGTCAGCTCCCGTAGGAAAATAATTTAAGCGTACCGCGATTAATCACGTTACAACCGCTTAATCGCGTTATTGCGGGAAGTGGTTTAATGAATCGCGTTTTATCGCTGTAGCTTGGACTCAACGCGTTTAATTGTAACCCGGAACGTTTACTTCAGCTGAAGAAGACTCCGTGAACTAAGAAATTCTACTCGGCTTATAAGCAAGTAAGAGTCAGAACCTGAGAACATGTATAGTTCGATGTCCTCTTTCGACTTAATAAGTTTCAGTGCGCTATATTTGGAGCGCACTCGTAAACACAACAGCTACAGAACATGTACTTCTGGAAACATATTTATAGGGACAATTAAATATGGTCGTCCCTGCAGCTTGATACTTTAGCACCGCCACGGTATGATGTATTTTTACGCATAAGCATGCTTAAGCAAAATTATTATTATTTTATCTCCTGCTTCTCATTCCTAAATGCATGCATGTCTTACAGGTTTGTTGTTTACAGTGTTATATTACAATGCTTCACATGTTATGCCACACATTCTGGCTAGTGAATCATGGGGGCTTCTTTATCACTTTGGGCAGGTTTCCAGTCATATGTATCATCAATTTGTATTTCATCACCCTTTGTACTAGTAACTTGACATGATGGTCTTTGTAACTTTGGACAGGATTGTCTGGACACTCTTAGATTCGCTACACCTCATGACAGCAGTCTATCCGGTAGAAGGGCGTGTCATATGGGCGTGGTTTCGTCACGTGAGTTGTGTGTTTGTGCATTAGTTCAAAATTTTATTTCTGTTACCCTTCGTAACTTTGGACAGGATTGTCTGGACATTCTTAGATTCACTACACCTCATGACAGCAGTCTGCCCGGTAGAAGGGCGTGTCATATGGGCGTGGTTTCGTCACGTGAGTTGTGTGTTTGTGCATAAGTTCAAAATTCTATTCCTGTTGCTCTTCGTAACTTTAGACAGGATTGTCTGGACACTCTTAGATTCACTACACCTCATGACAGCAGTCTGCCCGGTAGAAGGGCGTGTCATATGGGCGTGGTTTCGTCACGTGAGTTGTGTGTTTGTGCATAAGTTCAAAATTCTATTCCTGTTGCTCTTCGTAACTTTGGACAGGATTGTCTGGACACTCTTAGATTCACTACACCTCATGACAGCAGTCTGCCCGGTAGAAGGGCGTGTCATATGGGCGTGGTTTTGTCACGTGAGTTGTGTGTTTGTGCATAAGTTCAAAATTCTATTCCTGTTGCCCTTCGTAACTTTGGACAGGATTGTCTGGACATTCTTAGATTCACTACACCTCATGACAGCAGTCTACCCGGTAGAAGGGCGTGTCATATGGGCGTGGTTTCGTCACGTGAGTCGTGTGTTTGTGCATAAGTTCAAAATTCTATTCCTGTTGCCCTTCGTAACTTTGGACAGGATTGTCTGGACACTCTTTGATTCACTACACCTCATGACAGCAGTCTGCCCAGTAGAAGGGCGTGTCATATGGGCGTGGTTTCGTCACGTGAGTTGTGTGTTTGTGCATAAGTTCAAAATTCTATTCCTGTTGCTCTTCGTAACTTTGGACAGGATTGTCTGGACACTCTTAGATTCACTACACCTCATGACAGCAGTCTGCCCAGTAGAAGGGCGTGTCATATGGGCGTGGTTTCGTCACGTGAGTCGTGTGTTTGTGCATAAGTTCAAAATTCTATTCCTGTTGCCCTTCGTAACTTTGGACAGGATTGTCTGGACATTCTTAGATTCACTACACCTCATGACAGCAGTCTACCCGGTAGAAGGGCGTGTCATATGGGCGTGGTTTCGTCACGTGAGTCGTGTGTTTGTGCATAAGTTCAAAATTCTATTCCTGTTGCCCTTCGTAACTTTGGACAGGATTGTCTGGACACTCTTAGATTCACTACACCTCATGACAGCAGTCTACCCGGTAGAAGGGCGTGTCATATGGGCGTAGTTTCGTCTGGTCAGCGGTGTTTTTCTGTGGAAGTTCAAATTTATATTTATTTTGCCCTCCATAACTTTGGACAGGATGGTCTGGACACTCTTACATTCATTGCAGCTCCAGAGTGCCTGCAGTCTACTTTGCATTGAAAGACGTGTTCCTAGGAGCGAAATTTATGTTTGCATCACCTCCATAATAGTACTAAGTCTATGTAATTGAACACCTCTGTTTGGATGTGGCAAGGTGGTTGTGTTTACTCAACATCCACAACTCGACAACTTGGAACATGCTTTTAGTGACATTTTCATGTGTTTATTTGGCATTTTCATGAATTCTTAGTGTTTGGATCTATTATTGTTACCACACACAGAGTCGAATATACACATGTCATTTGTACTGAGGTATTTACTTTTAAAAATAAAGATAAAATTACTAATAATTCTGCATAGTCTAGGACTCATTGCAAAAGTTTTCTAAATAAGGCATTGTAATGATAAATGGCACTGATTCTATTCTTGTATATCATGATCACTGCTACACATAGGTGACAGGTCACATCAAATACATTACAACATGTCAATTAATAAACTCGAAGCCATTTGGAGGCAGAGCAGCACATATATTGCAATTGCTTCTCTTGCATAGTTATGGAACCACAAAGTGAAGTCAGACGTTCATGCTGCTTCAATGTATATCAATTTATCTACTTCCGTTGATGCTTGATGTTGTAGCTGCTGGTCTTAATGGCTTGATTGAACGGAGTATCACTAGAGATGTTTGTGATGCAATTGTTACTGACAAAAATGATGTACAGTCTCGAGCTGTACTTGCTCATCCATCACATAATCATTTCGTTTAGTAGTCTTACAATTGTATGAATTAAAGTAGAATGATACATCGCACAATAGCTCTGCATGGTGTGTATAGTGTGACAGCTGACATTTCTTTATTACAATCAACTTGCAGTTTGCTGTGGCAATATACTTATGACGCTCATCAGTCGAAAGAGAACTCAGAAGCCTGTACATTTGCATCTATTACTTACACAGGTGCTGCACTTCTGCTAACAAGAATACAAATAGCAATCTGGTGAAAATAGCTGCATGGATTTCAGTGCGGCAATTTCAATTAGCATGTTTCAGCTCCAAGATAACAATTCTAGGTAATCCGGCACATACATGCATGTTCTACCTAGTTCTCCTTTATTGTATACAACCAATGCATCCATTAAACTGTATGCAATTTTTGCCTTAGCTAGTAAGTCTTAATTCACAGCCAAAAGAATGATATACATGTATAGGAAACAATGTTTCCTTCTAAGCATACATTTAATAAAGGGTTGGTGAACACAACAACATGCATATATCTATGGTACAGTTTATTTAGCTTGAATAAAAGATAAAAGTAGACGTACGTGGTTGGTTTCTCTTTATAGAAAAGCCAAACGCCTAGCTCCTAACATTATTTTGGTCTCTGAAAATCTATTGAACATTCAATCGAAATTAGCAGTACATTGCCTTGTAAATAAGTGTTCTAGAGGCGTATTGAGCTTGCTAGAATCGCTACATCCGTATCGTACAGATACTCTTCGCTTCGTTTTGGCAACACTAAAATTCGAATTTTCCAGTACTACAAACATATACATGTATACCGCACGCATGCGCAGGTGATGTAACTTTGACAGCTGCATTTTTCATTTACAGCTCCAGCTGCAATTTGCATATATCCGCCATTAAACTAGCTTAGTACTCCATGACTTTAAGGACAGGAAAGAGCAGCAGCCTTGCACCGTAAGATGGACTAATGATGAAGAGGTATATATGAAGACATCGTATACATAGGTTTGTGAGAAACATGTGTTTGTATGTTGTGATGATCAGGATCGCTCGACGAGATGAAAGCAATCATCGATCGCTGCTAGCGCTATGGAAGAGATTATGACTCCGGCGGCGAAGAAGATGAAACACAGAAGAGGCGAAAGAATATCAGAGAAACCAGAAGGAACATAAACGGTACAGTATAGCGCGTGACGATATTCGAAACATTATCTCATTATACACAGCAGAACCACCTCGGCCATTGCCCATTCTGCCCATTCGGTCGGATGAGGAAGAGCTTAAGGTTGTGTAAATATTCTCTATTTAGATTACAACAAAGAAAAGGAAGCAGTCACATCAAAAGCTGGGGAAAAAAAACAAACAATCAAGGCTGAACGAGGCTAAGCAGAGTGACAGAGAGGTACGTAAGAGCTGATTATGTATCTGGCTTTTGATTGCGTAGGAGATATCGAAAACAAGTACAAGTTATCAACAACGACCAGCTAGCTGAGCTCTGGAGGGGTGAGCTCACACCACAATGGCATGCTGCTATAGGGCTGGTGATCAGCATGTAGGTGTGTTATGATGTGCATATACTGGCTATATTGAATAGATCAGTATACACAGCTCAGATCTGCATCAACAGTACAGCTCCCCTGAAAAGAATTTCCTATGGTGAGTCATTGTCTGATACACCAGCAATCCTTACTGCTCTGCTCATAGTGCTCAATGGAAGACCGAAGTACGCTAAATGAATCCTGTATGCATCAGAGGAATCTGAAGTAAGCTACACAGAAAATGATGAATTGAATTTGTATGACGAACTGAAATTTATTTTTATAGTGCAGCTCATTTACAAATACCCTGAAGCTATAATGCTGCTGAGGAGGAAAGGTGGAAGAAAATTCAATACGAATAGCAAGTGCAGGAACAGTACAGCGGCCTTGAAATCCAATAGTTCCACAGCTGCAGACTCTTTTGTTGTTGTTTGTAGTGCCTTTGAAATGATGAATGAGATTTATGTTACACAACAAATTTTATATGCAAGTGTATAAATACCTAGTTCGCATTACGTCATGCACTTTATAGACCAACGCGGTATATCGCGATTAATAATCATCATATATCGCCATTACCCGCGCTGGGCAAATGCCGCGATTTAGCGCGTTTGAGCGCCAAACGCGTCAAATTCGGCCATAATACCGCGTTGTATCGCAAGTAAGCGCGATTAATCGCGCTGTGTGTATCGCACCTCATTCGCAACCGCGTTTAAGCGTCAACGTCTTAAGCGCGTCACAACGCATTATGGCGCGTTGCAACGCCGATTTTTTCCTACGGGACCTGGCTTTGACCACTTTCAATAACTGACCTCCTTTTGTGCTATTGTTTACATAGGATAGCAGTAGCCCTACAATGCTGCACAGATTTGTATTTAATAATCTTTGTAAGAATATCATCAACATGGGCGCCCCCAGCTTTTCTGGAAGGGGGTGGCCAGGATAGGGCAAGGGGGGGCCATTTGACATGCCTTGAATACTTTGTCTGCTTTTGGCCGATTCAACCAGCAAAAGGGGGGGGGGGGGGGGGGCCATGGCCCCCCTGCCCCTCCCTCCCCCCCCCCCCCTCCCAGCCCCCGGGGACACCCTTGATCAATGTGAAAGCTTGTTTGTTTTACCATACCCAGTGACAGTCAGGCACAATAACAATTTCGTGTATGTGCATGTAGATGTACAGCTACACAGAACAACTAAGACACATTTATCATACCCAAGGTATGTGACTTCTCAGTCCCGTGAATGAATACACAAGCCTCACAAGGGTGAATTGTGCACGAATCATCAAACCATACACAACATTTTACGTGTAGAGATATGTACTTGTATAATAATAATCTGACACAACTTAACACATCATTCAGGTAACATTGTTGACTTCAAACACTGTGTTTGTCCAGCTTCCTCCACATAACTGCTTGCTGTCCATCACACAAGGCATCATACACGTCACCAGATCAGCATTGCCATAGCGACCATATGTGTTCCCACAGTAACACTCCCCACCGTTCTGCACTCCAAAATACCTGTACTGCCGCTGGGAGCAGGTGGCTGCACAGGTAATAGGTGTATGCTCCCCACCTGCAAAGTGTTCAAGGTCACGTTGATGAGGGTCATCCTTGGAGCATCCTACAAACTTGGCTCTGAAAGGTCCCACTCTGTATATGGCATTTTTCCCTGGTGAACCACACCTTCCACTGCCACCAACACATGGGGGACACTCCTCTTCCAGTGCACCCCCGTAATATCCAAACTCGTTGCCACAGCGACACTCAACACCACTTGGACCATTCTGGAGGCCACCGTACAGGTATTGGCTGCATGCCTCAAGGCAAGTGGATGGCAATGGATCAGTGCTCTTGTAGATCTTATAGAGCCCACTCAGGTCACTGAAGCTCTCACTGTCTTTGTAACAGCCGATGTAGCCATCAGGCTGTGAGGGATGGAACAGTTGTGTGTAGTTGTCCTCATCGTACATGAAGTAGATGGAGCGAGCCTCTTCAGTCTTCCTATTTTTCTGGTCCTGGGACAAGGATGATTATGAGCACATTATTTTCTAAATCAGTGTGCAATAAGCACTATTACACCCACAGCACAACAGAGATGACGGGACATCTCCTAGTGCAAGTGTTGTCATTGTTGTAACCCATTGGGAGGGGGAATGTTATTTTCAATTGCTGTTTAGGCGATTCCTTTTTTTTTTTTTTTGTGTTATGAATAAAACTCTCAAACAACTCTGCAAAAAAAATGAATAACACCCACAATATACCATGGCATGAATTATTTTTAAAGTTGATTCTGGACAGTAGTACTTAAAAATCAAAGACTGTACTGGTTGAAACCGTGCAAGAGGCTACAGGGCACACCCATCCCATGGCTAGAGTTAAGTTGGTACTGTTTATATAGCAAGTCACCCCTGCACTACATGATCACATACAGCCATATTTACTCACAGATTCGGTATAGGTCGATTTCTTGCTGCTGTGTTGAAATAAATGTGGAATCCGATCATAGGACTGCAATTTCAATATTATGTCCACCAAACCACCTATAGCCATATCAACAGGATTTGCATAAGGATCGCTCTTCAGGTGAGCAATGATCTTTGGTACCAAGGTTTGGGAGAATGTGAGGGTGCAAGCTCCCTCAATGCCCAAATTTCCAGTGATGCATTTTAATCCTCTTGGTTGTTTACTTCGTACGCCAGAGTAAAAGGCGACGTAGCCAAGCTGGTGGTGGGGGATGGTGAGGTCTGTAGTCAGGGAGCTGTACGCCTTGTCAAGGGCATGCCATGCAGGCACCATGTCATCCTCCAAGATCATGACAAAGTCAGCATCATAGTCCAAAGTTTTCTCCAGGAGGTTGGCATAGTCTAGTACTGTGTGTGTTCAAGTCCGCAAGCACATATACATGTATAATAATACAGTGAATGTAAAAATTAAATGTATATGCACCAGAGGGGTAACAACATTGACATTTTTCATGCAATTAATACAACTGTGGTTGTCAAATGTTGTAATAAACTATAAAAGAGGTCACCATTTTAATGAATATAGTGTGCCGTTGGGAGTTTGCCCTAACCAGGCCTGGGTCTGGTTGCATGTCCAGTCAGAGAGAAGTGGAGAAAGAGGAAGCTCAGCACCACTATTAGATATGAATATCGACATTGTATTTACATCTGCATGTATGTGATAAGATTGTAATAGAATAAGATCTACATGTATACTTGCTCTTATAAATGTATACCGGCATGTAATAAATGGTTACAACTCCCATCCTTGAAGAGTCATTGGCTGATAATGGAACCACTATTACCTCAAAACATGAGGGTGAAATTTGAAACACAGGAGAATTACTAGGAGACCATCTAGAACAATAAGAAATGATGTCCTGCACATATCATAGTGGATGAGGTAAAGTGGCCGGTGGGATGTGTAAGATGTGAAGAACGGAAGATACTGCAGTTCATGCATAAAATCCTCATCCACGATCTCTACTAATCCCAATATTGGGTGGCTTTGTTCATTCTGTTAACTCAAGCAGAAATTTGACAATGCATAGGATTTTATATATATGATACATGTATATGCGTACAATCACAATGTGCAAGCATGTACATGTGTATGTATAATTATTATGTTACATCACTTATATTCCGGCAGCACACTACCATTTTCTGTAATCATGTATACCTTACAATGATTCACTGATATCAAGATCATATCTCTGCCAGTCTGGAATAGTGCTTATCAAAGCGGGTCTGGCAATTGGCCCGCTTCATATCGGGTGGATAATGTTCAGTTTTAGCGCACAGTGCATATACATGTATATAATTATGTTATATGCGCTAAAACTGAACATTAAAAACACCCTACAAACACCCTACCCCCACGTTTCGAGCATAAAATGCACGGGCAATTAAAGGCATGGGCGTACACGTATCATTACCGTGACTTGTTCTCCATTTCACCCTCAACGGCGGGTCGTTCCATGTTATCCGCAGGCGCGACGGTTCAAGTTCAGCGTACTCCGACGTCATGGTGAACACCGTGTACCCAAGTCTCTCCAGTGCGCGTTTCGTATCCACCTCACCTGCGCAGGAGTAGCTTTGTAGAACGAGAAGTTTGTAATCCGAAGTGTTGGTCACGTGAACAAGCCTCTCCGCTAGGCTGAGGACGGTGGGCGGGATCCGGTGAGCTGTCAGAATACCTACCACCATCTTGTAACGTTTCCCAAGCACACGTGACGTAGACTTAACTTTATGCTCCAACCCGTCCGTTTGTATAGCTACATGTAAAGGCGTATTCGCTACTAAAGGAGATCTGTACAACTGGTCCATTATTGCACCTTCTGAGGTTTCTTGTCTTAGAATAGTCCTCTTTGCCTGAATAAATTCCACCCTGTAGATATCATTTTCGACGGCTGCATTATGCAAACAGCAGTAGTAGACCGTTAGCACCGACCAAGGTAAGGATACTAGGATTACCACACGTCTCCAAGTCAAACGACGATAGGCCATGCCTCGCCACGACGCGTAACCACAGGGCTGTAGGAATGACAATACATACGTAGCGGAGATAGAGATATCACTTCCGCGAGTTAGATTCTAATTAACGGTATCGTCATCGTCAAACATTATTACCGCATAGGCGGCGGGGGGAGCAAGGGGTCTCGGTTCTTTATATATTCTATTACAATGTACGTAATTGATGTGTGCAATGGAGGAGTGCGCTGGAAAAATGAAAACGCTGCATGCAGTAGAAGAATCATCCAATAGTGAACCATGCAGGCCGGGGTTGCCGAAAGCATATACATATGTCGTAGTATAATGAGTATTATGAGTTGCAGCAGAAATGAAAGATTCCCGATCCGATAAGGCTGGCGCAATGCATCGTCGAACAAGTACAAAGTGCGCATAATCAGATCCAGCCCCATATTTCAGTTTACACAAGGCGGCTTGACAAGGGTGCGTTAATGCATTTAGTACTGGAACAATCACTTCGTGCGGGCCACAACACAAGTCGAAGTCCACGACTATAAAGCGTTAAAGCCAATACAACTTGGTTGTATAGGATTTGACAGCATACCGTAGTCTGGCGTAGCCACACCCTTGCGTATCCACATAGGGTCTGGACAAGCGTCTATACACGACTTGTTCTAATGAGCAATTATTGCGTTTACGTCACGCCGCGTCACGTATAATGAAAATGCATCGAAATTGGGTCAAATTGGCTTGCAAATAAGTAAACAACACCCACGCGAACATGGCAGAAGATAAGTCCATGAGACAAAACAGACTCTTGCTGAACGACCACACCGTTTTAGTTTGTCGAATACCCCTGGCAAGCAACCATTATTACCCATAGCAGAGATTCTTGTCATATCCGGTCGTAAAACAGCAAATACATTCAGTCCGCACACATGGTGGTTGAAGGCAATTTATAATTAGAAATGGTTGTAGTTGAGGGGGTGACAGAGCTGGGCTGATAGAAATGTAACTCCGAGTGGTAGTTGAATTCGTTTGTGGACGGACTTTATTTACTGTTTTATCACCTGATATGACAAGAATCTCTGCTATGGGTAATAATGGATGCTTGCCAGGGGTATTCGACAAACTAAAACGGTGTAGTCGTTCAGCAAGAGTCTGTTTTGTCTCACGGACTTATCTTCTGCCATGTTCGCGTGGGTGTTGTTAACTCATTTGCAAGCCAATTTGACCCGATTTCGATGCATTCCTCATTACGTGACGCGGCGTGACGTAAACGCAATAATTGCTCATTGTAGAACAAGTCACTTGCCCAGACCCTATGTGGATACGCAAGGGTGTGGCTACGCCAGACTAGCATACCGCAGTATATAGTTTGATATGACGCAAACTATACTGCGGTATGCTGTCAAGTCCTCCCTACCTGGGTCGGGGTTTGCAATCGATGAATTCGAACACACATAGTCAGACACGAGTAAGGGTCAATTGACGATTGCACTCACCAATCGTTATCTGCATGTAGAATGACGACTAGTAGCTGACGTCTCCGTTGCCTTCTAGCTCCGTTTTATTTTAAAATGTACATGCGTTTGTCATACTTTCAGTTAAACTTTATACTTAAAATACAAGGCAATTTTCACACGCAACAATGAGAGCAGATATATACATTGGTCTGATGGAGGTGTGACTGTGAAGGTCCCCCTGAACTTGGAGGCAGCTAGACCTTTACCCATATCAGCCATAGGATGGTTGTAGACACATGCATGCACGATCTGCAAATGAGTTTTAAAAGTATACATCTAACCTTTTCTCATATAAAAGTATGCATGTATGTACAAGTGTTTGCTGTGAAGACATTTTGTTGTTTATCCATCTCTTTCAGTACATGTACATTGTGGACTCACTAGTTTACGTAGACATGATCAGTTATCTATTGTAAACTGAAGACCTATACAGTAGCGGCTCGCACATCAGCAAAAATAATTATATTCACCAGAAGTTGTAGAAACTGGTAGCTTTCATAAGCAAACCCTATCCATCACTGATTTCACTGTTTACACGCGCCTGCACCTTGGCGGGATATCAATGCAATTAGCATGTACAAACTTTGTTACCACCCCCCAAAACATGCACTGCACCCCTCCATCACCACTGCACCCCTCCATCACCACTGCACCCTCCATCACCACTGCACCTCTCCATCACCACTGCACCCTCCATCACCACTGCACCTCTCCATCACCACTGCACCCTCCATCACCACTGCACCCCTCCATCACCACTGCACCCCTCCATCACCACTGCACCCTCCATCACCACTGCACCTCTCCATCACCACTGCACCCTCCATCACCACTGCCCCCTTCCATCACCACTGCACCCCTCCATCACCACTGCACCCCTTTATCACCACTGCACTATTGCAACACATAGATGGATATGGTGATTTGATATGACAAATGTGTTAATATGGTACCATACCTGCAGCATTTCATTCAAAAATGGGATATCAGAAACTGCTTTATATTTAGGACCGCTTTGCCAACCATTCATACAGAGAGCACAGATCAATTGCGTTCAGGTATCTGGCTCATTGAGGCAGATGGACATTGCGAACAAATGTCTGTTTAGTACGATCAGGTTAGTCTGGCTGCCATGGGGATTTATACTACATGTAATGCTGCTTCTTTGTATGTGTAGGAACCATACACACTTGTGCGTATGCATCTGTGCATGTACATACAGTTAGCCATGTGCCTATAAGTATATTGTACGCATGGTAGATATCTGGCGTCATGTAAACATGCCTTTACCCTCTTTGTGGTGCCTACTCATGTTGTACAGGTTACCTCTTCACTTAAATTTGCATTACTTGAGCCAGATTGTTTAGTTCAGCCTTTTGATTTCACTGTGCCACACTGTGTACACCTGTAATATAACACCCAGCAAATGCAGAACGCAACCATCTCCATTAACTTGCTGAAGTACTGCCTTGTCAGGTGGAAAATGAGCAAACTGCAAAGCATACACATCGACACGACATGTTGGAGGATGCTATAAAATAGGTGTGGATAGCACCATTACCACAGCTTTGGTTCAGCATACTAAGTATTTACATGTACTGAGGCAATCACAGACGATATCAGGATACCGGCTGATATCATACACTTGCTATTGTACAAGGTCCTGGCCATGCAGGGAGAGATTACGTGTGTAACTGGGGTATCACTGCAAGTGATCTGTCTTTTACCTGCACATAGCTAGCAGTTCATAGGCTAACCTTTACACTGGCAGTGTCTTCAAATGCACGAAGAATTGATTTCAAATGCTCATCTTTGCAATTAATTGCAGGATGGTACTAACCAAGGTAGGAAAAACAGCTAGTCACCATTACCCAGTACGTACAAAATAATGCACGGTGTCTCATCCCATCGCGTGTAGGCAAAGCCACGAAAACGTTGTTGCGCACGTTTAAATCTTTATTTCAGCTAAATGTAATCAGCATGGCGAAAGTTCGTGCTCTGTGGCCGGATCCCCGTGGCTAGATCACGAAGAACTGTGGTCATGTTGAAGACGCCATATAGCGACCACGTGCACTTTACATTTATTCACTTGCCTCATAGTTTCATACATATGATTCTAAAGTTCAACGACTGTAGGCAGAGGATGGCTGTACTTTCTGCCACTGTAAATTCACAGGCATGTAAAGGTGCTCTTTATTTAATTCACTAGAAATCGGGAATATTTCTAATGAATGAGCACCTTTTTATACTGTTTACTGCATTCTGCCGCTGCAGTAACGGGCAGTCATACGCCTACAGTCGCTGAAATTTGGAATCATATGTGTGAAACTATGAGGCAAGTGAATAAATGTATAGTGCAAGTGGTCGCTATATGGCGTCTTCAAACATGACCACAATTCTTCGTGAGCTAATAGCCACGGGATCTGGCCACAGAGCACGAAATGTCGTCATGCCAGGCCCGTAGCCAGGTTGTGTGTTGGGGGGGTGCAAAGCAGGCTATAAGTGGACTCAACCAGTGGTGTAGCCAGGATAATAATTGTATGTATGGTAGGGCCCACACTGCCAGATGCAGGGTTTGTATATGAAACTGAGAAAGCCCTAGAAAAGGTGCACCCCTCCCACCCAGCTAGGGGGCAGTGCTCCTGAATCAGGATCTGGGATTCTGAGGCAACACTTGTTTGATGCATAACAGTTTGGGTTCCAAGGGCATATTTATATACAGCCCAATGTCCATGATAGCATGCAGACATGGATGTACAATTGTAACTCCATTCTGTTCTTGAAGATGGATGCAATGAGTTACATAGGAGGAGGAATATGGTACATGCATAAACTAATTATAGCAAGTAGTACAACTCTTCAAATTTTAGCAACACTACATAAACTGTTACCAGTGCATCCCACAGGTCATATGCTATGTGGGCAGATTTTTGATGTGGGAGAAACGATTGACAGTTTGTGGAGCAAATCATATATATGTACATTACTTGAGTGAGATGCAAACATTATTTGATACATGTAATGTACATGCACAAGGTATACTGTACATAATTATAGCACCCAAAGAGTTAAACTACAAAAACACTATGAATTACTCAGTTCTATGCAGTGGCGGATACAGGGGGGGGGGGCAAACCCGGCCTATGCCCCCCCTAACTAATAGGGATACGCCTCCTGTGCATCGTAATGAATTTAATTACATGTCATCAGCGTCGCACTCTTGCAGGCGCTAGACCTGTTGTACGTGCTAAGTATCACCCCTGATACGTGGCACTTTTTCTATTGTGCTTTTGAGCGTTCAGTTCGTACATTCGTTCAGCGTTCAGTTGGTACATTCGTTCAGCGTTCAGTTCGTACATTCGTTCAGCGTTCAGTTCGTACATTCGTTCAGCGTTCAGTTCCTACATTCGTTCAGCGTTCAGTTCGTACATTCGTTCAGCGTTCAGTTCCTGCATTCGTTCAGCGTTCAGTTCGTACATTCGTTCAGCGTTCAGTTCCTACATTCGTTCAGCGTTCAGTTCGTACATTCGTTCAGCGTTCAGTTCGTACATTCGTTCAGCGTTCAGTTCGTACATTCGTTCAGAGTTCAGTTCGTACATTCGTTCAACGTTCAGTTCCTACATTCGTTCAGCGTTCAGTTCCTACATTCGTTCAGCGTTCAGTTCGTACATTCGTTCAGCGTTCAGTTCGTACATTCGTTCAGCGTTCAGTTCGTACATTCGTTCAGAGTTCAGTTCGTACATTCGTTCAACGTTCAGTTCCTACATTCGTTCAGCGTTCAGTTCGTACATTCGTTCAGAGTTCAGTTCGTACATTCGTTCAGCGTTCAGTTCGTACATTCGTTCAGCGTTCAGCGGTTCCTACATTGCGAATTACATGGAAATCGCAATGTACGAAAAAGTGGAAATAGCTAATTCCTCTTTGAGATTAAAATGTCTATCGCAGCACTATGGGAGAAGACAGATTTAATGCGTTAATGTTATTGTATGTGCACAAAGATATTGAACTTAATATTGATGCTATCATTGACAGCTATAGTCGAAAATACCCTCGGAGGATGACCCTATTTGTGAAGTGTGACTGTTATAGGTATCTTTAATCATTTTATTTTGTATCTGTGAATATATGCCTGTTTTGTAACTTCCAAAAGTGCAAAAAAAAAACAGTGGCTAGGGTTTTGGGGCGGAGATGATGGTGCTTACTGCGCTTTCCCAGACACCCTGGCAAGTTCGGAGGGGCACGCCCCCACTCCCATCCATATATGCCCCCCCTAACACAAAATCCTGTATCCGCCCCTGCTATGCATATGAAAAAAAACTGCCAGATTGCCTGTGAGTACAGATGATGCTTAGATTACACTAGTGTATTCCAGTAATAATTTGTTCACATTTGAAAACAAGTCAGAACCAAGCAGACGACAACTCAGTGTAACAGGTAGCTTTTTGTATGGAGCACTCTTTAACTCTTTGGGTGCCGTAATGATATAATTATGTACATGGTATACCTTGTGCATGTACATTACATGTATCAAATAATGTGTGCATGTCACTCAAGTACTGTACATGTATATGATTTGCTCCATAAACTGTCAATTGCTGATAACTACTTGCGTTAGTTTCTCCCACATCAAAAATGTGCACACGTAGCATATGACCTGTGGGATGCACTGGTATCAGTTTGTGTAGTGTTGCTGAAATTTGAAGCGGAGTTGTACTACTTGCTATAATTAGTTTATGCACGTACCACATTCCTCCTCCTACTTAACTCATTGTATTAATCTTCAAGAACAGAATGGAGTTATTGTTGTACATCCATTTACATGTATGTCCTGATATCATGGACATTGGACTGTGATATATAAATATGCCCTTGGCACCCAAAGGGCTAAATAAATCGAATATAGGAAGGAATGTCGAACTGAATTTCTTGCTATTGAGATGGGGTACTAGATAGGGAGCTGTTTACGCCTATTGGGATGGGGACTAGATAGGGAGCTCGCTCATGTTGACGCCAAATATGACACATGCATGATGTCTTATAGCCATCTTTCCGATCCTACATTTGGATCGTACCAGCGCTCTTACATGCACACGCGCACAATACACATGCAGACAACTGGCATTCAAATATGTGTAGATTGCACTGCAATAAACAATCAAGTGAATAATATTCATAGCCTGCCAAGTGGACCTTGCATCCAGTGGGGGGGTGCAATTGCACCCGTTTGCACCCCCCTGGCTACGGGCCTGCATGCTGATTACATTTAGCTGAAGTTAAGATTTAAACGTGCACAAAAACGTTTTCGTGGCTTTGCCTACCGCGCCGGTACACGCGGTGGGACGAGACACCATGCATTAGTTTGTACGTACTGGGTAATGGTGACTAGCTGTTTTTCCTACCTTGGTTAGTACCATCCTGCAATTAATTGCAAAGATGAGCATTTGAAATCAATTCTTCGTGCATTTGAAGACACTGCCAGTGTAAAGGTTAGCCTATGAACTGCTAGCTATGTGCAGGTAAAAGACAGATCACTTGCAGTGATACCCCAGTTACACACGTAATCTCTCCCTGCATGGCCAGGACCTTGTACAATAGCAAGTATATGATATCAGCTGGTATCCTGATATCGTCTGTGATTGCCTCAGTACATGTAAGTACTCAGTATGCTGAACCAACACGGTGATAATGGTGCTATCCACACCTATTTTATAGCATCCTCCAACATGTCGTGTCGATGTGTGTGCTTTGCAGTTTGCTCATTTTCCACCTGACAAGGCAGTACTTCAGCAAGTTAATGGAGATGGTTGCGTTCTGCATTTGCTGGGTGTTATATTACAGGTGTACACAGTGTGGCACAGTGAAATCAAAAGGCTGAACTAAACAAACTGGCTCAAGTAATACAAATTTAAGTGAAGAGGTAACCTGTACAACATGAGTAGGCACCACAAAGAGGGTAAAGGCATGTTTACATGAAGCCAGATGTCTACCATGTGTACAATATACTTATAGGCACATGGCTAACTGTATGTACATGCACAGATGCATACGCACAAGTGTGTATGGTTCCTACACATACAAAGAAGCAGTATTACATGTAGCTTAAATCCCCATGGCAGCCAGCCTAACCTGATCGTACTAAACAGACATTTGTCCGCAATGTCCATCTGCCTCAATGAGCCAGAGACCTGAACGCAATTGATCTGTGTTCTGGTTGGCAAAGCTGTCCTAAATATAAAGCAGTTTCTGATATCCCATTTTTGAATGAAATGCTGCAGCTACAAAATGTATGGTACCATAACACATTTGTCATATCAAATCACCATATCCATCTACGTGTTGCAATAGTGCGGTGGTGATGGAGGGGTATAGTGGTGATGGAGGGGTCCAGTGATGATGGAGGGGTGCAGTGGTGATGGAGGGGTACAGTGGTGATGGAGGGGTGCAGTGGTGATGGAGGGGTATAGTGGTGATGGAGGGGTGCAGTGGTGTTGGAGGGGTGCAGTGGTGATGGAGGGGTGCAGTGGTGATGGAGGGGTACAGTGGTGATGGAGGGGTACAGTGGTGATGGAGGGGTGCAGTGGTGATGGAGGGTGCAGTGCATGTTTTGGGGGGTGGTAGCAAAGTTTGTACATGCTAATTGCATTGATATCCCAAGGTGCAGGCTCGTGTAAACAGTGAATATTATTATATGGCTAGCGGGAGTGATCGATAGGGTTTGCTTATGAAAGCTACCAGTTTCTACAACTTCTGGTGAATATAATTATTTTTGCTGATGTGGATATGCGAGCCGCTACTGTATCACAAGATATAGAATTTGCATGAATATCATTAGGGCTGGTAGAGCTAATCCACAAATACAGCTTATGCATGCTATATACATGCATGCATGCACGCCATGCATGACATGATATACGTTTACCGGCCGGGGTATAATATGAACTCACGGGCCGCGGCTGTGGTCTTGTCGAATCAGGAATGGGCCCCGCATGCAGCATCATGGTTGACCTGGCGTGCAGAACTATCATTTTTTTTAACTCGCTCATACTTGCAACTGGACTAACGTCCTGAAGATTAACAAAGACCTTGCGATCACCCCACCGTTCTTCTACCGAGAACGTATAAACGTCGCAGACGTTATATCAATTGGCAGTCCCTCAGGGTTGCCGAAAGTCAGGCCAGGGTCCGGCCTGTGACCTGAAGGTCAGGCCAGGGCTCCGGCCCGTGGCCTGAAAGGTCGACCCGAATCATACAATTATTAAATTTCATGTTAAAATTATTAAATATTAATTTACAATCAATTAATTATGACGCGCGTGACGTTTATTCAATCGTTAACCGCCAGCTGGCCGTCACTAGCGGTATGAATACAGCTTCAGGTGATTGTCAATGTGGTGGGACTGGTGGCTCCTCTGAATCCTCTGTAGCAGATATAAGCTTGTGTCTCCTATAAACCCAGACCGCTGGGTTTATAACACTCATGAGCTTATCAGGTACCCGCAACGACACAAACAACCCTCCGTGGTGTGGGCACATTTCAAATTGTACAAATGTCATGAAAAGAGAGGATATGAATGGTTTGCTGACAAAGCTTGGTGCGACACTGCGACCACTGCCACAAGGCATTTGTCAAGGAAAACTCAACTGCTTAAGCACAATGCATGGGTGCTGAGCAGTTAGATTAGTTACGTCTGGACCGGTCTCGGCGGTCTGGTTCGTCTGCGTAACTTACTGATGTATGCGGCCTAATCATGTGACTGATTAATTAACAGTGATTGTATACAATATAATCTTGTGATAATATTATTCAAGTTTATTAAGTTTAATAATCTAACCACATCTTTAATAAGTGGCCTTTCAGGCCGGGTTCCGGCCTGAAGGTCAGGCCAGAAGGTCCGGCCTGAAAGGTCGGCCGGCCTTCGGCAACCCTGCAGTCCCTCCTCTGCACTTGAAATATTGAACACTTTCGTCTTGCGCCATGCATATTCAGTTGCATATACGATAGTACAGTATACATGTACATGTAGGAAATAGTATACAATACTATACATGCATGATGTACATGTAGGCGTGGCTAAACGTCAAATCGCCTCTATCATCATGTCAAACTGCCCCTATCTATGCATAGCACGCCGGTCAAATCCCGGCATCGCCCGTACGGGGGGAGGGGGGGGGGGGGGGGGGGGGGGGGGGGGTACCGGGTGGCATTGATAAGTGCATAAACTACTGTGCCGAAAGTCAGGCCGGAGTAGATATTTTATATATTGCATTATAACAGAGGTCTGTGTTTGTAGGAGACACAAGAGAAGTACCGCTTTGTGTGCCAAGGGCTTATTTATATATGTATGAGTTCCACTGACATAAATATATGTTCAGATTGTAAATGAGTCAGTGCAATGAGTTAATTAAATTAATTAAGAGGAAGAGAACATAAACAAATTATACATGTATTTTGAATTTATTATCCAGCCTGTCGGGTTTACCTTTCAGGCTTCAGGCCGGAGCCCTGGCCTGACTTTCTGCAACCCTGACTCCATGCAAGAGCCTGTATTATATGCATTTTCTGAGTCCATGCACAACTGACCATGCTAAAAGAAATCCATTATTTGGATTAATTCTCTAATGCATATATGTTAATTGCCTGGAACAGGAATTTGTCCCTCATCAATGAAGCGCATCAAGTCATGTTAAATGGATTGTTGCAACAATATATGTACCAAGGTGTACACATGTATAATGTGGAACACATGACACAGAAATGTGCATGCTTGCATGGGCCTACATTATTTACACTGATTTGTATAAAATCAATCTGAATTAATACTTGCATGTCCATTCTGACAATAAAAACACACTACTACATGTACTGAAAACAGTTTCCTAACTGAGTCAGGGCAAAATCAGTCAAAGCTGCAAACAAAGAATGAGCATGATGGAGCCATACAATTCCTTAGAAATTGATGCATGCCTAGTGTGACAATCTACATGTACTCCCCCCGCTTCTTGCCTTGTGGGTGGATACCTGCCAGGCCTACATGTATAGTTACATGTAGCTGTAATTCTGGCCTGACAGGCCAGGCTGGCTTTACAGCAACCCTGCCCCCTCCCCCATTTGTATTTGGCCACTGCAAGGGGACACCCCCCCCCCCCCCCCAACTCCCATTTGTATTTGTTTAATTGCAAGGGGAACCCCTCTCCCCCAGTTTTTGTACGGCTTTTCAGCCACAAGCAACACTGTTCACTCCAATATGGGCAACAGTATAGGGGCAGGGGCACTGTCAGTGTGATCTGATGAATTACTTGCTCTGAGAGGTTATGTTTATGGTATGGATACAGATAGCCTTATGAAACAGATGTGGTATTAAAAATAACAGATGTGGCACTCTAGCTGGGCCATATATACTGCTGGTTCAGAGCCTTCCTTCTGTGACGCCTCTTACTACATGAGTGCACGGTATAGGTGTGTAGTGATGGAGTAGATAGTCCTGGCATTGTGAAAGTATGTGGTCATTAAAATGAAGTGTGTGTTGGTTGCTCATTCTAATGGGGGCAGAGTAACTCCAATCGGCACACAAAAGGGGCCAAATCACTCCAACAGAGAATTATATGTGGCACTGGGTCTATATTGAATAGACTACTATCTTGTAACAGAAGTAATATAGCCATTGAGGTCCATGCACCAGATGATACATTCAGGATGCTAGTTCTTTCTTCACATGTGTGATCAGCCACAATGCATATGCTAAGGGGCAATCACCATACCATGCAAGTAAATCATTACTTTTTCTGATAATTATTTTTGACACATTATAATGATCCCATGGTGAGTATATGTCAACATGATACATGGGTACACTAAGTTGAGATTACACTCATTGCACCATGTGGATGTGGTTATACAACCTCAAATACGGCATTCACTCCATTTCCACCACACAGCAGTTTCAAGTCCGAAGAACAGCGCATCAAACAAGTCTTCATGTCACTGCTACCATGGCGACCATAGCTACTTCCGCAGTAACACTCTCCTCCATTCTGCACACCAAAGTACCTGTACTGGGAGCACCTCACTGTGCAACTAATGGGAGTGAACCTTGACCCTGCATAGTACTCCATATCTCTGTGATCGAGATGATCGAAGCGGTCACCAAAGCACCCGACAAACCTGGCTCTGAAAGGCGCTATCCTGTAGACTGCATTTATCCCCTGCCGACCACACTTCCCACCGCCACACGCAGGGCACTCTGCTTCTTGCATATCACCATAGTAACCAAACTCATTGCCACAGTAACACAGCAGGACGTCTACGCTGTTCCTCTGAAGGCCCATGTACAGGTACTTTCTGCACACCTTGGCACATGCCCGCACTGCATCACCTTCCTCTACTTCTTTATAGAGCCCGCTCAGGTCACTGAAGCTCTCACTGTCTTTGTAACAGCCGATGTAGCCATCAGGCTGTGAGGGATGGAACAGTTGTGTGTAGTTGTCCTCATCGTACATGAAGTAGATAGAGCGAGCCTCTTCAGTCTTCCTCTTGATCTGGTCCTGGGACAGGGGAATTCCATTCCCCAAACAGGATTTATTAAATTTTAGTGCATTAACCATACAGTACTGATGCAGCATAAATGCAGTATATATACATGTGCTTTTGGACATGGCTACTGGGGCACACACTACGCTAGTTTGGTACAATTCCCAAGAGTTGACGCACAATAATGTAATGCACTCAATGCTGCAGACTACAACTCCTCATCTCCAAACTCACTTGCCATGTACCCCCATGGCTCATTTGTTGCCAGTTGCAGCTCTGCATGTACTTTTCATATGGACCATTAATGAAGTTATAAAAACAGTCACAATGCTTGTATAAAAAGAACATTCCGAGTCAAACAGGAACGAGACAGCCGGTAATTAAATATTCAGTACATGAATGCACGCAATTTAACAATATCAATAGCAGGAATAGAAACTAAGAGAGGAAATTCAAAAAAGTAAGCCAGTCACTGTCTGCCTATTGTAGAAAGGAGTCGAAAGAGTCCACTTTTTTTCGAACATGGCCCAGCCAAATGCTAAGAACAATGAACGCAGACAACATACAGATGCATTTATAGATACTTAGTGCAAAACGTCATAAACAAGCCCCAGGATTGGGGGGAGCTGTTATGAAAAAGGTTTAATCTAACTTAACTATTTGCAGAGGGTCAAATGCAAATGGCCTTAACCCCCTCCCCCCCCCCCCCAACACTTTCATTTAAGATAGTTAAGATGTAATCTACATGTACATGTATGTACACGTAACTTTGAAATTAAACCCCCCACTATCATGATGCATCTCCAATACGAAAGGAATCATCACATAATTCTGCATAAAAATAGTGTGATTCCCACAAGACCCAATCTGACAAAGCTACTGTACAGTAGTAAGCACATGTACTGTAATAGGAGCATAGTATAATGGTATACTGTACATGTATATCAGGTGCCCATAAAGCAATGCAATGGTAGCAGTGAGACTAGAGATGCAAAGAGAACAGCTAATAATATACAACAAGTTGTGAGAGGTGTGGCAACAACAAGGAAAGGTGTGGCAACAACAAGGAAAGATGTGGCAACAACAAGGAAAGGTATGGCAACAACAAGGAAAGGTATGGCAACAACAAGGAAAGGTATGGCAACAACAAGGAAAGGTGTGGCAACAACAAGGAAAGGTATGGCAACAACAAGGAAAGATGTGGCAACAACAAGGAAAGGTATGGCAACAACAAGGAAAGGTATGGCAACAACAAGGAAAGGTATGGCAACAACAAGGAAAGGTATGGCAACAACAAGGAAAGGTATGGCAACAACAAGGAAAGGTGTGGCAACAACAAGGAAAGGTATGGCAACAACAAGGAAAGGTGTGGCAACAACAAGGAAAGGTATGGCAACAACAAGGAAAGGTGTGGCAACAACAAGGAAAGGTGTGGCAACAACAAGGAAAGGTGTTGCACGTTCAAATGGAAAAAGAATGCAGACACAAAGAAGGTATATGTAGAACTGTAGTCAAGATAGTCAAATACTACAGCAAGTGAAAATGAAATAGGATATTGACATTGAGGCCGACCGAAGATGTCTGAATGGCTAACGGGAGTGTACAACCTACATGTATAACAATTAATCTCCAGACGCCCTAGATCTACCTAAAACACATGTAGGACGTGGTTATGATGCAGCTAACTAATAGAAGGAAGTTAGGACTCAACAAACAATCCACCGATATTACTTTGATATCATGATCAACACATTTTTGGAAACTGCACCAGAATCTATAGCAGCATAGTGTACTCCAACTAGACAAGATCCACATGCATGTGTGTTTGCTACACGCAAGTTGCGTTTGTAAATGTACAATTATATCCAAACATCACACAAGTTAGGTCAAATACGTACATGTATACCAGTGTAATGCATACATGCAGGTACATGTTTTATTGTAAAAACACTTACACAGAATGTGATATACACAGGATGCTAATACAACACCACTCACAGGGGCTGTGTACGAAGACTTCTTGCTGTTGTGCTGGAAGAGATGTGGCACACGCTCGTAGGACTGTAACCACAGCACCCTGTCCACAAGACGCCCAACAGCCAGGTCCACAGGGAAAGCATAGGGGTCGCCCCTCAGAAGGGCAATGATCCTTGGTACAAGGGTTGATGAGTATGTCAGGGTGCAGCCGCCTTCGTAGCCTAGGTTACCTGTGATTCGATTTAACCCTACAGCTCTCCTTGGGGCGCTGGAATAAAAGGCGACGTAGCCAAGCTGGTGGTGGGGGATGGTGAGGTCTGTAATCAGGGAGCTGTGGGCCTTGTCAAGGGCATGCCAAGCTGGCACCATGTCGTCCTCCAAGATCATGACAAAGTCAGCATCATAGTCCAAGGTCTTCTCCAGGAGGTTGGCATAGTCTAGTACTGTGTGCGTTTGTACATGTACATGAGTACACGTGCATGTGTACATGTACATACCATGTAGAAAGATGTCAAATAATATGTAGTGCATATTTTACATGCAATTCAACAACATGACTACAGCGTACAGTGTTCCTACTGTAACAAATGTTTTACTTTGCTGTTCAACTAAATTAATACAACTACATGTACAGAACATACATGTACACGTAAACGTGATTACACTTTTGAAATTGGTGGACAATCAATGTCTCACATGATGTGTGTCATAACAGCTCAAATTATGCACATGTATCTTGATGTACAAGTGTATACTTGTGTGCTGCAAAGTGATTTCAAAGACTTTGCATCTTTTTTTTTTTTTTTGGATGAATAAATTAGCTGGAAAATACATATACATGTACACATACATACTTCTAGATGCATCATTATCATAGCACTGAGGCCACAACCAAAACATTTCTACTTGCTAATACAATGCACTGTTTTTGTTTCTTAATTGAACATTTTAGAAATGAAATACAGAAATACAAAATCAATGATACATTATGTGATAACAAATAATATTCCTTCAGGATACATATGCATGAGCAATCTATAAAATAGAGTAGAGAGGTGCTGCATCATCCACCCCAAGTCCACTCCTCCACTTCACTCGTGAACCCCTTAAACACAAATTGGATGCCCTTATGATGCAAAGGCTAGTCATACATCTAGCCAAATGTTTTGGAATAGGGCTTTTCCCATATGTGAGCCAGCAGCCCTGGCTGCTATTGTGCATAGAAAAGGTTTGGCCTCTCAGTGCAGCAGTGACAGGTATTACACATGGGCAGAAGGTAAGCAAACCCAAGGACAAAGAGCCTAGATCACAACTGCTTGATAATATTGTACATGTACATGTACATAATGTAGGTTAAAAAAACAAGACGTTTGTTTCATGTTTTTGTTGGTGCACGTACATACGTACTTACATGTACATGTATATGTAACACACTGTACATAATTGGACTAGTGCCCCCCAAAAGACAAAATCAAACTTATTCCAATAAGCAAATACCGATATCATCTGATTGCAGGATACCTTACACCATCATATATACATGACAGTAGGTACATGTACATACCCTAAGGCCTAGTGAGCAGTACACATAACACAATGTTCTGGCTACAACATTTGTGTGAAGCATACGTGTGTGCAATTCCACGTAGCCAGTCTTACCATGATTGGTCCTCCACTTCATTCTTTCCAAGGAGTCATTCCAGGTGATTCGGATCCTATCCGGCTCCAGTTCGGGGTAGGGTTGGTGCCGCGTGGACACCTCAAATCCCAGCTGCTCCAATTCATGCCTGGTGCGAGCGTCACCCGAGGCAGAGTGGCTCTGCCAGGCAAGAAACTTGTAGTCCGAAGCGTTAGTCACGTGCACCAGCCTTCTTGCTACGTCAAGAACGGTAGGAGGGTGTCGTAGTGTCGTAAGAACTCCCACCACCATTTTGAACTTGAACCGCGTCGTGTTGGAAGGCGAGGATGATGAGCTGCTCGCTGGCGTGCTTGATTGTACATGAGTCACGGGATAGGTATCCGGACTACTAACGGCCCTACTAACTTGCATACTCTTATGTTCTTCCACTTCTGTATACTGAACTGTACCAGGAGGTCCTTTCAAGTAAAAGAAAAGCGTGAGCAGTCCGCATGCAGTCGCTGCAGAGAAAATAAAGCACTGGCGGCGTTTACGTCCTCTGAAGGGGTAGAACGGTAACATCGCCAGTCATTATTTATTTCTGGCCTACAGCCAGAGATCTATATATGATCTCTGCTACAGCTGAGTAACAGCTTAGTCTCGTACCCAGACGTATTATACATGTACTATTACAATACTTAGTCTCGTACCCAGACGTAATATACGTGCGTTTTGTTACACTTCCAATTGGGTCAACTTGTACATATATGAACATACATGTATAATTATGCTGGACACATATACATCTATAACAGACCTGATATCTTTTTCTTTCAGGTATATGGAAATATACTTCATTTGTACAGATTTAAACAATAACCTGTCATTTTTAAAGGTGACTTTACTGAGCATTCTAATGCCAGCTGAAACTACCATTATATTAAATTCGTCACTAAGTAGCCAGTGTGCTTTAGGAAACTCTCATATGATTAAATACTGAAGCATGACCTTATTATTTTTTTAATTCTAAGTTTGAATTCAAAGAACTGTTTTGGAATGTAGTTCAAAGTTACAAGTATCTTCAAGCCTTCTCTTCTCTCCCCTCTCTTAAAAAAGTTGTTATCACCCACACCTCCCTTTGAAGTCGTGAGTTGGAGAAGGTGCACAAAATTCCTAAGGACCTAGATTATCGTGATATGTGAGAAACCAACCATTAATGTGAACATTGAAATCTGGTAAGTCCTTTGGCTGAAAAAAAAGCTGCAATTTGGCACAAGTCTTACAGTGAAGTGCTGGGCTATGTGCATGCAAGAATGATTTTTGCTGTCCTTCATGCTACAAATATGTGCATTTGCGGCAGTAGAGTGAAATGGAGGAGAAGGATGGAGATTGAAGATGGAGCTGGGCTTCCATACCTGCCAGAATGAATTTCAGCACCGCTTCTCATGTTTCTTTTGTATATAATATATATTTAGTAGCTTCTGTAGTAGTGTGTGTTTTGTGTGTTATTATAATCATTGTTATTGTTATTATTATTATTATAACTTAAATCTGGTAATTAATAATTGCTCATGTATCAAATCAATGGAAATAATGTTGAAAATTTATTTGCTTGGGCTCGAATTAATGCATTCACAATGAAATTAAAAAATGTACATGTATTTCAGATAAACTATCACATCTCATTATAATAATCAGTAGCCTGCATCTGAGATGGTCCTTGAGAGAAGAGCCCTCAAATTTGCCCTGAGAAGGGTCTTTTATACTGTGAAGACTCAAAATGTTTAATTTAGTTGGGCAGTTCAATGCCTTTTTTTTCTTATGTTGTGAAAACATTAATTGTATGACGCACATGCATGTCACCATGAATATAACATAGTCATTATTGCTCAGCCACTCCCCTAATAATTGGTCACTGATCTTGAGCCTTCCCTGTGTCAGGGAGGACACAACTAAGGCATTTTGAAGGTGTCAATAGGTTTAGATACTGTAGGAATCTGTATTGCGATATTGTGAGCTGTACTGTACATGTCCATGACAAATCATCATACTTTTTTTTTCTGAGCAGTATTTTAACATCTTCTAAAAGGATGGAGCCAGAATATATCTGCATCATCCAATTCATAGTACTTGTAGCATAGCTCACCGGTATATGTCCATTGGAAGAGTAGATTGACGGCCATGCATGAGTGCAAATGTGTTGGCTACATGTGTCTACATAAGAGATCCATGCACAAATGTAGACAAATTTTACTAGCACATTTTGGAGTGTCATGGATCAGATTGAAGTATTGAAGTGCTCATGTAGACCATTTGCCTGTTAACAATACTATGAGTACAGGGTATAAATTCGACATAGAGTTGCTGAAAAAAACTAATATTAATACATTCACATTAAACAGTAGCTGTGGGTGGTATGGTGTTTAAGACACCTTTTCACTCCAAGAATTTCAGCTAGCCTATCATTAACTTCCCTGCAGAACACTGTACCATTGTCTGATGCACAAATTCCCATTCTCATGAACAGATTATACATGTATATATAAAATACACATTATTATAATACATGTATACATGAATAATAAAGCATACAGAATGCGTAATACATTTAGACAAATGGGGCAAAAACAATAATAATATTACAAATTAAATAAAAATGATAATGACATAAACTATTTATAATTAAGCATGGTGTTCAGGCAGAGATACATGTACTGGTCAACCCTGCTCCATCATCCATTCCAAATGCATTCCTCCATTTGGTGCGGGAGCCCCTCAGACAAATGTTTGTTGCTCTAAGGAATGCAAAAGACAGTTGTGCTCTCATCCATCCCAATACCTCACTGTTTGACTTTCCCACTTATGAGCAAGTTTCTGAGCGAGATGTTTTATAAATAAGTTTGCTTCTCGACCCAGGACTCCATCGATTGACACAACAAAGGATGTGCATGAGGCTCGGCAAAGAGCTGCTGCTTCAGAGTACTTCGTTTTTCTTCGCTTCCTCAGCTGAAGAGAGAATGGCAGAGACAACTTGCTATGAGTGGGACGGGGCGTCAGTGTCTGTGACATGTACATCATCAAACAATGCCACAGTCTGGGGCTGCCATACTCCTCTGGTACTAAGGTTGACAATTAGGAGGGTACACCTTCAGCATCATTTGCCTCTTGCACGACTGGTTCTTTAACAACTTCCTTGAAACAACTGATGCTAAGTCGCCAATAACATCTCGAACTTCATTGTGATGTTGTGTTACCAGACCTCCCTTCTTGCAGTCAAGGGCATGTTCCAAACTAGTTGCAGCTCCACATCCATCACAATTGGCTGGCATTTTCAGCAGTGGTCGATTGTATCGCAATGTGAGGGCATCGCGGAATTCTGTAGCAGAAAGGTCAAAGTGATGGTGAGCAATGGAAGCACCAGGCTAATGATCCCAAGTGTTATACTCTTGGATGGAACTGCATCCCTCTTGCCTTGGAGAGCTATGAGAACTGGAGTTCTGAAGCAAGGCAGGCTTTCTGCCATTTGGCCTCACGCCTGTCCTTTGGCTTAGGACATCAAAAGTCAAAGATCATTGCTGACATCTATATTAGGAGGCTAAACGTAGCCCTGGTGCGATGCAATGCCAGAGCTCTCCTAAGTATAGCATGCAGTTTAGTTTAATTAGTAACTCAGTACAGTAGTTTTATAAATAATGTGTCAATAGTAATAATATAATAAATAATAAAAAAGTACACATTGATGAGCTGAATATTGTATTTATGTGCTATAATTGTATAATCTGTATTGTATGCCTACTAATAATGACTTTTGCATATATTCTTGCATTCTTGTATTCTCTGTTACGTATGATAATAATAGCTTTTTCCATACAAACATAACATGGGCATGTGTTAGCGTTTTCATATCTCATAATGCTTGCATGCATTCGCATTTTGTATCTTTAGGTCTAGAAGTGTTTTTGTAATTGGTGAAATACTTATCTAGGCAGTTTGCCACAGTACTTACTAGCTGTTTTATCTGGTGTTGCAATGACCTGTGTGAAATGTCAAAATGGATTGACTTCCATCTTCTCCTTTAGTGCTGAGCGAACCAATAAAGTCGTTTCCTATCATGTACCATGGAGACTTTGCAGGAATTGGATGTATTTCTGGCACACCACTCATAATTCGTTGATACTGACTTTAGCAAAATTAACCATTTTTCGTGCAATCTTTCACCATGCCATGCTATGTGACCCGCTCCTTAATTGATCCAGTTTAAGCAGATCAATCCCTACTGAAATACGGCCTCTGTCAATTAATAATAAGCTGAATCTCATTACTATATCAACAATCAATTAGCAGATACACTTCATGCTCTCTCAAGCTTGGTCAACTATATGCTTAATTCCATACATTGCACATTCGCTTGATTTAAGTTGGTTTAGGATGCTAAAGTGTAGCTGACTGAATTAATCACTTTAACTGTCGAAGTACCACATAACGATTGTACTACATATTATCCCTGAGGATTGAATAAACTGATATTGCACACTTTCCAAGTGGGCTATATTACTTACTCCATTCAAGTAGGCTGCAATTACGTATATGCTGCTTTCATGCAGATACACCTTGCATAAAGGGAAGGTGTCTTGTCAATTTTCATTCATTCACTCATACTTTGTGAGCATAATCACAACTGGGAAAGCATCTTTAACTGGCAGAAAGTTCTGACAGATATGCACCATATCGCCGGCCATAAGCTATAATGTAACTTACTAATGCAGCGATCATGAGTAGTTGCAATTTAGATCATCCTGCTAGCTAATCATATTTAAACCGACCAGGCTGATTAAGAACGGGCATATCAATAATGTTAGGCGGCTGTCAATTGCAAATGACACAATTGTGACACTTGAACATGTTATGGAAGCTGGAGACAGTGGAGTCACCGGTCACACGTGATGCATTCCTGTCGAAAAGCAACGTTGAGTTGCTTTGTGGTTCATTTTGTACTGTATTTATTTAAATTTTAATATTGGGGGCTTTATTTTTTCCTCGTGCGTGCCCATCACAAGATAGTCTCTGATGTTGGAAAATTCTTTTCTGTTAATTAATATATAATCTGATAATGAACTTAGTACTGTCACACAGTACACAAGCGCAAAAGCAATTCATGTGTAAAAATATTTTCAGGTGTTGATAACATGGCGCCGGCGGCCTGAATTTATCATATGTGAACTTTGCATTTTTTACAGCTTACAATTTATCGCTCCTTTGAAATGCCTCACTTCTACTACTGAGCCATAAGCAGTGATCGAAGCCGTACTGTATAAAGTTTGTTATGGATAGAAGTGCGCAAACAAATGAGCGCTTCGTCAAGCAGGTATGCTATATCTCGCGTATTTCTACAGATAAGTCTACGCGACATTAGCTCGGTCCGAGGTATTTTAGAGAGTTACATTATAAGTTAAGTAGGATTAGTTTTGTTTGCATACTCTAGGGAAGTGTCTCAGATAATATGAATTCTGACGATTTGCGTGATTCCGTGTAGCACGTACTGTGACAGTGGGCTAATTTTGCTCTTCATGTAAATGCAATCGTGTTAAAATGTGTTCCCCTGAAATAGAGCACATACATGTATGGGTGTGAAGTTACAATTAAAAAAAAAAGAAACCGATTAACTTTCATCACTTTTTTCACCAATTTTTGCAGTAAACTCATTCCACGTCAGTAACCAAAACTACCTCATTAAAGATGGCATATGTTCACACATTGTCGGTACCCTTAAAAATGTAAATAAATAATACATAAGCTACTTTTTAAAAATGCCTACACATTCTTTATTCTAAACACGCTTTGTTGTGGGGAGATGGAGGATGATCGCATAGGTGTTGGTGTATTGTATGCCTGTGATGATTCTCCATTAATGCACCAGGTGGAGGACCTAACCAATCTACTGCACAGAACTAATCAGACAATGGCTGAAAATGAAGACAAGCTTGCATATTTTCATGACATCACTAGATCAAAAAGCAGGCAATTGAAGAAGGTGTGTGGTGTAGTGGTTGTGTGATGCAGTGCAGTACAGTTTGGTCGTATGTGGATGATATGGTGTGATGATGACGTGGTATAGTGGGGTGTACTGTGGTGGGTATACTGTGGTGGGGTGGAAAAGCAGTGGAGAAGAGAAGGAGGTACTATATATGCAGAGAGTGATATGGTGGCAACCTGAATGTGAAACAAAAAGAAGAAAAGCCTTACCATATACCTCAGGTCATCTCTCTACATGCATCCCTTTGCAGGATGATGAGGAGAGCTGTTCACTACAGGTCCCTCCTAGAGGCAGGGCAGTGCAGCATGGGGGGTACGTTGTGCACCACACTATATACATGCACATAAAAGGAGTGCCCATATCCCTTGCAGGCTGTCACCAAGTACTCCAGCTGAGATGAGTTCAAAGCATCAACAAAATTCTCGAAACCAAACACCTCGAGAGCCAAAGGATGGATGGAGGGATGCCTATATGGAGAGTACTGATGAGTTTTCTGATGACAGCAGCAAAGAGTGGAGTGAGGCAAGCCTTAAAACCCCCAAACCACACTAAGATACTACACCTTCCACTTTGTCACATCGTGCACCACCCATCATGTTCGCTCGTCATGCCACACACCTCTTTGTGGACTATTGCTAATTTATTCCAAAACAAGGATTTCAAATGCAGTGCACTTCATTGATTCCGTCTTGCTGTTAAAACTAATTAATTGTAGAAATTATTACATAGATGATCCTTTGTTAAAAGAGGATATTATGGTAGAGTGCAGAAAGGCATAAGTTTCCAAATTGTGATGGGTACACTGTACATTCCAATCCAATAACCAGATACTCTTGAAACCTTATATATAATTTAATAGTGGTGACTGGTGGGTGTACGACTGATTTTATTAAAATGTAAATCAAAAGCTAAAATATACCTATTTATATAATAGTAATAATTATAATTATAATTATATGTATATATGATGGTGAACAATTTTACAGATGTGTTTTTTGCAATGTACTTCTGGGGATGGGTGCCGGTTTACAAAAACGTTTTTGCCCCCCCCCCCCCCCCCCCCCCCCCCCTTCATTTTGAGAATTAGTTTATACCTTTTTGCACTCTAGGAGCATAAGGAATATAACTATATGTAAAGATATTATAAAAAAGGACTGGGAATGGGATTGAATATCAGAATGGAATAATGCAATGTCATGAACACATTGCTGTGTTACACTTATATATGTAGCTGTCCCATCAGCATTGTACCACTGGATTGAAAGAACTGGCTGCTGATATGAAGTCTGTTAAGGTGGGGTAGTTTGTAGTATGATTTGCTGTAGTTATGACTACTGCATTACAGATGATTCTACAAAAGAATGAGAAGATGAATGATAATGAGACTAGTCTGCTTGTACTCTCAAGGTACATTGCCACAGTACAATTATGATAAACATTTTTCTTTTAAGTTCTGGACATATCCAATGTTCTCTACAAATTTATATTATATACATTATATACAGTGCAGTTATGTAAAACTGTCCAATACATGTGTGTAAATATACAGTTCATTGCTCCATCTTTGGCAATATTGCATACTCCCAGAAACAATAAGGGATACCACAAAAAATTCCTCAAAATGATACACATATATCTCTCTCTATCATTCATAATTATCTCCCTTATGTCTTTTTGTACTTTGTTTCCCTCCCCTCTCTAGTTTCTCCCTTCCATACTGTATATACTCTTTTCCTTCCCTTTCCCTTCCTAATCTCATTCCTATCACTGTGTCTTGCAATACAGAGAACTAGCAGGAAGCAAAGATGCTCTTCTTGAAAGCCACAGAGAAATCGATAAGTTGTCTTCGAAACTAAATATTGCAGCTGCTCAGCTAGAGAAATCAATTGAAGATCGTAAAATGGTACACAAAATGTTAATTTGTGCGTACCATGCCATTGATGTGCATGCCTATGTGCGGTGCCTGCCTATGTGCGGTGCCTGCCTATGTGCGGTGCCATAGGCTCTAGATCAGCTCGATTTGTCTTCACAAAGCCTGTCTGAAGCTGAAAAGGGAAATAAGGAGCTTCTCAATAAGGTTGGTTAATGATCAAATGTTGTTGTATAAATACAAAATATACTTACTGTATGTGATTTGAGCAAGTAGTGAGTTCTCAGTCATATCGTACCATACCATAATGTATAATAGAGATAATAATTATTGGTGCAAATATATAATGAACATATGTATATTTACAATAATAGATTATTATCTGCACAGTTATGGAATTCCTTAGCTTATGCTCCTGCAAATGGATAATGCATAGATGCTTCATACATGTGAACTTTTGACCTGCTTAAAAATTGTCAGTGAAGCAGAGTTGTACAACAAATTCAATAGCATTCACTGCACAAAAACACTTACACTGAATCACACATGGTATGCTGCAGACAGCAATATGCCACAACAATCATGTTATATCATTCAGTGGTGTGGCCTTATTATTCACCACATACATATAATTGTAATTCAATTCTGAGTACAGTGGGTGTACATAAAATCAAGACTAGAGTTACATGTACATGTACATGTAGGATATGGGATAGCTAGTGATAGTAAACATTCATGCAAAAGAGTGTGTCATTTGTACCCTGTTCACCTTGGCATGCAACTGCATGAAATTGCACTACTTTTCTTGAAATAATAAGTACCATCTTTGTTGCATATACATGTATGTTATCAAGAGAAGCTTAAAAGGATATAGTCTCACCCAGCAGAATATTCTTTATCTAATACTTCAGCCATTGATGATATCTCACATTTCACCAATGCATACCACCACATATGATGAGAACATTACAACAACCTTTATTTTTCTTCCCCATATTGGAATTGTCACCATGTCATTTAGCTTCAGATAATATATATCCCTCTTCTTCTCTTACCAACCTACATGTCTTCCTTTTCTTCATTTTTGAACGCACATGTACACTTCCCTCGTTTAGTTATTGAGGTCAGAGGAGGCCAGACAACTTGCAGAGGATAGCTACACTGAATTATTGAAGCAATCAAGGCAGCAGAACGTTGTCTGTGAAGAACTAGCCGCAAAGGTTAAAGCTGTGGAAGCTGAGCTAGACGAATACCACAAACAAAAGGTACTTTGTAAGGTAAATTATTTCCTTTTGTAAAACAATACTAAAATTTAAAAGCTAGGAGTTGCTTTATCATCTTTTCTCATGCCCTAATGTTCTGTCATGCCCTAATGAAGGAATCTCATGAGTTTCTGCAGCAGAAGCTGTCTGAGAGGATCCAAAGTGAAGCAACACTTAGTGAGAAATGCAGAGACCTGATGAAGAAACTAGATAAGCATGAATTGAAGGAAGAGGAGGCTGAAGAAGAGATGAAACACAAATTAATCTCTGCTCAGTTACATTCTGAGCTTAGAACAGCTCAGCAGGTGAAGTAGTGCAGCCAGATAGTGGCTAGTTAATAAGTGATATTTTTCTCACTAGGAGAAAAGTAGGCTGATTGAGGAGATGCACCATAACGAGAGTGAATTGCTAAGGTATAAAGAAATTCAAAACCGCTTGAACAAAGACGTCATGGATCTTACAGCCAAAGTTATTGCAGCAAATGAGGATAAAAAGGACCTGCTTGGGAAACTAGAAGTTGCATTCAACAGACTTCAATACTCAGAAGAGCAGAATACCACATTACAGGTACGTGCATCTGCATGATAAATAATACTGTGTCAATCGACTCGTTACCGTGTAGCCGAAATAGCTCAGTTGGGAGAGCGTTAGACTGAAGATCTAAAGGTCCCTGGTTCAATCCCGGGTTTCGGCATTTCTTTTACAGACGGCAGTACTTTTTTTATGTAAACAACAAAAAAAACACTTTGCGTTTTCGTTTTGCTACTCTGAAGTTATCGTTCCCAGACCACTGTATCATGGAGCGTAGAAAAATAGATTCTATATTCGTACACCCCACTTTGATTCATTTCAGTATTGGGTAGTATTGCAGCGCAGTGTAATTATTGAATGCGTTAAACTGTATAGCATATCTAATATAATGCCCTGTTAGTGAACTGGAGCGTATAGAACAAAAATTAAAAGTGAGTGGGCTATATTAGTGAACATTTGTGCGGCTATTATCTTATGTTCTGCATGGGTGTGCTTAAAAAACATTGCTGCGATTTCCTTGCGCAGTTGCGTTACTCCGGCTATCGTAGATCATGATGTAAAAGGCCTCTTACCTTCAAAACTGCGCCATTTCTTTATGGGTCGAGTTCGCCGAGCTATCCAACAAGCAACACAATCTATACACCTACACGGGCATTCAAGTCGATGGACACGTGTCCGCGATTCATGTTAACTCCAATCCTTCAATCTATTTCTTATCCACAGCAGTCACATCACTCACATGCAAACGCACTTTCGGTTGCAAACTTAGTTGCTAGCAAAGTCTGCATTCAACATCACCATAGATTTGTCAGTATAATACTGAGAATCCAATCCCACAAAACGTTCTGTGCCTCAGATAAATAGGCCGGCGGTTTGGTTCGTAGCATTTATTTGTGCCACAAGGCCGTTTTATAGAGGTCCGCTAAAGTGACTTAATTTATGCAGTTGTTGTATATTCTTGATCTGCTGCCGGGATGTAAAGGGGATGAATTTGGGTGTGTCGAAAGAAAAATTTGCGCGCGACCCCCCCCCCCCCCCCCCCCCCCCCCCCCCCCACACACACACTTTTTCCCATCCCTTGCCGAATTCCTGTATCCCACCACTGACTTGGCAATAGTGTTTTTTTTTTTGGAGCACTCGCTGATGTCAGTGATGTACATGTACCATCGTCGCAGTTTCGCAATAGTTACTACGAAGCCGAAATAGCTCAGTTGGGAGAGCGTTAGACTGAAGATCTAAAGGTCCCTGGTTCAATCCCGGGTTTCGGCATTCTATTTTGTTTTTGCTTCTTGTTGCGTTTACCGATCTGTACGACCATCACAGTTTCGAAATAACTAACAAGCAGCCGAAATAGCTCAGTTGGGAGAGCGTTAGACTGAAGATCTAAAGGTCCCTGGTTCAATCCCGGGTTTCGGCATTTTTTTTTTGTTTTCGCTTCTTCTTGCGTGCACCGATGTGTACGACCATCAAAGTTTTAACAAGCAGCCGAAATAGCTCAGTTGGGAGAGAAGATCTAAAGGTCCCTGGTTTAATCCCGGGTTTCGGCATTCTTTTTTTGTTTTCGCTTCTTCTTGCGTTCACCGATGTGTAGGACCATCACAGTTTCGAAGTAGCTAACAAGCAGCCGAAATAGCTCAGTTGGGAGAGCGTTAGACTGAAGATCTAAAGGTCCCTGGTTCAATCCCGGGTTTCGGCAATTATTTTTTATCCTCTCCTCAACACATTCGTGCGCTCGACGAATAACGTGATACTTGATCTCGCTCGACGATTTACGTGATACTTGACTTTTAAAAATTTTACAGCACGTTTACAAGAGACTTGTATAACCTCGTGGTTTGAGGTATCCAAAATTTGAAAACGGAATAAGCTTTGCTAGCCATCTAGCCCTTGCAATAAGGGTGATTGAAAATGAAATGTGTCAAGTTATTTTTGGGCCCGTACTTCTATTATTGGTCCACAATCAGGGTTTTTAACCAATTTCTCCACTGTTTCACAACTGATTACGCTGATCATTGGTACATAACTGCAGCGTTGTACCTTGCACCTAACCGTGCAGTCCGATTTTAAACGCGGGGCACAGTTTGAGTTCTGCTTGCCTACGATGGCCAATGATACTTATAAGCAGTGATGCCGCGGCCAGCACGGACCTTCCGTGACCGTATTCATTTGACGGTTTTTGACGGCCGACCGTGACCGTGACCGGGAAGCTTACCGATCACGTGATTAAACCGTGAAAAATAATTGGCCGTCATATTTATTTGCTGGCCGTCCGTGGCCGTCAGAACTTTTGACGGTCCCTAGCGTCACGTGCAGTGGATTTTTTCCCCTGCGTGGCAAATGTCGTCTTTCCAAAAACCTTTGAGGATAAGCCACCTGATAGCGCGGTGAAGTCTGCAGCAAGGAACCATTTAATTTTTTATTATTTACGTTGTCCCCCTCGCCATGACATAGTCTCGTCCCCAGCCTGATATGTATTCGTAATATGCGATGTAATCCATCCGCTGCTGCCGAATGTGGGTCTGGGGACGCGACTTGCCATGATTATGCGTTATCGCGTGGATTTCACGTGCGAGCGAGTTTGAGACTCATTGGGAAGATGGAGGATGGATCCAGCCAGGATTGAATCTGTTATCTTTCTCAGCTGCAATAAAACCTTTAGTTAATTGAATCTGTTCTTTCACACTTGTTTTGCTATGCCCATGCATACCGTTCATGAACCATTTCTATTGATACGTGCATGCCAAACTTCTATAGCATAAATAATGACCGTCCGTGACCGTATTAAAATTTTGACGGTTGACGGCCAGCCGTGTACGTGACCGTATTGAAATCATACGGTCCATCTTTGACCGTGAACGTGACCGTCTATATCCAAACGGCCAGCCGTGAACGTGACCCGATTGTCAAAAGCTGGCCGCGGCATCACTGCTTATAAGTACACTGTACTACATACAAGAATAAGAATTACATAGATATACGTTCAATTCATTTTCAATTGTAGATGTAACGAATAATTGTAATTTAATCGCTTGTAGACATTATCCATGCGATTGCAAAAAATTTTTAAGCACAGTGTGCATATTAATAAATTATACTGGTAACCTTGGTAATTTGAAAATCAGCACCCACATATTCAAGATCCAAAACTAGTTAAAACTAATGTTAATAAATATCATTATAATTAGGATAGGTAAACAATTAAGTGAATAGTGCAAGATCATAACTCTCTTCTAGTAAGTGTTATAATGAAATATGTGCTTAAGTATTGAGTTTTTTCCTTTCCATCTTGAATAATTAGATTGGAAATATCCCATACAACCCTTATCAATCAAATCAGACGGGTTCATTTGTAGGCTATTAATAGTTGGTACCAACAAAGTATTTAGCTACTACATATTGACTTTGATGGCATGATGCTAAACCACAGATGCAGATGGAGAAATTAAATGAGATGAAAAGGAGAGGAACTTGTAATCTGGTATCATTGAAGTCTTTTAAGAAGTGAGTAAAGTTTTGGGGCTTGCTAATTCTTTATTGCATGAGGTTCCAATGAAGTATAAAACAGCAATATATGAGCACCCACATGTATTCCAATATACATGTATGTGCTGGTGAGCATGCATGCATTTGGTATTCAGATATAAATCCAGAAGCAAGGTACTTGCTGAAGAACTCAGGGGAGTGACAGAAGAGAGAAACCAAGCTATGGTGGGCAACACTCTGTATTTGCATGCATGCATGCAAGTTTGTGCATGTGAGTATATTCAATTAAATATGCATGCTAGAAATTAATGTTCAAATGTAGTGTCCAATATTAATAATGTGTACTCCACATCTATGGATATTTATTTGCAATGCTTACTATTACACACATGTAGTAGTACTAGTGCAAAACTGTTGGAGTGATTTGAAAAAAATAATAATGACACAATTGATATGTAACTATTGAATTTCCAAACAGGACAAGTATGAAGCTATGAAATGTGAACTGGCTGATAGGCAGTCAATATTAGAGGAAAGTAAGCCATAAATAACGGGTCCAATAGAGAAAAGGGAAGCGTATACTTTCCATACATTTTAGATGTGTGTACGGTATCCATCTTATCTACAGTAGGTCACAATTTCAAACTGGGCTGCAATTCATAAACTTGTTTGCGACCTAGGGCCTTTTACCAAGTTGAAACATTGCACTGTAATTAATACAAAAGGATTAGAAAATTAGCTAGCTTCAGATAGTAATTTAAATTCTCACTAGAGTATCAGCTTTTATCCAAAATGTAGCTATCTGTCAATACTTTATTACGGCCATTCTGTTGCATTAAGTAGGAATTCCTATAATTTTAATTTCATTGCTTTTTGTCCCATTGTGTGATGCTGGCTTGAATTTCACAGCTGATTGGAAACTCTGACACTACTACCATGTATTAAAATTGTGTGCTTCCTTACATTTGTGTGTGTGCACATGCGTGTGTGTGATACAGGTAACAAAATTCTGGAGGAAGAAAAGGCAAAGCTAAAAGTATGTAGCCCAATAACTAACCACACACACAAACAAGATATATGTATTTATCCATGACTATCCATTGTACATGTGCATACTTTATATCCATATATGCTGTCTTGGGTCAAGGGCTCAGTTTAATGCATGTTATGATATTATATGTAATAAATAGCTCTAAATTGTAATGTTTCCATTTACTTTTTAGTTGCGAGTGGACCAGTTGGAGTTACAGGCAAATGACTGCAAGCATCAGGTTGCCTTTGAAGTGTATATGCATACAGGATGTGCACAAAGTGTGGTTCACACCATTTAATTATAGACACCATATCCAGTCTCAGATATCATAATTTCAAAAGTATATATGAAACATGTGGTCTTTGTATGTATTTTCAGAACGAACAATTTCATTTGGAAAATGCTAGGCTACAATCTGCCATTAGAAATGCCAGAAAGAGCATTGATAAGGTAGGAGCTATTGGGTAAAATAAGGCACAATTTTATTGGGCTGAAAACCATCAGCAAAATAGCTGGCACTGTGTACTTGTACTTGATTGTCAAATTTCAGTACCAAAGTGATCTGCATTCACTTGAGTCAGAGAAGGAACTACTTCTTGCCAACAATGCCAGTCTAAACGAGGTATTGTGCATACTGTACATAAAGTGCATGCATGGACAATTTTTTTGTAGCTGATCTTGTCTCATGATCCCATCAAAAATACCCCTTTGCACATATATATGTAACCGCCTTGGCTAATATAGAATATGGTACACATAGGATATTAACTTGGCCATTGAACAGAGGAAGGAGTGTGAGCACAAAATGCAAGAGAGTTTGAAGAAGGCTGGTGACCAGTTGAGAGCAGAGCGTCTTGAACTCCAGGTACTGTGTTCTATGCAGAGCTGTGACTAACTTGGTTGCATTTGTCTAGCATGAAGTACAAACTCTAAGGATCGAGAATACGCAGTTGCATGCAAAGATGGCTGACCTATCCAAATCTTACCAGGTAAATTGTAATAATTAGTTGCTATGCTTGAGTGCTCTAATATGTTATATATAATTAAATCTTTGCATGAATATTTTTAGTCCATTTGTATAATTTTCAACAACATTGGTTTATTTTTAAGTTTCTAAGCTAAATTTTTCAAAAATACAAATTTCCATCGCTTTGATTCCACTTTCATCCATCCTTTCTTCTCTCTTCACTTTGCTTATTCTCTATCTTTGCCAGGGCGAACTGCTAGCTCTAAGATCTAATGAATCAGAACTAAGAAGGACATCAGATTCCCTTAATAAAGACTTAGAAAAGGTTTGTTTCATCAACGTGTCTTGTGATGCAAAAGGTTTATTGAAAAAGCAAATAATCTATAACTCAAAAAACAGTGGTGAAGAAAATTTTAATAATACATTTAAATATGTATTGTGTCTGACAAAATATAAAAACTCACACACCTATGCAGTTGCATAGCTGTATTGAATAATCATTGTAATACTAATAACATCATGCATGTTTTTCAGCTCCAAGTTTCCAGTGCAATAAAGGAGAGACAGTTAAATGAACAGCTGGAATGCCTAAAAGTCAGTAATCAATATTTATTTTATTTATTTTTTACTCTACAATAAATTTTGATGTGTCCAGCTGTCTCATGCTGCAGAGATGTCACATCTTTCGCAAAAGCATCAAGATTTGGTCTCAGATTTGACACAGAAGACTAATTCATTGCAGGTACATGCAGTTTAGTTCAGCTAAATCACAATGTCATAATACATGCAATAATTATATTATTATAATTATACATAAGACAATCAAGTTTAAAAATCATGAAGGGTGATGGGCACATCTGAGCAGAATGGCTCTTGCATTCTGCCTCATCAGTGTGACAGCCAGAAGGGAGTACATGCCTCAGTTTCACATACTCCCACTTGCATGGCTAGCCTCTTACTCAATCTAGAGATGCATTCGTGGGCTTCACATCCCCGAACACCATAAACCTCCACCACTAATGGAATGCATGTCCAGCCCAACCTTGCACACATCTGATCAGTCTTGTCATGTTTTCCAATCTCACCATCCTCTGCAGTTCATGTGTTTTTTTATTTGCTACCAAAGATTGCCTTGCTTTGAGGACAGTGACACATTAATTCTATGTATGTATTTATATCATATTACGATTGTGTGGCAGCTATTGCGGATTGGTTCACCTGGCTAGGGCCACCCTCACCAAGTCTGGTTGGTTCTTTGAAGATGTTTGATGAAGAAGTCAGGAGGTGCTGCTCATGTTGTTTTTCCATCGAAACAACAGTCACAGCCTGGACACAGGCCCAGCTCAGCTTAGGTTTTGGGGGTTTTGGTCTGCGCTCTCTATCCCACCACTCATGTGCAGCATTTATAACTTCATTATCCCCATCTGGCTGTAGCAGTGCAGGCAATGTACATCTACAACATGCAATCCAGTTCAATGATCACTGTCAAATAAATTGGAATGCTACCTTTTTAATTCTTTACTAGGAGCTTCCTCTATGGCAGACAGAGCTTTCGTGTTATCTGTTTCAGCTCCCCATGCTGCATCATGGTCTGCACCTTGAACCTGATGAACTTTATGCCTCTATAAGGTGGTGTTTGGGGTTGGACACCTCTGATGGTTCTCTGTCCTGTCTGCTCTGAGAAAGCCCTGGACCCACATGGGCACCAAGCCATTACGTGCACTCGTTGAGGTACATCAGTGACCTGAAATAACCTGTTGCAGGATGCTGTGGCTAATCTTTTTCGTCAGGCCCACATGGGAGTCACAGCATAGGTGGGCTATGGTATTACATCTACAGCCGCTCATGCCCAGCAGATGTTGTGGCAGCAAGATAGGAGAAGGGTTTGCCTGCAGCATGGATATAAGGGTGACAGCCCCACTATGTGTCTTGTTTGACAGCTGGGGTAGCTGCAGATTAACATGTGCATGTGCAGATATCCTGTGATTAGATGCTATTATCCTGCTGTAATGTTCATTTGATAACATATAATTATTATATTACAATTATATTTCAATAAATAAATATCTAATACAGCTGATATTCTGATTCATAATTTACCATTAGTAAGCCAGCTGCACTAGACCTTATGCCACATCACCACTTAATGCTGAAGTTTTACCTGAAGTGAGTGTGACAGCTGGGTCCGCAGCTTTTGTAGCAGAACAGAGAAAACACATTGCAAATGACCCCAATGCAATGAGCTAGGTTGGGTTTGTATCCCCCTAGCTGTATGTGTAGAACATTATGGGTGCTGTGGATTGGAAGCCAAGCAAACACCATCCCAACTTGGATCATGTTTAGATTCTCAGCTGTGTTATTCCAAATCTCAGGCTATCACCCTACTCTATGGGAGACTTAGCATAACTCTCGTGAGTGCAAATGCTAGAGCTCTGTTAGCAAGGCGTGCGGGCTATAATGATGGTCCAGGTGATGAATTCTTAGAGTAGGTATTTCACATTATAACCATAATTATTATGATAATATATAAATGTATAAATAACTGCATGGACATCACAATCATGTAAATACAATCATGAAACAACTAGAATTATATGGGAATGCAATGTGCTCAGATATGATTTTCTTTTACTCTGTAGACAGCCCTGATGGAAGAACAAGCCATGGTTCATGCAATGCGAAGGCAACAGTTCAGTATGTTGGATGGACAATATAAAATTGGTGAAGACCTTTCAAAGTGAGCTGTTCCTACGAATGGTAACAATTTGGTATAAAATGCTGCACCTACTGTGCAATGAATGATTATGTGGATAATGAGACTGACATACTGTGAAATTTCATAATTTTAGGTCACTTGATGATAATGAGAAGCTTATGAGAAAGTATCTAAGAATGAAGAGGCAGCTAAAGGTAGTTTGTCTGGTGTTTAGTTATATGTATATCTTGGTCCTTGCACTGCTGTACATGCATGTCCAGATAAAATACGTTTTTCATTTACAGAGTACTTCAATGGATGATTTGGAAGTTGGTGATTATACAACAGTTATTCCAGTGATGAATGAAAGGTAATGAATATAAAATGTTGAATGAATGTAAATTGATCTTTATTAATATTTTTTTTGTACTGTAGCAGTTGGTCTAAATGAGTCATTAGTTTCTTAATCAAACCTCACTTGCCATACATGTGCATACATGTAATAAGTATAGCCCTTGGGCACATTATGCATGCAAGGTTTATCATCATCCATGAACATGCTTTATTAAATCTAAAGATCTCTATGTGCCTAGATTTACTAACCCAGTAATAAAAAGTAATCACATGTAGACTCAAGTTACACAAAATGCCCTCCATCTGCTCTTAGCCCAAAGAACCCATAATAGATGCAGCTTTTCCATGTTGTATAGCTACTGAGAGCCTTTGGAGGAAGGGGTATGCACTGCATAATTCTGTTTGTAAAATACTTTTACTTGTAGTATACTTAATTATGGTATATCCTTATGTTGCGTCTAACAGTTACATCTGCAGTATATATTCAAGTGATTGCACTTCAAGATGTAAATGTCTGATACTCATTTTGATTTCAGATCTTGCAAGTATCTGCCAACTCGTCATGATTTAACATGTTTATCTGAAAGTGATCAGGTACAATTTACAGCATAAATTGAATTTCATTATTGCTGATTGTTCTCCTGTTACCAAATACCAAAACAATTTATCCATGACTGTGCACAACTGTACACTTGCACAATAGAGATAATTAGCAGTCCATCATTTGCATCAAGAAATTGTAAATGGTGTTAGCAATCATATTTCGCTCGCACATAAATTTTCAAGTTTTCAATATTTGTCAGTTTAATATATCATATTCAAGTTTTCCTTATTCGTCTCAATATATCCTAGAGCTGAAAATACCATCCTGCATCAGTCTTATGCGTAATTATTCTTATGGAGTTTAAGTGGAGTTAAATAATTTATGTGAATTGGATGGGGTGTGTCTATTGTAGTTGGCTCTGGAAGAATTCACAATAGTATTATTTTGTAATGCAAAATCATCTAGGTATCATGTATAAATTTAACATATTTATTATAATGATGATTCTTCTATATGCTGTATTCATTACATGAATTTTATGATGTCACTATGATAGTTTACGTTCTATGCAGTGGGGGGGGGGGAGGTATTGGAGTCAGTCATAATGTTAGTACTAGTTCTCATTACTGACTGAATTGATTGCAGTTACATGTGCCAGATAATGGTTGCCTTCACCTCTAGAACAAGGCTTGGCTTAAGAGAGAAATGGATGATGTTAGGGCACAAGAAGAAAGCTTGAAAAGAAGATTACTAAATCCTAGCCAAGTTCACAGAAGTGATTCATGAAAACAGGCATTAAAATACTGTGTACAAATTATGATCATTATATACTGCTGTCATGTGATTTGTTTAGTGTTTGCTACACCACCAAATATAAGGTTTATTGTGAAAGGAAGAAATTGCCTTTGCACGTATTTTTTACTCTTCATTGACAGTACGCGTGTATTTGTGATTTGACAAGGAAGCATGGCCAATATGAATTTCAAATGCACACCTATGCATGTAGTTGAGCAACGCTGTATAAAGTACTGAGGAAATTGTTACTTTTGAACTGCAAACAGTATTTATTTTCAGTTATCAAAATCAATAATCATTTACCTGCCATTCATTATAAAGATCATACATGTATGTGATTTTAATTTAATCCCAATTGCTGAACGTATACAGTGAGTAATGAAAACTAACTTTAGTGCAATGATGCCAAAAGTACAGTGTAATGGTTTAGATATAAGCAGCAAGCTAATTAGTGATAACAAGGTAACATCACTGAAAAAGCAGTATTAGAAAAAATACAGTATTGAAAGAGTGGCATGAGATTTTAATCATGTAATTTAAACTATGCATATGCATTGCTTCTACTGTTAACGCATAGTGTGTAGTTTGTTTCATAGATATCTGCAAAGCCTTACTATATACAATGTAATTATTATAAAACAAGATATGAAAACATTCTCTCGGAGATAGTTGGTGGCATATAGGATTTGAAGGCAAGTGAAGTGTAAAATCAGAGAAAGGCGTTGAAAGTGATGTGAATAAAGGGCATCATTATTATTGTCACCATTGAATAAACTTGTTTGGCCATAGGTACCCATCAATAACAGGTAGATAGTTGTATGGCTACTTATGAAGATCATCGATCTGGAGATACAAAATACCATAAGTCACTTCCATACCCACCATTTGCCTTTAATGGAATGACTTCATAATTTTTTGTAATCCCAAAAGTTTTCATTACTTACATGTATGTTTTTAGGTAGTCTACATGTACATCTTTGTTGGCTAGAAACAGACACAGTCACAGTCAGTTCTGCACTATAGCATGTACTTCAACTCATTGCTCCATTGGGGATAGCACTAATAAAAAAGACACACTAAACTTGACAGTAGTAAGGTAGTCAAAAAGATGTGCGATCCCACTCTGCCAATCTCTATAGTTTCACATAGCCAAGGTTTTCAGGTGGGAGAGGTGACTGACTTGGGCTATGCCCAACCCTGTCAGGTGAGGTCCAGAATGTATAGCCTCACCATTTCTATGCTTCCCTGAGGAGATTACAGTATCCCACTCACTCAATGTAGGTGCGTGTAATGATGACATATATATACATGTAGCCATCTCAAGTGGGAGGGGCAATATACATGGGCTATTCCTGAAAAGGTCAGACAGCCTCTGGGTGTGAAGCAGAATGCATAGCCTCACCATTACTATATGCTTCTCTGTGGAGAGTACAGACTCACTCACTCAATGTACACATTCACACTGATTATTTGCCAATTAGTAGAAATGAGCAGCTAAGGAATGTGTGGCTGAATTCTATGCCTTGTATTGATAAGACTTGTGGTTTGAATGCAGCATCATCACGTAAACAAAGTTCAAAAGCAATGCAGGTGTGTGGCCTCTTGCGGAAATCAAGACATTCGTACCAATGCACAAAGTTTTCAGCAGATTAATATTACACTCCATATTTAGTACTGGTTCATCCGCACAATGATGGTGTTAACACGGATTTATGCACCCATGCAATTTTTGTTATCGATGCAAACAAGTTATGAGGTTGTTACTGGGCTGAGATGAGTGCACAGGCGGCTGAGATGAGGCTGGTACAGGTGGCTGAGATGAGGCTGGTATAGGTGGTTGAGATGGGGTGGGTGTGGCTATTTCATGACATGGATGGCATTTAATCTGAATGCCTTCCCCCCCCCCCCCCCCCCCCCCACCACCTCCCAAGGCTACATGTACAAGATCAAGTCACTGCTTATGCTTCCATTTGCCGGAGGAATTGGAATGGAAAAAATTGTATCCAGTTATCAGTACTATGTTGTGCTAGCTGTGGAAGACAATTGTATGCAGTGAAATGAACTGAAATAGTAGGGGTAATGGTTGTATTTCTTGTGAAATTTCTGCATATATGTAAAGTGGGTGGCATACATGTATTTGAGCTCTGCAAAGATTGGGCACAGTGAGTATGCTGAAATCATCCGACCTGGACCATTTGATGTACGTACATGTAGCCAACATGTTCCAACATCTTAGGAACGTAGTCAAACCAAAGGTGTTGAATAATACATGCATCCATTCTCAATAAGAGTAAACCACACATGAAGTGGTCACATTGCCTAAAAGTTTTCTATCGAGTATAAATCGATCTGCTCATAATAATGCCTACCACACAACTTACCGTCTTGAAAAGCCCAAACCGGTTGGAGACCCAGACTGGCCAGACCAAAAGGTTATCTCATCTTATCACCCCGTTGAAGTTAGCCGCGCATTGCATTCCTCAGCCGCACCGGCATTTCTAATTGAATAAAATTAGCATCCACAGGTGGCGGGTGTGCTTTATAGGTGCTATCATGATATTGATTGAGAGCAACTGCAACGTGCTTCCCAATGCACGCCGATTATCACACTGGCCGGTCAGATCCCTTATGGTGGACAAACTGAGGATGTGACCATAGATAGTACTATGTATGATGCATGTGCTTAGACTTCAAAAAGTTACTTGTAACTGATAAAGATACGAAACATATTCAGTTCAGTTCAAGGTTCAGAGATAGGGAAAAGTTGTTACAGGAGTAGAACATACTCATAGTCAGCTTTGGAAAATGCACCACAAAATTAAAAGCTCAAGTGACATGCATTTCAATCACATGCATATGGTGTTTCATGCAGAATACAAATACATGTAAGCCAAAATGCCAATGCAAATCCATGACAAGGACATCACACAAGACCCACTTGACATATCTGAGCAAGAGGTATGGCTTTGGCCCTTCCTACTTTAGGACCGTGACTTTGTCCCCTAATGGCTTATTGTACCATCACATATTACATGCACATTCATTACTATTGTTCTTATCTCATTTATTGCGCGTTACGGCATGTGAGCGCATGCACTATTTACAAAGAAAGAGATACATGTACGAACTTTGAGGTGCTAATAAAAGCAGAACGAAGCAAAAGTTGTAGTGGCAAATTTCTTTCTATCATTAGTACTTTGTACTACGCTTGGCGGTGAAATCGGCTCCGATTTGGCATAGTTCATACGAAAGGTCGTATTTTCAGTCCAAATACAAAGTAAGAGGTCTTCTTCTATGTATAATCATTATTATATGGGACAGTCACGACAAAATGAAACAGTTTCCGCGAATGTTATAAAAATGCTTCTTGTTTGAATCGCTATATCTTCCGAACGCTAAACGCTATCGACTTTATATTTTCAATAATTAATACTACACCATTTCTCTATAACATGTTACATTTTGAAGTCTCAAACCCGCCATAACTATAGGTAGGAGTAATCAAATCGCATCAAATTCGGTTTGTAGGTACAGAGGTCCTATTCCTATCGATTTGTTCTGTTCGTTAATTTTTATGCCATCCGTTACGCAACTTACGGAGATACAGTTGAACGAAGTACGTCCACTTTTTCCCGCTCGATTCGCGCCAATGATTTTGGCAAATCGCGTCCCGCTCAATGTATGGGGAGGCGGTTGTTATATCATTGGCGCGAATCGAGCGGGAAAAAGTGCACGTTGTTTATTCAACTATATCTCACTAAAGGATATATGGCATAGTGCATTAATTTACTACATGCATCTTGACAATTAATTTATTTTTGCACATGAATAACTATTTTACAGGGAATGTTGAAATGCATGAGAGAAATAATCTAATCAATGCCATGAGCCGAGCTGAAAAGGCTTTGACATTGTAAACTGATGTACCTCATGTTGCATTGGAAGGATCCCGGCAACATATAACTCAATTTACAATTTACTCTATGCTGGTGTCCGGCATTAAGGATATATTAGCAAAACTGAGGATAGCATATATAAAGCGTATAAGTAAAAAATGTCAAATAGTATAAGTGAATCTAGTACTAATATGACTGATATAATTGTACTGAAATTTTTATTAATCAGAAGTGGTACTTTAGGAATTAAAATAAACAGTACAGTTGAAGCAGGATGCATAAATCATACACCGGTTTACTATTATATGAAAGTTGCTAACTTTACCCTCCCTATAAAATGCTTATGCTTATTCTACACCATTTTGCCGACATATGCTATGGGAAAGGATGAAAATGAAGTCATTATTATAATACATTGCACAGACTTGTATAAAGCTTGCACATCCAAAGCTGAACGTAAATCAGTACTCATGCAAGATGCATGTATAGTTACTGCTCAGAATACAATATTAATGCTGTTAGAACACTATCATACGTGTGCACATATAAGGGTGCAGTATAAAATCCGGATTGGACATAATAACAAATTAAAAAACCATATAAGGTATACTATATGCAAAAACATTCTGAATACAATTCCCTGAGTCATTTTTTCTTGCTATATTATGTGCAATCGTTTAATGATATACAATGGTGGGTGTGGCACGTTTTAATTTTAAAGGCATACATCAGAGTGGATATTCAGGAATATGATCATGATGTTCATCCATATGTTTGTTTGGACATGAGATCAATATTTGTTGAGGTCACTATAGCACCCTCCCCCAAATAGTATGTGGCAGTGGATAGACCAAATAAATGTGAAATTCATATTCTGTACCTCAGAAAAATAATAATCATGAATTTATTATTATTATTATTATTATTATTTATTTTATTTTATTTTAAAGATAATCAGAGTACATAATACACATATACATTACAAACAAAAGGACTAATATTACAATAAGTTCTATGGATCTTCCACAGATGATCCTGCTCGAGACAGGAGTGCCCGTGCGTTGGCTCGTATCAAAGTCAGGCTAAGCCTGCCATACAATAGACAGGTAGCTTGGGACTTGGAGCAATTTCCCCTGGTGGCTAGGCGAGAGGCAAGGCGTGATAACATTTGCATGGCTTCTGCACCCCAGCACCCATAAGTCTCTACTGCTATGGGGATACATGACCAGCCTAACTCAGAGCACTTGGCATCATTAGCATTGTGCTTGCGCACCTCAGCTGCCAGAGCTGCAGACCCATTTGTCACACCCGCTTCCATTAACATACTTGAATTTAGCGTAGATGTGACAGTCAGATCTAGAGCTGCTGGTTTGCCCAAATCCCAATGAGGGATAAGAATGTCTGCTGGCCGAGTTCTATGTCCTTCGTGCCCCAAACCACTTCCTGCTTCAACTTGAGGACCCAAACAGGCCCGTCGGCAAGATTCTAAAAGGACATCCCTGAGCCTGTTATGCCGCGACACCACATCTCCTCCGTGCTTGCATGTTAAGGCATGGTGGCCTAAAGGGTCCAAAGCTTGGGATGGGCAAAAGGAGCAAACAGGAATATCAGTAACAGCAATGCCTAACCACCACTTTACAGCAATCTGAAACTCAGCAGGTTCAAGATGGAGATTGAGCCTTAGGGAAGGAATCACAGAGAGCCAAGCAGCTGCATGTGGCGAAGAAATGGATAGCAGACGTGCTTTGTCAGGCAAAGGGACCTTGTCAAGTAACACACATAAATCTTGATCCTCAATTTTGCCAGACAGAGATCTTTGGTGCATCACAACATCAAGATGGTCCAACACTAAGGCATCATCAGAGGAGACAAGATCATTAAAATCTTTGATGGCCTCAGCTAGGTGCTTGCTAGAAGATGAGCAGACACCAGAAGCACTTAAAGAGGATATGTAGGCAGCTGAACTGTGTTCCGAAAGACTACGGAGCCCAAGACCCCCTCTGCTTAGGCTGAGTTGGGCTTGTTGCCAAGCAACATTGGGTGGGTCTATCGCGGTACATTCAGAAAAACAGCGACGGACATCATCATCATAGAAATGCAAAGCATCACCAATTAAGGCTGGGGGGGGGTAGATCTAGCAAGGTGCACCAACTTGCAGAAGCCACCACATTGCCTAAGCAGGAGCAGAGCCACCTGTGGATCAACAGCACCCACATCCTCCAACTGTTTAAGCAACTTAGAAGCATCTGCACGTTTGTGTGCAAAAAACTTGGCACAAAAGATTATATCTCCAATTGGAGCTCCTAGAATCTCAAAATTAGGAACACTGGACTTTTTCATCAGAGGTGAAAATGAGCTGAGATCACCCAAGCCAAACAACTCACATTTTCCAGCATTGATAAAAAGACCAAGTGGGGGACCCAGCTCCTGGATGATGGAGAATATCTTTGCTACAGCATGCTTAGGCCCTGCAACCACACCAAACTGGAGCACTATTATTATTATTAATTTTCTTCTGTGTTATGCATGAAACACTATGTGATGGAATAATAACATAGTAGCAGGAGCCAAAGCCAACCCTCTTACTCAGATATGTCATGTGGGTCTTGTGTGATGTCGCTGTCATGCATTTGCACTGGCATATTGCTTTATTTGAGTTGTACATGAAACACCCTGTGAATTAATAGTCAACCATTAAGGAACATAGTCATGGTCCTATAGTAGGAGGAGCCAAAGCCATACCTCTTGCTCAGATGTGTCAAGTGGGTCTTGTATATTTGTGTTGCACATGCAACACCCTGTGAATTAATTGTAAGCCATTAGTAGTAAGCTATTAAGGGACAAAGTTATGGTCTTAAAGTATGAGGGGCCAAAGCCATATCACTTGCTCAAATATTTCAGCGGGTCTTGTGTGATGTCCCTGTCATGCATTTGCATTAGAATATTGCGTGTTGTGCATGAAATACCGGAATAATCATAGTCCTTAAGTAGGTACTTGAACATTTCAAATCGCATCAAATGCAGCGATTTTAATATCAAATGAAAGAGGAAAATATGCGCATTAAAAAGATACGATTTATATTTATAGGTGCAGTATTTCAGAAGTTGCGGCATTTAAAACACACATTTTGGCATGTACGAGAGGGAAGAAAAACTTGTGATGGTTTGACTTTTTTTGCTGCAGTTGTTGCAAAACAAATAGTTATTAAGCCAAACATTACTATCATGTTGAGTGCACATTAAATGTAGTAGGTTCGTTGATCTGTAGATCACCAGTAAAAAAGTCTACTACAAATGTAATCAATATAATTGTAAGTCTTTTTCTTCTTCCTCCATTTCTTCATATTTTCAACAGAAAACTGTAACTTTAGGTGTTGTTGACTTTTGGAGTATTTTACATTGATAACATGACCTTTGTCTTGGTGGTTACCAAACCACAAGTGTTTACACTGACTACAGTCCATTTTCAGAAGTACTAGCCATCATCTGGTCATAAGCTAGGTCTGAAAACTCTACAGATAACTCGGATTTGCCCTCTGCAACACTGTTTAACTTCTTTTATAGTGTTTTTTGGAATGTAGTTTGGCAGCATATTCTTCATGTGTTTCTATACCTTAATTGTTTTATACAAAATTTTACAATATCGTCTTGCTCGTCTTCAGTTTTGTTAGAAAGCTAATTAAGAGGTTTTGATAATTTTACTTTTAACTTTCCCATGCAGGCCATATTCGAGAAGAATGTAGCCGTCATAGCGCCCATAAAAAATTCGGCTTGTATTTAGAGATGTAATACTTGCGTATATGTGTATGCGTACATGTAGCTGGATTCAGTTCATTTAACAAGCTAATCATAAAGTATTATGCGCGTGACAGTGCTGATGTACATGTAATTACTGTATAAGTGCATTGGAAACAGGCTTGTACCCAGACTCAATCGACATTACAAAAGCCACACATTATAGAATTTGCATGCATGACATCATTTTTTACATTTTGCTTCCCGTCGGCCTTAGAGTGGCAAGGCTATATCTGTGTGTAGTACTGTACACACACGTATGAGCATGCATGCACACAAACACACACACACACACACACACACACACACACACACACACACACACACACACACACACACACACACACACACACACACACACACACAAACACACATACACACACATACACACATACACACACATACACACACACAGTACACACACACACACACACACACACATACACACACACACACACACACACACACACATACATGTACACATACACACACATACGTGTATGATCTTTACCCGACAGTTAAGTACATGTATGGAAGGATAACTGACTTGTACTGCCTCAGTTAGTCAGTGCATTAAAATCAGCCCTGCAATCCGTGGCCAAGTTCTAAACAAAAAGAACGACCATTTTATCCCCAGTGGAAAAAACAAATAACGTATTGGACAACGCATGTAAGCATATGCATTACCTCACTTTTGCACTCAGTTTGTAGTAATTTTTGTTCTCGGCTCCTGGTTCTCTAAACCGCCGCTTGTACATATGAGGGCCCCCAAATATGACTAGCAGCACGCTGGCGTTGTTTTCTGTTGCCACGTACTGACATGTACATGTAGCTTGCTCTTTAATTGACTTTGCTATAGTGCTTTGCAAAGCAGGCTAAGGCGCATACGTGTACATGTAGGTCCATATCTTTTTTTTTTTTTTAATGAAAGAGGTGATGGTTAAAATATGTTACAACTTAATTTGGCCCTGGATGTACATTTCGTACATGCACTAGTCTGGTTCCCAGACACATTTACATAAGCAATAACAAACAAGACTACACAGGTACAACGTATACAAACTAGTTAATCCAATTATTCAGTGAAAAGGATACACATTTGGAAAATAAATAAAGTGGCCACTCCTACATCTAAGTACATGTAGAAACCAGTCCTCACCATTTCCGAGTGCTAGACTGATAGGCATATACATTATTTTCAAGTAAATAAGACACAATAAGAATGTACCTGATGTGTTTGAGAAAGGATGGAAACTCTTTTTGTCAAAACACACTGCAAAATTTCCTGGAAGAACATCTGCTGGTATCAGTTGAATAAAAAACTGATATTACATACATGTAACATGCATTGCTATACTAAAAGTGTTCCCATGGTCACATACACTTGTGTATCGTTATACACAATTGGAACAGATGGGGGGGAAGGGGGGGGGGGGGGGGGGGTTTCATTTGTGTTTTATGGTTTATTCACCACTTTTAGCTAGCGAAGTAGTTTTTGTCGAAATGCCACAAAAGAGGAGAGCTAAGCGACGAGAGTAATACCTCAAAAATCGAGACGACAAGGTGCAATGCTGATTCGGAACAAAGGCTAGCATCTGCTCGTGACAGCTGCAGAGCAGATCCAGAAAAAGCGGGCATCTGCTCGTGCAGATCCTGAAAAAAAAAAAAAAAAAGCGGGCATCAGTTCGGGACAGCTACAGAGCTGGTCTGGAATTGAATGGCGCTTTGCCGATACGAGCTTTTAATACGCAAATGATCCAGATGAATCGAGAAACCAATCGGGCTTCACTATATGTATATTAGAGATTGAGAAACCAGCGAAAAGGGCACGATAGGTGGAAAGAACACGCTACCACAGCAAGCAAAGGTGAGTGAGTTGAAGCTGTTCATGGAATATTGTGGCTTGGTGCACATCTTTTAGTCGTGAGCCGCTACATAACTGTAAACATTGCGTTGCTAGGGGATGACATACAGCTGAATTTTGTCATGCCATTGCATATGTGTAGTATAAAACATTGTGTTGCATAACGGGTACATATTGTTATGGGAACGCTTGTGTTTTTGGTACTGAATATGGCGTAATTACTGCTTTATACCAAATCTGTACATCTGACATTAAGGGGCTGTCGGTAGGTAAACTCTAAATCTATTGGTGTAATTGGAGCTTGCTTGTGTTTGGTAATCGATATGGCGTAATTATTGCTTCATACCAAATCTGTATATCTAACATCAAGGGGTATATTCTACATCTACTGGTGTAATTGGCCTCTCTAAACCCATTCCTATCCCGAGTTTTAGCCTTTAAACACATATGTCATGATATATTTAAAAATCCCATTATCATTCGTCATAATACATGTATCGTCATAATACCCGTATACGTAGTAACTAGAATTATAATCGATCAAAAGTAGAATTGGTCACACGACTAAATTAATTTTATCACAGCCACCTGTCAAATCATATGATAAGTTGGAAATAGTAACATTTGAATGTCATACCCCCTTGGTAATTTTTTTTTCTAAAATCAGTCATATTTCCTTTGGTATTGCAGAAACTGCACATCATTTCCAAATACGCAGTTACAAGACAAAATGTCGTACCCCCTTGGAAAAATGTTTAATAAAATCAGTAACGTTTCCTTACGTATTGCAGAAACTACACATTATTTCCAAATGTGCAGGGCAGAATAACTCCCAAAAGTTTCTTGAGTCGATTGATATTGAAAACCTGTGATGCTGTGCATTCTGGAGCTCGTAGTTGCTGAATGGTCATTAGTTTTGCTTAGTTTGGTGTGATCAATTTTGATGTTTGCTTTAAATTTTAGCAAAAACGACGACTGTATGTTTCAAAGTATTATATAGTATGCTGTTAAATATAGGCGCGTACATAGGCGGAGGGTCTAGTCCTTGATTAAGAAAATTTAGGATGGTGTCTATAACATTTTGCCGCTCACTTGTATAGTGCAAGGACATACATGTACTTGTAAATGCACATCCAGCATACCATTGGCCATGGACACAGTATAGTGTTCTTCACTCATTGGTCCTACTCACTTTTTCAAAGCTCGTTACTGTTCCTAACTCAAATTTTCTTTTCACATCATGCAGATTCCTGAACGCATCTCATTATTGGTTGTTACATGTACATGGGTGTATATGTTGACATGCATGTAGCTTGGTTTGTATACACATGTACTATCTCTGCTTGGATTCAGACTGCAATTACATGTACAGTTGTGTGCAGCGGTGTCGGAAAGACATGCACTTAACCTGCGGGGTGAAATGTTAAGGATAATGAAGTTCATTAACAGTTTGTCGTAACCTTTAACTATCATTGCGTCATGCCCTCCTGCAGCTGGACATGAGGTCCAAAATCCAGATGTCGCTGCCATTAGTCCTAGATAAAACATTTGTATATGTCTGCATGGGTATGAGACTCATGTCCCATGTCATGACTAAGGTCAAGAGCAAGCTTCTCACTTTCACCTTGCGTAGGAGGCTCTGGGGCTAGAGGTTCTCAACCAGGCATCTGCCATGTACATAAATGGCATTGATCAGACTGCTCTCCAGGTAGAGGAGTACCATCCCACGGTGGAGAACTGTAGCAATTGCACAAGTGCGGTGACGCTTTCAAATGACATTTAATTCTGGTGATCCACACAATGAATTATCTGTCAGATGTGTATACTGTTGTGCAGGTCCATACTTCAGTTCAAACATATTTCACTCAACAGAAATCCCTACAGTATATGTATAGTTATAAAGTTTGAATACTTAGTACTTAACAAAAAACCTTCGGAGGTCAAATTTAGCCATCCTGATACCATAACATACATTGTATTTTACCCTTCAATTATTGCTTAATATCTGTTTTTGCTTCTTGTAGACTAATTTGACTTCTGTTTCTGTAATGTTATTAATATTCTTCGCACACCCGATTTCCAACGGCTGTACATTCTCAAGATCGTGGGCAATTGTGTTATATACGCTCTGCGGGTGATTTAAAATGGTGCACCTGTTGCTCGTGATCGATTTCACACTCTAGCAACGAATCCGTCTGAGCTAAAGCAGCAACGTTAGGCTCACAAAGATATGTTTGTATAACGAAACTATTTTATTTCATTGAAAGGCATTAAGAATATACACAAAATAGTACAGAGCTTGTCAATGTACATGCCGGATTGTATGAATACTATCTAACTGACTAACTATTGGCTTTGCACACTAATAATCTGATAAGTTTGCACATGTCATTATTTAGATGGTAATACTCTTGGTGACCCTGGATGGCTGCAAATAAACGTATGGTACATCTAGGGCCTTGTTCCGCTCAACAATATCTGCATCAAGATTAGTTAGAGCTTTCTGGAATATTTTAATGTAATCTTGAGCTTTGTCTTCAGTAAAATACTCAAATTGAAAATCTCCAAGATAGCGCTATGGAAATACATATACATATATATGCATGTATAGGGGGAAAGGGACACGATTATAATGCTTTCAAGTAGGACGTTGATAACCATGCATGCATATTTACACACCTCATCTTTGCTGTACTGAGACAACATGTAAACCATCCCGATCACTGAAGAAGTAGCCTTCTTGTCAGGAAGAATTTGTACTAGAGTAGCAGCATCGGCATTTCCCTTCTGTGCAGGAAGTGGCAAACGCATCCCTGAGGTGGCATTGGGCACATAGCTGTACATGTCATACTGCCCAAAGTTGACGCAGGAGTGCTGGGCAGAGCCAGTGAACATAATCAGTGTGCACAGCTCTACAAGTTCTGCCGTGGATTTGATTTTCTTTGGAAATCCGTGGCCCTGCTCGCCGCCATTGGCTGGGAAACCATTCACGTGGAGATCCTCGGCAAAATTTTGGAGCTCAATATCGGAGATCACATCTGCATCAGATGAATAGAATTCATTGATGATTCGATTAACAAAGAGGCTAATAGCGTTCCATATATTTAGCCCATCATCTCTGTAGTAGTACCCTGGCAATAACTTCGCATCATCCACTTTTCTCTCATTTGCACTGCGTACTATATTGGCCCAATGGATGCTGTAGTCTCTCCCGGCTCTTCGCATAAACTCCCTTCGTCCTTCTCCGCCTATGGCAAATTGCTGGTCAATGATTCCACCATCATTGATGAGAGACTCTCGAGCTTGCGCATTTATAGCCATGGTGTACCGAAAGTGCGGCCGCAGGAGTTTGTACACCGGGTGTGCATCTGGGAGGTTACGCATGACCCCCATACCATAGGTCTCCATCGCAGCATGACAAGATAGGTAGTGAGTGGCAAGCTGATGGAACTGAAAGGGGAATTAAGCTAGTGAGTAAAATGTATATGCGATAATGCATTTGCATGCACGTAGCAACGTTACTACGCACATGGTTGTCCCCATCATGATGTAGTCTGGCGTAGCCACACCCTTGCGTGTGGATACGCAAGGGTGTGGCTACGCCAGACTAATCATGATGGGGACTAGTCAAACAGACAGCATATTTAGTCTGGTCCCCAGACTAGCACATAATGTGATCCGGTGTGTACCTGGAAATGTGCGCTCTGGTAATACATCTTGGCCAGAGTCCAATCGGCCCAGTTGTCACTGGGGAGAAAAATGGGGTTGTCGCTCCCTGGCTGCTGCTTCAGCTGTATGGCTATGGGGACCAACTGGTCGCTTCTGTTCACGTAGAGCAGGCAGAGTGGGGCCGGACAGTAATAACCTTTCTGACATGGCAATCCATCCATAATCTTTAGGTCACATATGTACACGTGACCAGCCTGAAATGTAGGAAAAACTATTTTAATATGATTATAATTATTATAGCTGCGGCCCAGATTATAACTCTGTCCATGTACATGCATGTATATACATGTATATGTATAGTTTAATAGCCGTACGCGCGTGTGTTTTTATGTGCACTTGCACTATTATAATTATAATAGCCAACTAACTTTCATTTCATCCTCTAGATCAGCATTTCTGTCCATCGAACCTTTGACCATTACATTGGTAACTGGAAAGTTAACAGGTAGTACTGTGCATCTCTTAATGATGATGGGATTCACACCGTTCAATATTTGCCGACCAAATTCGACATCCCGTGTCCAGCGAGAAATTTCGTAAGTAGGAAATTCTGCTTTTTTAATAGCTGTGGCGAGCTTCTCATAATCGCTGAGAGATTCAGTGTTTGTGAATGGCACTGTGAATAGTAGAGAGGTCCCTGCGGCAATTGCGTTCTTGGTGAAATTGATGGTTTTTACAGCTCCAAACTGCTCATCATTTGTAAGATTCTTCGATGACACGTTCACAGCAGACGGCAGCCCAATGTCGGGGAAAGCTTGCCAGTTGTATTTCTGCTTCCGCTGATCGACCGAGGACTGCCTCTGATACACCAGGATGCTATTATCCTTCACATCCTTCAGGATTGCTATATACATGCAGGCGGTGATATAGCTAGTAATTGCAGACTCAGTGCTATACTGTGCCTATAGCTGCTATGCACTATGTATATATATATAATTATAATTATATACTTACCAGTCTTGGAGGTGAAACTTATATAGTCACCATCATTAATCCAGTGATAGCAGGGGAACTCGGCCTCGCTTTTCGTTTGTTTATCAATCACTACCACAAAGTCCACAAACCACGCTGATCCTGCAGAAAACAGCCAATTCTTGGGATTCCCTAGAATGACGACTAACACCTCGCCCAAGTCCATATTTGCCTCGATGACCAAATCTAAGCAGCTTTTTCTTGCAATCTTAACGCTGAACCACTGTGCAAGCGCAATTTTTCCTGTGGATGCTTTACTGCCGATCAATGTGGCGTACACGTCACTGTCAGGCGTTCCAGACCCGACCTCTGATCCGGTGACTATGCGTACTCCATAGTAAAAATGACCACCTATAAATAATTAAAACAAATAATGAAATGATGATATGTGTACATGTATACATTTCAGTATCAATGATGTATAGAATTTGTACGCATGCATGCGAGTTAAGAAATATATGCAATTACAGTATAATGATGTGGATTTTTACTTGGAGTATATGAACTGTTGTTAGCAATTACTGAAAGCACGATGGCATGCCATGTGAGACCCGATTTTTAGCGCGCAGCGATCTAGGTATATTATATATGTTCATGCATGCTGCTTCGTATAATAAAAGAAGGCTATATAGCTTGCAATTGGTATGTATAGCTACTATCGCAACTTTGTTATTATATATATATATAATATATATATAATTTATATAATATATATATGGGAAAGTTTACGAGAAAAGGGACCTAGCGTGTATTATAAAAATATATAATAAAAATGCATTACGCTTGATTTGCTATACATGTAACTTCCGAACAGTTAACGCTATCAACTTCCTATTTTCAAAACTTCATACTGCACCATTTCTCTATGGTAAAATACATTTTAGAGTCTTGCACTTGCTCCGTGTCAGTATTGCAACGTTCGATACCCCCACTGGGTTCAAACCCGCCATAACTTTCGGTAGGAGTAATCAATTCGCTTCAAATTCGGTTTGTAGGTAGAGAGGTCCTATACCTATCGATTTGTTCTGTTCGTTGATTTTTATGCCATCCGTTACGGAGATACAGTTGAACAAACTACGTGCACGTTTTCCCGCTTGATTCGCGCCAATGTTATAATCCCCGCCTCCCCATACATTGAGCGGAACGCAATTTGCCCAAATCATTGGCGCGAATCGAGCGCGAAATGGGCACGTAGTTTGTTCAACTGTATCTCCGTAACGGATGGCATAAAATCAACGAACAGAACAAATCGATAGGTATAGGACTTCTCTACCTACAAACCGAATTTGAAGCGAATTGATTACTCCTACCGAAAGTTATGGCGGGTTTGAACCCAGTGGGGTATCGAACGTTGCAATACTGACACGGAGCAAGTGCAAGACTCCAAAATGTATTTTACCATAGAGAAATGGTATATTATGAAGTGTTGAAAATAGAAAGTTGATAGCGTTAACTGTTCGGAAGTTATAGCAAATCAAACGTAATGCATTTTTGTTATACTTTTTTATAATACACGCTAGGTCCCTTTTCTCGTAAACTTTCCCATATATATATCATGCATAACTGAGTTAGGCAAACACGCGTACATTGCAATCCCTTAAGTCTGCATAAGTGCATGTCCCTATTGCGTGCTGCGGGTACGTGCAAAGCATCATACTCGGTACGGAATTACCTTTTATAGGAGAGGGAGTGAGGTTGAACGGTTTCATCGAAGAACTGTCGGCATCGTCTGTTTTGTAGTCAAAGTGTTCTTTCTGGCTGACAATGCATTTGGCCTCTGGTATGTTGTATCCTGCCATGTTGTAAGGAGATAGACGCTTTGCATTTGATAGCTGTATGTGCATTTATATATACATATATTCGGGCCTATTACATGTACTTGTAGGGTTTCTATTGTGCAATGGTAGCACTGCATGAACGCAAAACGTTTCCTCGGAATTGCTATACATGCGCATGCATGCCACTAGAAGAAAATATAGAAAAGTGTAGACTTATACATGTAACTTCTCTGTATGGTTTCTACAGTGTCTAATCATATCTGTTTCTTCACCATTCTGAAACCATTAGCTAAGATGACACCCATGCATGCAAGGGTAGATAAATCCACGCACTATCAGAGCCAGTAAGATATAGAAGAAGTAGATAGAAAGATAACTATCCAAACTCTATATCCCCCAGACATGTAGATTCTGTGCATTTTTTTAAATAGATTGTGCATGTCATGTCACTTTGGTTTTATAGACCGTACTGAAAATCTTAAACACTGAATACGGTATTGCATTGTGTAAGCGAGGGCTTTAAATGTAGTTTGCTGAGCAGTTAATTTTTCAAACTGATCAAAATGAATTAAGAATCAAAGTCAGAGGATTCACCATAGATATAAACTGCAAACGGTGTTAAAATGTAATGGCAACATGCATTTTACTAATACAGTTGTTTTACTAGCCAGTGTGCAGATTTATACACCATAAAAGTGTAAACTTTGCATTTGATATACATTATTTGTACAAAATCACTTTAAACACAAACCGGCAATTGCACACACAAAAAATTGCTACACAAAGCTGCAGCGTGGACATTACATAAACCACATGTTTAATTTAAGAACGAGCTATACATGCAGTCGGTAAACTATATGCAACTGCATGGTGATATGTAGATGAAAAAGAATTTTATCGTCCCACAAAAATGACCACAGTGTAAAAGTCATTGTAATACATGTACTGTATTACATGTGTATTCTTCTGTTATCCACACGTTATCCGCTTCAGTATAACATTGCGTATTTGGAGATTTTGGGACGATATAACAATGACATTATAACACCATGTATATAACATCTGTATAACATTGTGTATACTTATTTAAATGGGTATAACAGCGCACTTGTGTGATATTCATAATCCTCGTTTCCAAGCAACGCAACTATGGAAACCACAAATTAGAAAGTGACCATAATTATAATATACAAAGACATGCACGCATATTGCAGTTAGCATAAAAGTTCGTTCTTCGTGGAGGCCACATCTGCTCTCTTGTCCAGTGTGTAGAGAAATGCACCCACCTCCTGTTGGCAAACAACCTGTGTGATAGTCTACACTATACACAGAACAGTATACTAGTAAACTAACCAGCCCATTGCGACTACATGTGGTGGTCATCCTGTACTTGTAAGGGAGGCAACATGACTTCTCAGAACCTGTGTAATTTAATGCACATGATAAAGCAGAGCAGTACCCATTGAACTAACCACGCATCAGCAAGATGTCAAAAGCACCATGCACTCTAAAGACACCATGGTGGACAACCTGCAACACTTGGCTTCAACCAGTGTGATATTCCAAATGTTGCACACCATGCACAAAGCATCACTCATTGAACTTACCACGCTTTGCCAAGACGTTATGAACAAGCACTATGCACTCTAACTAAAGCCACCATGGTGGATATCCTGTAAGAAAGGCAATGCTTGGCTTCACTGAAACCTGTGTGATGTTCTAAATGTTACACACTACACACTATACACAAAGTAAACTTTACCCACTTGGAGGACACTATAGTAGGCATCCTATAAGAATGGTACACTTGGCTTCAAAATCTTGCACACGATACACAAAGCAGCACCCATTTAACTGACCACAAGATGTCAAAAGAATGATGCACTCTAAGAATACCATGGTGGACATCCTGTAAGATGGCTTCAAACAATTCCAACCTGTGTGATGTTCTAAATGTTGCACACCGTACACATAGCAGCACCAATCATAGTTGAACTTACCGGCCACACATTGCAAAGATGTCAGACGCACTCATCTATACTAGCTCTCTTATACCAATTAGTGCTAATCCTGGAACATCAAAATAGTTGTTTACTGCAACTTTTCCACTGATGGCAAGGTCATGCGCCTTGGCTAACTTTATTGTGTTGATTTATTCTGCACAAGTTTACTGTATAAGGTTGCAGGCTTCGGAAGAATTCTTTGGAAATACATACATGTAGTGTGGCAATCATTGATAATTTTTCTAAGGAATTCTTCCGAACAAAGCAATCAACCTTATGCCTTGAACGAATCCTACAAAAACTACGACAAAGATTATATAGTCGCCATGGTGACCATTGAAGCTGCAATATATTTTTTGATGTATGATCACTAGTTAGCTGGGCATATTACATGTACATATACCATGCGCACCACACACAGTAAAAATTTATTAGCTAGCTCATATATATATATATGTATATGGGAGATGAACTCGATATACATTTACGCTCGCTTTCGTATATTCGGGTGGTGCCATTTCGTGCTCTTAGGTCAGCACATTCTGTTACAGCCAGCTCTTTCAAAATTGGTAACAGAACACCACGTTGCGGATTATGCAATTATGTATTTACCTGTCTTGTTTATTTTGAATTTGAAATGAATTCGTTATTCCACTAAATAAATATATGGGACCGACAAAATGAGCCATCGTATATCTATTTAAAAATTCCCTTGCGTTTGAACCGTTATAATTTTCGAAAGGTAGTTTGTTCAACAGTATCTCCGTAACGGATGGTATATATAAATAAATGTACAGAGTAATCCAGTAGCTAAGGGACCTCTCTATACCTAAAAGCCGAATTTGAAGCGATTTGACTACTCCTATACAACATTGTCATTGAGTGGGACCCCAATTCAGTTGCCCAAATCACTGAATGATTCAAGTTACACCTGTATGTAGTTTTGAAGCAATAATAGACTTACTGATGCAAGCTCAAGATTGAACCGCAGCTAGCCAGCCGTGCGCTTGTGTGTTTATATAGTGCATGATTCTTGCTTATAACATGTTTGGTTTATCAGTGCGGCCATCAAAAAGTAGTTGCATGGCATTGTACATGAACATAAAGGCATGAATCTAGGTCATACTAATTTGCTGCTATATCCAAGGAATTATAACCTTGTATAATTTCTAGAATGGTTTCATAGGAAAGTTTGAGGTCCTTAGAACTGAGTTGCATGCATGCAATACATCAAATATACTGAATTTGTACGGTATATGGATCATATATCAATGTAGCATGTAGATAAAAGAGGGGTGGGAGGACTAATTGGAATGTTTCATCATGACATATACATCTACGTAGGTTACTATGATGGAAATAGTCATGCAATTAAATGCTGTCCACTATTCCCAATCTATATCTATGCTAAAAATAAGTTGATAGTTCAAATTAAAAAAGTGTCTGGGGCCAAATTTTTATTCACCATCATTATGTAATAATTTATAATATTATATATATAATTATATTATATATATATTATAATTATAATATATATATATATCAATCTTCTATTTCGCCAACTCAAGTGTTGGTCTTGTTTCTGTTAAAAGCAATTAAGTTAGGCTTTAATCAGAATATTAGATCTAAATTATCAGAATATAATGCCATAACTTGTATTCTGCTTGTATTAATGGAATCACATGCAAGGGCTTTATAATAATTTACTATCCATACAATTAATAACACTTGGGAGACCACATGCACATGTTGAATCTTGCCATAGCCCAAACATGAAGATTTCCTTTCCACCTCTTTTTTAGTTTCAGACCATGCAGATGCAACAACAGAACTATATAATCTCAAGCAAAACATGAGAGTTATGTCATCTCTTGCTAAGGTTATCATGCATGCAACTAATTAGAATTACGCACTGACATGTATGTGCTGATTACAAAATGATAGATTTTACTACCTGAATTATTTTTTGTTTTTAAAAATTTTACTTGAAGCATGCACAATAATGTATACAGTTAACTATTGATCAAAAACCTAAATAATTCTCTGAGCTGGGTCTGTGTGCAAACGGCAAAACAGTTGAATCATGTAATGCTTATGGTGTTGTACTTTTCATGGCCATGATAAAATGTACAAGTATCGTATCAGTAACAAGAATATTACATGGAACTCAGCAATAATGGCAGTCTTCATATCGTCTAAAAGTGCATCTGAGCAGTGTTCAGTATCCATGCCCCCACCTGCTCACTTCAGCGAACCTATTCAATGCACTCATTCCATCTGATGATGAGATCACTCTGGATGACCGTCAGCATAGCATGCACCATATTTATGATACTCATCCGAAAAAATGGTGCCTTTTTATAGCCAGAAGTTTGAAAACCTGAATTCTAATGAAAAAAAAAAAAAACAAGCTGGTGCATTGTAAATCGGGCCCAAATGATGTACTGATCACGCTGGGAATAACTACATTGTAAATGCTTCATTTGGCACAAATTGAGCACTTTGTAAAGAAAAAAAGGAATTTTTAGTCTTTAAAAGCTATGTATCGCTATAAAATGCATGCCAGAATGGTTTCCTGGGTTAAGAATCGGTTAAGCAAAATCCCACTGAATAATCATCCTATTGCCCTATCTAGTGGGATTGAGAATCACCAACTTTTTGACAATGTACCATTACCTGCATGACAGAGACCTAATGCTGCAGCACCTGGCTTTGAGTTCTTCCTTCACCAGGTCTTAATTAAGCTCTTCATGATCGAATTCAATTCCATGCAAGTTGCCTTAATATGGTGGTTGGGTATGCAATTAGCTCATGCAGGGCCTCAACTGCAATTTCTGTCCAAACCTTGCCTCGGATCCTTTGGACCATGCACCATGCAATTACCTGTAAGCACAGTGGTGTTGTGGTTTCACGCCACTACAAACTCCGTGATGTGTTTGTACATGTATATAGAGTATATTAGGTGAGCGAATGCATTTGCCCAAGTCGAGGTTGGCAGTGGTTTTCGGCATGACAAACACAACATCAGACCAGCAGATGTTCTGGTTCCCATGCAACTGGTCCTTTGGAAAGCCATATTACCATTACCTCATCACTTAAACCCTTCTAGGGTCTGCAGCTTTAGTGGCCGAGCATGATTCCAATGACCCAAAGTGCTCAGATTTGGGCTTGAGATGCACACCACTAGCAATAGATATGTATGGCTGCTAGAGGGCACCCATGAGGTGCACCAAGTCCCAGGCCACTGCTTCCATTTATGGCAGACTCAGCCTCACTTTGGTGAGGTTGTGTTCAAGAGCCCTGCATCCAGTATTTATACTTTGTCCATTCTGGGTATTCATCCTCCTCCTCTTTTAGTGTACCAGATAGAGCAGGCTGTATATGGTGGCGATGAGATCTGAGTTAACACCTATCACTTTAGATTTCTGCATGGTGTTCCAGCTTCTTTCTTGACATGATCATCTCAGTAACATGAAAAACGTCTGACAGAACCCCTCCCTCATCGCCATACATATCTATTGCTAGTGGTGTGCATCTCAAGCCCAAATCTGAGCACTTTGGGTCATTGGAATCATGCTCGGCCACTAAAGCTGCAGACCCTAGAAGGGTTTAAGTGATGAGGTAATGGTAATATGGCTTTCCAAGGGACCAGTTGCATGGGAACCAGAACATCTGGAGTAGAACCAGTATCTCCACCCAATAGTGTGGTATCAGCTGGATTAACCACAAAGTCTTCCAGTCATCAGAGGGGATCCAACAAGGGGTTCCATCGCAGTTGCCATTGATGCCAAGACCACCATGATGAAGTGCCTTCATGAGAGACTCCATTTACCTAACATGTCATGATGCCGATCTCCTATTGCATCACTCTTTGGCCATCTCTAAACTTCTGTGCCTTCTCAGAATGCATTCCCCCATCCATCCAGTTCAAAGATTTATGATGATGAACTCAGAGCAAGGATCTGTAGCTCTTTAAAATCCAACTGTCTGGAAGTGACCCTTCTTCAGTGGACACAATCCACTTCGCCTGTGCATCATGGTGGGCTTGGAATTAGGAGCACTGTGCAGCTGGCAGATTCTGCCCTCTTGGCTTCAGCTGCTGCCTCCTATGGACTAATTCTGCCAGCAAATATGCAACCACCCCATGGCCAGCTCAGTTATGTGGACAAGTCTCTTGCTGCAGGATCCCATGGGGGCCAAGAACAAACCCCTCCCCCTTCCCACTGATGCTGCTGCCCATCATCTATTGCAGACACACTATTCCCAAACCCTTCTGATCAAACGCACAGAGCTCGTTTCCTTGCAGCATATTGTAAGGAATCTGGTGCATGGTTAAATGCCCCACCAGTTTCATCACTTGGGGTGATAATCTATTTCAAGGGATGGTCTATTCCGAAATAGTATATCCCAGGAGGATTAATTATATTCTGGAGTAGAACATCTGGGAGGGTAAAATGTTTGGGGAATAAACAACTCTGTGACACTGGCTTGCAAAACTCCCAGTTCTGGACCAGGATGTCTGTCAGGCATATGACTACCCTCTTCATCTATAGGCTATTGCTTGCTTCGTGTTGTCCCCTGCATGCTTGCAATTTAAGATTCCCAAAAGCTGTTGTGCTCTTAATTAAGTCACCATCACACTTACATTTTAAAAAGAGCATGGGATCAAGGGCGTGTAAAGGACAGAAGGAACAGCTACTGTTTTGTGATATGCCCATTCCATGCAAGCCACCATTTCTGAGAGCCATCTGGAATTCAGGTGGCTCCAGATGTAGGCTGAGTTAGGGTATGGGCATGACTGCCAGAGAGCCAAGCTGAGGTATGGGGATAGCAAAATCATTAAACACAACCAAATTGCATATTAAGTACTGCTCTTCCTGCATGCTCGCAAGAATCTGCAGGGTGGACATTGCATAAACGGAAGAACGAGTTATACGGTCGTTGATTTTTTTTTTATTGCCCCACAAAAATTATGCATGCTGGTCAGTGGCGTATCCAGGATTTCTGTGAGGGGGGTGCTGGAAGGGGAGGTCCCAGCCAGGGGGAGGGTGCGGGAGGGTGCGGAAGCTTTTGAAGATATATTGTATTTGGTTTATGAAGCCTCGTGGTTTCACGTGCACCATGCAGCTAGCGCATGCAGTAGCAGCTTTCAATAAATATTATAATTTTAATTATAGCTGTCATGTCAGTACAACAAACATCATATTCAATTTGGTTAATCAGTTTTGTCATAGGCTGCATTTCTATTTATATTTTACTAAGAAGTCTTTTGATTTACCACACTTATGAGGTCAGCATTATATGTTATAGCATCAACGTGGAAACTGAGCAAAGATGCATGCAGCAAGAAATTGTTCTCAATCATTCAGTCAAGATGTACTCCATTTACCTGTGCAAGCCACTGGAACGTTGTTGTTAATCTCGAGTCAAATCTGCATGTTATTATGTACATGCATGTACGCGGTATAAAAATTAAAATGGCATTAAATAACAAATGGTAATTTTACCTATATTGGCTGAAGAGGCATCGTCACTTGAAACAGCCAATGAGGTCGCGGCACTTGGTGGCCCTACTTTCGATGTTTGGAAGTGGCTTCAAAATCGACATGATCGAATACGCGCGGGGGCTAATTATTAATAATACTATAGTATAATTTAGCACCTATCCTATGGCCGAGGGGGGTGCTCAAGCACCCGGAGCCCCCTCTCTGGATACGCCACTGCTGGTGGTTAAAGACTTTCAAATTAGCCTTATACATATTAAGCACTTCTATCCAAAGTTATCACATGCATTGATTTAAGCCTTCAGCTGTTACATAAAGTTTCAGTCTTGCTGCATAGCCCATCAGTTGACCACTGATTAAAAAGTTGTTATCGTGATCAACACAATAGAGGTTTTTTTGTTTTTTTTTTTGTTTACTCTTTCTAACAAATATGCATGCACGCACATTGTAATAGAATGTTGAATACAAAAAGTTAATAGAATCTTCTCCTCAGTTTCCTCAATATTCGCTGCAAACCGACTCATGATTTAGATTCTCAGTACTTAGATCAGCCATCGATGTTCTCGCATATACTACGCTCTCTTAATTTGTCCCAATCAGCGCTAATGATGGAACATCATCAGTATCATGTATCTTTGCAGCATTTCCAAGGTAACCTTGGCAACTTTGTTGTGGGGACTTATTCCTACCAACCCAAGTATAAGTTTGCATGCTTTGGAAGAATTAAGAATTCTTTGGAAAAAGATAGTGAGGCAATTTTCCAAGGAATTCTTCCAAAGTAAGACTGAAACCTTATGCATTGAAAGATTCCGGGAAACCGCAACAAAGTAATTTAGGTGCCTTCAACTATTTTACTACCAAGCGACACATACCACCATGCGAACCACTAAGAGGAATTTATTAAGTACCCTCATCATGTGTCATATCATTATTGTCTAACACCGCGTCCGTTAATCATAGATTGACCGTGCGTTTGTGACTTAAGTCATATGACTTAAGTCACAAATCACTAATTATATTCATGTGGCCTTTCAAAACTTAGCTACCTTCATGTGGTGGATTGTGTAAACTGATAGGTACAGCTTACAGGAATTTTTTCTTTCATGACGCTTGCAACTTTTTCCTTTCATGACGCTTGCAACTTTTTCCTTTCATGACGCTTGTACTTTATGAATAGGATAGGGGTTGCACTGCACTTTCAACCGCACAGGACAGTTTCTGTTTAATTTTTACGTACATATAAACCCAAACGCGTATGCTTTCGTCGTTAGTTTTGCGCATCTCCTATTATAATGCCATTTTCGGTTGGTAATCGTGTATCGTGTAGTGCAATCAAGGTTCTGGGGAAAAAGCCAGCAAAGCAAAGGTTTGGAAGGCTGTCTGCAACAAAAGAACTGGATGGGGTGGTCGAAGAAGTCCAAGGGATTGGGAGAAAAGTGAAATACTTAGTACGTTTTAGTGAGGTAGGGGTTTCAATGGCCTTATCAGCACGCAGCCTGAAATGTCAAGTCATTGATGCAAGCAGCAGTGGTAGCACAAGCGCACACCCTCCACCCTCCATTTCAGAAGAAGCAGCGTCTCCAGCAGTGGGTCTTACAGAACAGCATGAGCAAGAAGTAGATGATTCTGAAAACAGTTTACTTTGCCATGGAGTACAATGGAAGGTTGTTGATGGAGTTCTTGAAGACTGGAGATGCATGCCAAGATTTGGAGCACACATCTTGTGGGGAAATGATGTGGATGAGATGCGTAGGACACCATTCGATTATTGGATGCTGTCATTTCCATCCCATATGCTGACAGATATCAGCAATTGGACTTCAGACCGCTTGCCTGAAGGATGTGAGAAGGTCAATGAAGGGGAGATATTGGCAGTGTTCGGTGCCCTGTATTCTTTGACAAGGACCTCAGAAGGTAGACGAGATCTGTGGTCTACTGAGGATGGTCTTTTTCCTGCTCCTCGTTTTGCATGGGGAGCGATATGGCCTGTCACGAAATCGCTTTGAAATTTTACTTAGATGCCTATCATTCTGCCCTGAAGATGAGAATAACAGTGATAAATGGTCATCAGTTCGCCGCTTGATTGAATGCTTCAATCAGCGAAGAGTAGAGAAGTTCTACCCTGGGTGGCAGCTGTGCGTAGATGAGTCTGTGTCATCATGGAGAGGAAAAGATGGTGATTTTTGTTCGGATGGAATGCCCTATGTGACACGAATAGACAGGAAGCCAAAAGGAGTGGGATGTGAGCTGAAGAATAGTGCAGATGCTGACACGAAGATCATTCTACAGCTAGAGATTCAGGAAGGTGCTGAGGTTATGAACACTAAGGAATACATGTCTGAATACAAGCTTGCAGGCACTGCCTTGCTCCTTAGGCTTACCAAGCCATGGCATGGCTCTGGGAGAGCTATAAGTGCAGATTCTGCTATCGCTAGTGTCACCACAGCTGTTGCTTGTAGAAAGAATGGTATGCACTTCACAGGATTAGTAAAGACAGCAACTCGAATGTTTCCTAAGCTGTATCTTGATGAGGTGGAATTCAAAGAACTAGGTGATGATGTCACACTAACATCCACGGTAGAAGGCCATAACATCATGGCCCATGCATGGTGAGATAAAGTTAGAAAGTGTTTTGTGTCCACACATTCTACAACTCTCCCTGGCAAGCCATCCAACAAACGCAGATGGAGAGAGATGCTTGATGAAGATGGGGAGGAGGTAGGACAGACGGAAGTATTTAACAAAACTGTCAAGCGAAAGAAGATTGTTGAATCCTATTTTGATGCAGCATCGATTATAGACATCAACAATCACATGCGTCAAGGAGGCCTGGCACTGGAAACAGCATGGCGAACCCAGTCTTGGACAAACCGTGTTGTGGCAACAGTTCTTGGGATTGTGGAAACTGATGCATACCTCTTGTACAAGAAGTTCCACCCAGGAAGCAGTATGCTGAGCCACTCCGACTTTACTGAAGCTGTTGCCAAAGCCTTGCTAATGCAGATAAGCATAGGCACACAGGTTAACCATCGTACAAGGCTTGAAAGTGAAAATGAACATTTGCTACATAATTTTGTACCACTAAAGTCTCTTCCATTATACAACAAGGATTCTGAACTGTGCACTGCTACTTACGCAAGCAGACTATGCAGTGTTTGTAGGAGCCCCTGCAAGAACTGTTGTAGTGTTTGCTCAGATGCATCAAATGGAAAAATCGTGGCTTTATGTGGACTGCGATCAAAGCAAGGAGGCAATTGTCTAGTAAAGCATATTGCAGATGCTGCATTGTAAATATAGTACACATTCAGCTGCTCACATTCTACATGTACATGTATATATTCACTGATTTTGTAGCTGTACCTATCAGTTTACACAATCCACCACATGAAGGTAGCTAAGTTTCGAAAGGCCACATGAATATAATTAGTGATTTGTGACTTAACTTAAGTCACAAACGCACGGTCAATCTATGATTAAATTCGAATGTTTTTTGGTCGAACTCAACTTTCTAAAAATTAGTCGGAACGCCCCAATTGTCTGGAAAAGCATATTTTTTATACAGTTCAACTGTCGCCTATACATTTGGCGTTGTTGTCTGCCTTATATCTATCTTGGGCACGTTCCTGTATGTGTTCAAAGTGACGCGGTTTAATGTTTTTTGGTTACGAAGCGTTGCTGGGGACACTTTTTTCCTAGACAAATAAGAGCCGCTTTGGATACGCTTTTAAAAGTCATTTGGTACGAATAGGAGGCCACAATGAATACTGTGTTGGCAGTTAGCTTAGTCAGGCCCGTAGGCAGCATAGGAAAAGTGGTCAGGCTGGTAACAGGACCGAAAGAAATTTCAGCTAGGGGGTCTGGGGGAGCGCTGCAAGCTACCCCAGCGGGGTCTGGGGCGGAGCACCAGAAGCTAACGCATTTCCTTGAATCTGAGAGGCATTTTTGGCAGCAACATTGCTACGTGGCCATGAAATCTTCCCCTGCATGATGTATATGAATCAAAGTTCCGAACAACACTCTTTATCAATATGCTCAAATATATACTCCCTTTAAAGCCTCTCTGCCCACCCCCAATTAAAAAAAAATTATGTCTTGCTAAATAATACACCAAACGCTCGTTTAGGGAAGTTGTACTTAGTGGGGTGATTTACAGGGTGTCCCCCGATGTCTGAAAGAATCTCAGATTACGATTGGAAGTTAAATTAGCGTCGATTGAACAGCCAGCCTGCCATGAGGCGCTCACGTTTACTACTAAAATTCATTAAAATCACAAATTTGACTGGCTTTAAAAATTAGAAACAAAAAAATAGCAGCGGGTTGCAATTACATGTAGAACATAGGAACAATCGACTCCCCTTGACTGATGTGGACAGACTATCCAATGTTTCGTGAATCCTGGTACTGATCATGAAGACTTACTTTTCGGCAAACATACCTCAATGTACGGCAAAGGTACCGAATTAGGAACAACTTATGGCCGATGAGCGTAAATGTTATTCCCATGCATGGCTATTAGTCGAAAAGGGCGAGATTACATGATTCTTAGTATCGCGTACCAGCTAAGTAGCGATAAACTACAGGCAGGTGGGAGCCAAACTAAGAACTGTGTCCATATCCTACGCTAGGCATAATGTAGCACCACGCATTAGCATTGTTGTAAATGTCTAGTATAACATTGTCAACTAATGTATTACGGACTTTATACAGTAGGGTGTTGACTAAATCCATTGTAAACATGTGACTGTTGATTAAAAATTGTAATGAGATTTAGTGTTCCTTATTAGGGGTGCTTTCGACATTCCTTTGCTCTAGCTCTACACGTACGTAGCTATTCAATGGCCGGGTAACCTGCATGTGTATTAAATTATCCATACTGGGTACCCGGGTATGCCCACAATTTTATATCGTTTTCAGCCGTTTCGCGAGGTGGACCTTGGGCAAAATTAAGTGGTCAGGCTATAGCCCGAATGCCTGACCGGCTGCTACGGCCCTGATTAGTTCTTGTACAAAACTCACTTACAGTTATTTACCTCGTTACATAGATCAGTGTAGTTAATTTATGTCTGGGTACGAGATAATGAAATAACCGGACGGGAACAAACAACGGGAGGAAAGAGGGCGGTGTACTTGTCTCAAGTGGTCTCACGTGGTGCATATCTGCAAAGAATATTATCACCTTCATGTCTCACCTCCAAACTGTAGATCTATCTCCCTTTTGTAAACTGTATCCATTTAAATAGGAAGAATATAAGTGCATTTACTCATGCCTGAGAAATATTACTATTATTATTATTATTAAACAAGACTACACAGGTACAACGTACAATGTACACATACTAGTTCAATTATTCAGTGAAAAGGGTACACATTTGGAAAATAAATAAAGTGGTCACTCCTACATCTAAGTACATGTAGAAAGTAGTCCTCACCATTTTTTTGCTATTTCAGAGTGCTAGACTGATAGGCATGTACATTATTTTCAAGTAAATAAGACACAATAAGAATGTACCTGATGTGTTTGAGAAAGGATGGAAACTCTTTTTGTCAAAACACTCTGGTATTCTTCAGAAAGCTGCATATGAATAATAAAAAAATTGGGTTTGGAATTCTGAATTATGTTCTCACTTTACATGTATACTGGTGTACCTGTACTGGGGTACTGGGATACATATACTTGTGTACATCACACATTAGGTACAGGTTACAATTGTACATATAAGCAACATGAACAAATCTTGTACCCAGTTTGACTTAAACTTGCACATTTTACTTAATGCATTTGTTTAAACAATCATGCAGTACTATATTCAACACGTAAATGTATGGCACATGCATGCACACGTAGATATATTGCGTACATGTGTGCATTGATTCGGATACATAAATGTGTACTTTGCATGTGTGGTGTATTAATGATGTAAAGTACATGTCCACATGTACCTCCATGTATCTTGTGTGAAGTGTAGCTTCACTCTGTTGAAGTGTTTCAAGAAGCTTCCCTTCCATTTCTAGCTGCTTTGACAATTTTTGTACAAGCTGCATCTGTGCCGTCACTTTTTCTGATTGCAGCGGAATTTGCTTTCTAACTTCCTCCAAACTCAGTAGCTGCATAACACAAGAAGCTATCAATGCTGCACGTTTGGATTGCACAAAATGGTTAACTCACCAGCAATCCCTGCCTTTGCTTAAGCTCATCATCTGTGCCCCACATTTTATTAGAATAATGTGAAAATGCACTGTGGTTTCGATTTTGAACGTCTCTTGAAGACACCAATCTGTAGTCCATACCCTTTAGTTTATTTTGATCACCAGATACCCCAGAGGACTCGAGACAGAGATTTTCAGGCTCAGGTTCTATAGGACTTTTATCACTGAGAATTTCAATGCACATCTTAACATCAGTGCTTGCAGAATTTGCCGTAAGGCACAGGTCACCACTCGTGTAAGCACTATCTCTATCGTATTTGGAAGAGGATTCTAAAGATTGTTCGTTATATGAGAATGGTTGAATGACTTGTATAGCATCAGTAGAAAATGGTTGAACATGTGGAATAACATTCGCTGTGCTGGCTGGTCCTATACCTGGTGGATCAAGACCTAGAAACTGCTTCACTGTGGCTACCTTAGAATGGTGGAGGTGACATAGTCTTCGACTTCTATAGTGTGCACATGTAGTGGGATCAGGAAGATAACATGTAGACATCACCCTGTACATATTCTTTTTAATCACATGTACAGGATGAAAGCAGCTTCATGTGATATAACTGCCTATTGTACTGCACTGAGTATTACAGAACAATAGGTATACATGTACTTACATGTGTACATGTCAAGAGTTACGGCAGTAGCTCTCATATAAAATTACTGCCATATCATGAAGTCATTTAAAATGTGACCCGCGTATAACTCGCGTATTTGGTATTATTAAGCAGAGGTTAATAGTTTGATGTAAAGGGGCATCACTTGGGTACATGTCGTAGGAATGTTAGAGACTGGGGTTGTACACGTACGTGAGAAAAAGGACATTATTAAAGATCAACAGGTGTCAAATGGCACAACCAAACCACCCAAGTGGGTTAGTTGTGCCAGGTACAATGTACATGGTTCAGTTGAGCCATATGCTGCCTTCAGCCAAAGTTAGTTGCATTGCACAATAATTGCTAGGCATAGGCCATACATTGTCAAATCATTGATCAAAGCAAATTCATATTATAATACATCACATTTTTTCAAAGAGAGCTCTTGATATTGATCAGCAAATGTTTTTAATGTGATTCACAGTTATTTTTTAGAAATAAAAACAGAATGCCTCTGAGATTGCTGCATAGCCAAATAAGCCTAGCTCACTATTTCTGTTACACGAATCAATAAATCATTTTAATGCCATACAATTGCAGCTAAAGCGTAAGGCTCAACTAACCCCACTACTAACTTTTCCTGTAACTAGCTAAGTTATATAAAAAGGAAGCAAAGTACAGAATTCATTATAAACATAAATATCTGCATACATGCAATTTCAAACACCCAAGACTGAAACAATAATATGGTCATTGTGTAAAAATTATGAGGGCACAAACTGTAAAAGCAGAATTACACTCTGATCATCAAAATTCTTATTTTTGAATTTCCCATTCTGATGAATACTAAAACAAAATTCAAAAGTAGGACAAAAGCTAGTCATAACACTTACGTTAACATAATTCAATTACGTTTCTTCATGGAGCTAAAACAGGGGTGGTGCAACTAACCCAGTGGCTCAACTAACCCACTCCTCCCCTACCGTTCTCGTTCCCAGACCAATTTTTCTCCATAGTCGTCCTCTTTCTTTCTTTCTGGGTGAGTAGAACCATAGATTATTAATCTACATGTATGGTAGAACTTAAGATAGGAATGGTTTTAAATTACATGTATACCAATAGCTGCAGAATTTCCTGGAAGAACATCTGCTGGTATCAGATGAATAAAACTGATATTACATGTACATAATCTGCAATGCTATATTAAAAGTGTTCCCATGGCAATGTTTCACATACACTTAGAATTTGTGTATCGTTATATACAATTGGAACAGGTGGGGGTTTCATTTGTGTTTTATGTTTTGTTCACCACTTTTAGCTAGCGAAGTTGTTTTTGTCAAAATGCCTTCACAACAACAAAAGAGGAGAGCTAAGCGACGAGAGTAATACCTCAAAAATCAAGACGACGAGGTACAATGCTGATCCAGAACAAAGGCTGGCATCTGCTCGTGACAGCTGCATGCAGAGCAGATCCTGAAAAAAGCGGGCATCTGCATGCTCGTGCAGATCCTGAAAAAAAAAAAGCGGGCGTCAGTTCGTGACAGCTACATATACAGAGCTGATCTGGAATTGAATGGAGCTTTGCCGATACAACCCTCTAATAGGCAAATGATCCAGATGAATCGAGAAACCAATCGGGCTTCACTAAATGTATATTGGAGATTGAGATACCAGCGAAAAGGGCACGATAGGTGGAAACAACATGCTACCACAGCATGCAAAGGTGAGTGAGTTAAAGCTGTTCATGGAATATTGTGGCTTGGTGCACGTCTTTTAGTCGTGAGCAGCTACATAACTGTAAACATTGTGTTTCTAGGTGATGGCATATACAGCTGAATTTTGTCATGCCATTGCATATGTGAAGTATAAAACATTGTGTTGCATAACGGGTGTTTTTACTTTGTATACAGCACTGTTTTATTATGGTACAAGTACAAGCCACTTTTAATGTCACCTCTAGTGCTGTAAAGAGCTTATACATGTATGTATATGTACTGCATTGTCACCTTCAAAATGCACACAGATAGTAGACAAAGAACAGCAACAATTATACATATTGTTATGGGAACGCTTGTGTTTGGTACTCAGTATGGCGTAATTACTGCTTTATACCAAATCTGTACATCTGACATTAAGGGGCAGTCGGTAGGTAAATTCTACATCTATTGGTGTAATTGGAACTTGGTTGTGTTTGGTAATCGATATGGCATAATTATTGCTTTATACCAAATCTGTATATCAGACATCAAGGGGTAAATTCTACATCTACTGGTGTAATTGGTGCTCTCTAAATCCATTCCTATCCCGAGTTATACTCACCAAGGAAACACTCCCGGGTGAAAATTTGGCGTTAATAACGCGTTATAACGCGCGTTTTCGGAACACTTTTCACGCCAAATAACGCCCTTTTTAAAGAGCAGTATCTTCTTCATAGTTCACCAGAATTAATCTGAATTCGGTTTTTATACAAAGGTACCATGGGTCTATACAATGCTTAACTTTGGTCATTATGTGACATTTCGTTCTGAAGATATAAAACGATTCGGTACGAGTTCCGTTTCGCGGAAAACCCCGCGAAACGGTAATGAAAAGTAGTGTTTACTTCATCGTTTTATATCTTCGGAACGAAATGTCACATAATGACCAAAGTTAGGCATTGTATAGACCCATGGTACCTTTGTATAAAAACCGAATTCAGATTAATTCTGGTGAACTATGAAGAAAATACTGCTCTTTAAAAAGGGCGTTATTTGGCGTGAAAAGTGTTCCGAAAACGCGCGTTATAACGCGTTATTAACGCCAAATTTCCACCCGGGGTACTGTCGAAGGAGATAATAGGTCTGGGAACGAGAACAGTACGAGCTTCAATAGCAACATAGAGAGCTAAACTCCCCGTTTCTTGTTACGCAAGTTGTAAGATGGTCACGTATTTTAATGACTTTATGATACGGCACAAATCCTATATGAGAGTTACCATAACTCTTGATACCAAAACATAAAATTCAGATAAGCATTGTTTTCACCATAAAAGGAATTTAAAAAAGAATAGTTACGTTTAGTTCCCTTTAGGATGTGACAATGTTGGGTGTGGTTATCAACAATACGCTTAAGTGAAGCATTCCAACTCAATGTGAATCAAACTGTGACAAGAATACTGATGGAGTGCCACATACACTGTACATGTACATGTACATGTACATGGCCATACACATACATGCTGTGGTCAACTGGAGAGCCACAGATCTTGCCATCTTTCTCGAAACAGCAGTGGTTCGAATAAGATGGCAACACAGGTGAAGGAATGTTGTAAAATGAAGGCATAAAGTTATCCATGATCGATGATGTACATGTATGAGGCTCCACTGGTGGAGTGACATCAAGTGCTCTATCAAGTATTGTAGACTGTTTCGGTGACAGTGGTAAAGAGCATAATTGAACAAGTGGAAGTGACTGGTCAGATGTATCTGATCCATCTAAAGATGATTTTAAATCTCTAGAATGTTGCTGAGTATTGGCTGGGTGTAGTGGACTGTTTTCATGACCAGATTGAAAGGTGTTAAGCTGCAAGACTTCTGGAAAAGTGGAGTCAAGTTGAAGGGACAACTGACCAGAGATACCAGGTTGAATAGGAGATGGAAATAGTGATGCAGCCAAAGACGTTGAAGTTGCTGCTAGTGGCTCCAATTGTTTACATGTTGCCCCACCAATGGTGCTGTAAATGACATACATCATATAACATACATGTACATGTACAACATACCACATAAATCATAGGTGACCACGACATTTACAAATCCCGTATAGAAATATAGTTTGTAACTGAAATTTATATATTTAAATTAATAAATACAATAAAAGCCAATAAAATCACAATTCTGTGAACTTTACATGGATAACTAACACAACTTTAAGTTATAGTCTATGAATAACTGCTATTGATGTAGAAGGCTCCTTTGCTTCAACCCAAGATTCAGCTATCTGCTCAACTTCAGAGTTAATTAGGGTTGATATAAAATGTTCTTGTATGGTTTGGTAACCAATAGATGAAATGTGCAGGGCAAGACTGGATGTTGTGATCTCTATTACATGCTAGGCACTTAATGGCATTGCAATGACTCCTTACAATTGGGTCTAATTTAATCTATAGTTGAAAATTCTGAGCAGTACATGTAGTCAAAATATATGGCTTCGTTTTTAGGATTGTTTGGCTCCGTACTGTTTTAAAAGATGACTGACTATTTAGCATATTGCAAGTCATGTAACGTCATCATTCTCTTTAAGTTTTTTTCATCTACATGTATTGTACATGAGAAAAAGTATATCTTTTTATCCAGAAATATATACGACGAAACCCACAACCCACAGCAGCACACAAAAAGTTTTTCAAGATTTCTCCCTGCCTAGTAGATAGATTGAATCGAAATTCACTGCATAACTAGGGCTTGATAGTTAAATTTGTTTGGCAGAGTCGGATTTTTAACCCAGGAAAATGGTACAGTGCTTGAGGCACCGTTTTAGTCTCTAAGGTTAGAAAAGCTATTTTCAATTCTACCCAATTCTTTTTTATGGTACAGGAGTGCATACAAACATAATATGCTTGCTCCATCGTAAAAATTGAGGGTGGCAATATCATTTACTTTGCTGTGCGAAACTTTGTGAAACACCCTAAAAAAATATCAAGTGTGAAGCAAGTTTTTCAAGGTCCATTGCCAATAAAGAACAACTTGTACATCAATCTCGCTATACACTCTAAAAAGAAACGTTTTCGTCAACACCAATCACACGCGCGGCCATTAAAACACCGAATGAAATTATTGTGTCACAATTTTAATGTATTCATTGCAAAATGGCTACGTGTTTGTTATCAAGAATGTTTTTTTACAGCAAAGTGAGCATAATGCCCGTGATGAGCATTTTTACGGTGGACCAAGTATATTTCAATGTTTCTATGAACTCCTGTACCATACGTATTAAGGGTGCATTAGAATTTTCTAACCTTACAGAGACTAAAACGGTGCCTCAAGCATGTATAATGCCTTATCGTTTTCCTGGGTGCGACTCTTGCCAAAACAAATTTCAACTACCATGCCCTAGTTATGCAGTGAAGTTCGTTTCAATCCATCTACTACATGTAGGTACGTAGAAATCATTGAAAACATTTTTTTGGAGTGCGGCCACTAAATCTTAACTATTAACATCAGCTCTTGACAAATAGCACACAAACATTTCTGTGCAGTCGGATTTTAATTTTGTCATTTTTGGTTCAGATATATTGAAGCAAACATAAAACGTATCAAAACATTTATAAGGACACCTATCACGTTATCCATTGAATCTTTATGCTATTCTGGTCAATACAAATTAGTTTGTAATGTAATGAGTAGTGTTAATTTGACTTACTGATAGATCTAGACTTTGAGAACCTTTTGAAGCGTCGTTTTTGACACGTGTGTACTTACTACTATTACTATTGTAAAAGCGCTTGCTATCCACTACAGTGAATGGCACTGTATGTAAGCACACATTGCAAAGACTAAGTTCTGAGTTAACACAGTTTCAGATAGTTTTATTTGTTGATTGTCGTGAATAGTTGCCAGATCGTAGTACTAAGATGATGTGTGATGTTTATTTTGACCACTAAAGGCGAGCCAATGATACACACAGGTGAAGGCACCAACAATTATATAATGTTCTACATGTTCATCATTAGGCAAGGAATGTACATGTACATTAGGTTCATGTAAAAATGGTATTTTTTTCGCGACCAAAAATAAAAAATGTCCTTAGTACCATACATGATGATCTGAAGGATCAAATATCATTGAAATGCTAATAAATATCAGTATCTACCTACATTCCTCCTTCATACTTGACTAAGTGGTCATATAAATATTTTACATGGTGGCCATTGCATGGTATAACCGTAAACGATGTACCATAAACTTACAATTTTTGAAATAATGACATAGTTACAAAAATATTATAATGCTATACATGTACATTATATACTATTTAGAAATGCATTTAACCCGACATGTTTTCTACGTGCAAAATGGTCGCTTAGAAAATAGAAAAGAGGATACTTGAGGAAGGGATGCTGGCCATAAAACAAGGAATCCACAAATTCATAAATCAAACAGTACCAAACAACAGGAAAACTTCCAGGCAGTGGGCAGAAGTGTAAAGTTACTGCAGAAATCATTGATGAACAGACAACAGGAGATGACGAGATATCTGATCTCCAGCTTCATTGGCTACTTCTTTCACAAGGCCATTAAAAACGATTCAATTAGAACTGCGTTGCAGGCAAGTGTTTGGATACCGGATGAATGTTTTGCGGGAGTGCTTGTGACATAATTTAGTTACACTGTAAACTAATTAGATATGCCATTAACTAATTAGATACGCATTTTCACTAATTGCTACTATTTTTTGTACAGTAGGACTGTAATAGTGTATTGTACTTACGGTGCTGCCACAGAGTACATAATTACATCAACTTTTTTGTGACCACTACTGTACATCACTAGCTAGCTCATGTTTTTAAGGCATGATTAACACTTTCTTTTCTCATGGCTTTTTAGATTTTGTCATTACAGTTTTATATTGTGATACTGTAGGGTACTACATAACATGATGCCCTGGTCCTAAACCACTGCACATGTGCATGTACATGTACATGTACAATGTGCATGTACAATGTACATGTACATTGTACATGTACATTGTACATGTACATTGTACATGTACATTGTACATGTACATGTGCATTGATAGTGCAAACATCAAAATGCCGCCTCTAAAATATTAACACATACTTCATTTCAGTGCACAATGCTTGATCAGAATCCAAACTGCACATATCAGCATTAAGCTTCAGATCTATAGTGTGAGTGAAAAAAAAAAAGGAAAACTTCACCATTGTATATACCATGCAAAACTAACCTTTGGGCTTCAAGTTTGAGCATGCTTTATCCACCTGGAGGCTGGGTGCAGAAGCATGTTTTGCACTTCCCTGCAGTCCACTGTTCACTACAGCAGGTTGTGGTCCCACGGTAGACATCAGTGGCTCAACTGCAGCCGATGCTGCTGCACCAAGTGCACACAATCCTGTATCACCAAACCGGAAGTCCAGGTTTTTGATTTTGGGTTTGGTTTTGAGTTGCTTTGTTTTATCATTGAAAGAAAGTAGTGTTTGTGCACGATTACATGATGGAAATACACGTACCATGGGTACATGTAGCTCCATCGCTTTACTTCTGGAAGAGTTTGGTTGCCTATGTTCATGGCAGACCTTTGAAACACTAGTGGGTAAAACATGCAAGATGGTGTCAGGCTTGCCAGGAAGTTGAGGTTTGGTATCAAAAAAGGGGGACTGATGATTCAATACATTAACACCATTTCGTCTACGCTTTTTGCCATGTGGAGACGACAATTTAGCACTTACAGCTTGTTGTTCACCTCCATGCATACTATTGCTAGCAACTGGTGACTGCTGAATGACATGTACAAATGAGACACTTTTCTCAGATGAGACAGTAGCTGCATGACTTGTAGGTGTGTTTCCTGAAGCCTGAATGAAGCATGAGCCTACACTCATCTTCTGTTTGTCTCCAACATATGCAACAGGCTTAGCCTTCATATTTGGAAATTTTGCTGTGGTGCTGGATTTGTGCTTTAAGTCGCTAAATTGGCACTGAGACGCAGGTATAGAAATACATGTTGTGGTCTTGGTTGGTGTCAACATTGAAGGTCTGAGCACAGTGAATGATCTAATTGGGTTTCGCGGAAGAGGTAAAGTATTTTCAATAGAACTCCTACTGGAATTAGCCCCAGCTGTGGGCAAAGCTGGTGAGGAGGTAGTTACTGGAACAAGAATTGAGGCATTGGTATTATTGGTAGATTGCTGCAATTTTAATGGAAACAGTGGTTAAATGTATACACTTACAGTACATGTACATGTACATGCACATTGCATAATGCAAAATGGCTATACTGTATATGTGCATACATGCAGTGTTCAAAATAACGGGCGGACGTAGGTCAATTTCCGATCAATTTGCGCATATGACAACGCAACTTGCACTAGAGCTGGTCATTTGGTCCGAACATTCCTTTATCATTGCATGGGGGGTTGTACTGTATTATAAATTAGTTATGATAGCGATTGTGATATGCATGATAACATCTAGCAGCTAACCACTTGGATTGTGATAACAGCTGTTAGTATTCACACTAATTATTGCAAAATGGAGCCTACCGATGAAGAAAGTCTGGCACCAGATACAAAGAAGAGGAAGGTTACGTTCAATACATTTAAGAAGTGGAAGACAGAGATGGACAAAGAGTGTCAAACAATTACATGTACATGGCTCGACTGTGATTCCGAATTGGTAGGTACGACCACGATAGCAAAGAAAATTCGCTGCATAGTTTGTACAAAAATACAAGGAGCGGATTTGGTCTAGACAGAATTATAGTGATCATTAGCTTGTTGCTTCAGAGTCAGTATGCAATAGCAACATTCACGGGATCATGCGGTATCTGATCAGAATATTCATGCTATGAATTTGCTGGTGCGGGAACAGGCCAAAGCCAGCGATGTACATGCTCAAGCGCTTAGCATGATTCCAAAGCCAGAAAAGGAGCAGTTGAAGTGCTAACTTGACATTCCTTACTGAAAAGTTGTCTTTTGCAAAATTTCCGCAGCTCAGTGATGGTTCCTTTACCTTCACTATTGACATTGATTAATTGTATCTAGATCTAGCACTCAACTTGATTTAACTTACACACCTGTTTTACAAACATACATGTATATACATGCATACATGTACATATTAGAATGTCCGAACAAATCTGACAATGTCCACCCAAAGTTAATAATTGGTCTGCAAAATTTGGTCCGTATTTTGAGCACTGTACATGACCACACAACAAACATGTACATGCATTAAGCAGTGGATGTACACATACTTCTAAACAATTAAAAATACATGTATGTTTGCGTTGGCACATGGCCTACCTCCAGTATGGTTAATGCGTATAAATCTGGCTATTAGTGACGATAAATTATAATATCATAACGATTTGAACTCAATTACTTGTGTGCATGCAATCATGTACAGTATGTGTCAATACCAAGTTGGCACAACGTATTACGCTATGATCATTATAACATAATATGATCTTAACGTAAGTAATTAAGCTACACTACAATCGTGTTATAACTATTGTGTTACACTATTACTTCAAACGCAACTTTGGGCTTTGTACATTTAAATATGCAAGCATGTCATGTTTTTTTCTGCCAAGGCAGTAAAACACACAGTATGCAATTAACAAAAGTCATGTACTGCGATCGTAATGTGATTTATTATAATGCAATCATAGCGTAGTACGATCATAGCGTAATATGCTGTTCCAAATTTTTATTGGGGTATACTGTACATGTGGTGACGATTCACCTATAAGAATTTTATAAAGTGCAAGGCTTAGTGGTGAATACAGTAGAACCTGTCTACAGCTGTCATGTTCTGGCCAAAAATTGGTGGCATTTGTGGACAGGTAGGTGGCTGCCCAACTCAGAACCCTGCACAAAATGGCCATGTACATGTACAGTACACGCCAAAATAAAAGTCACGTTTTGTTTTCATGCGAAAATTGAAATTGTCATACCATGCAGACTTTTCATAAATACAATATTTTGACTGCAATCGTTTTTCACGCTTTCATACGTGTTAACCACATGGAATTGCAGCAAACTGCACAATCTGAAAAAACTGTTGTATTTTTTGTTAAGCACGATGATGCAGCAAAATGCACCATTATAAACTTTCCAACAATACCAACAGCAATTTGTAAGAAATATGCGTCTATGCCTAAGCTACTTGTACCTGCAATTACATGTACCGCAGGGAAAAAGTTTGTGATATATTGTTTCATACACATGTACATGTGCCTTCTTTCTCAACAAATCTGTGTAATAGTTTACATACAATGTAATTATATTGGCAGTATTGGCATATACAACAAAATTTGCCATTTTTCCACAATTATTCTCATTAGGTTCTATTGTTGCCCGATTGCTCATACAAAAGTGATGCTTTCACGTTGAATAGTGGAGTAAAATGCTAAATACAACAAATTGCATGCTCGAAGCTATACAAATCACATGAGTACAACTTTGATTCCTGAACTTAACCCTCTAAGAGCGATGTTTGGACTCTGCTCTAAATGCTTGCAATGTTCCAGGTTCATTTGAAAATATTTTGAACGATTTTACTCTTTGTAGCCCTGTTAGGTTCAAGGGTACTCTGGGGACTCAATAGTGCAACATTCACGGGTCCCCATACTAGAAATAAGGGTTCAGTACAGTATTGGATTCCTACATGTAGATACATGTACATGTAACAGACCACTGCTAATGTCTGATAACACTCGTCCTCGTCAAGCATGCTTGCAGGTACATATATATTACTGTTTCTAAATTGTTTTGCCATATTCTAAAGTTAGCTCCATGTCATCCCTGTGAAATGGTAAGCCAGATCGATTAGTTAAAGTACTAGTACTACATGTACCATCAAATTTATCTCCTGCCTTGAGTTGGTGTGCTTTGGATCTGGTCCAATGGCCAATTCTGTCTCGTTCTGTTGAAGCTTCGTAACCTCAACTGTTGTAAATTAACCACATCTTGCTATAGTAAACTCTTCGTATCCTAAATAACTTTTACCTCCACTAGACTATCTGGAAACATGTAGCTGCTTGGTACTGAAGAGGTCAACCAGATTTGTTGCTGATGGTAGGAATACATTTCCAGGGATCTCCCTACCCAGACCCACGATCTCATCTGGTTGCATGCAATGATCGTTGTGGACCAAATAGTGCATGTATTCGTGTACATGTATCTCTCCCATATTTTACTTGTACATACCTGACTGTAGTAACCAACATCCATTTTATGTTTCCAGCATCATCACGTGGCATTGTCTACGCCCTACATGTATCTGATCTGTATTATTAATTGTCATTGTACATATCTGTACAGCATGATACACTGTAAATGTTTCATCTGTTGTATATGTAGATGTTGTATACAAACATTGTCCTTGATTCCACATGCATGTTTATTAACATACATGTTAAATGTGAATAAAACAAAACCTCATTGACCTCAAATAAAACAGTTGATTGAAAGATGAAACAGGCTACATGTATACAGAATATTTAGTCATTCACACATACATGTATATGCATGCAAATGAATTCGCTGCATATGTATGTTCTGAGCACAAAAAATATACATGTATGCCTAATACAAATGGTCATATAGCTGCAAACTATTACAGCCAGCATGGTTTTGTTTTCTACACATAGTAGGCCTGTTGATAATATATGAAATCAAACACTATTTTAGCACTAGTAGGAGTAGGGGTATATTAAACCCAGGAGGAAGCTGTTGGGGACAATCTATCAATTGGGAGAAGGGGAGGGACTAAACCCTTCATGTGGAGTTTAGAGGCATTTAGAGGCACTAAAACATTCTAAGCAGGTGAGGGGGGATGGCCATATAAGTAATGGTGCATAACATGATATGTGATCTTAGAACTTTTACAATTCTCTTGATTCTCATAATCGGGTGGTTTGAGGTATCCAAATAAATTGAAAATGGGGATTACTAGCCATCTAGCAATAAGCGCAATTGAAAATGAAATGTGTCACATTATTTCTAGACCCATACTCTTTTATTTTCTGTTATTGCTCCAAACACACAGTTTTTAGCCAATTTCTCTGCAGTGGATTGCACTGATCATTGGTACATGTACATAACTGCAGTGTTGCACCTTGCACCTACATGTAACTGCGCAGTCCGATTTTGAACCCCTCATCTAGGGCGCTATCACACTCTTTGCTGTACAAAATACGATCTTGAGCAGGGTCGGTGCAATATAAATGTACTTAAAGTGTTCAGGCTTTAAAAGGTCAACCCGGTGTTCAAATAGGAAGCATGGAAGCGTTTGAAGTACGGCAGTGGATTTATGAAACCTCATGGTTTCACATACATATAGCTATAATATTACAGCATTGCAATACCAGCACGCGATCGGATGCAGCCAACTTGAGCCAAGAGATAGCAAGAGATGCAGCCAAGGATATATACTGATAGGGCCTAATGGATCCCTGAAGAACAAACTGATTAAGCCATTAATAACAATGTACATGTATTTATTTTAATCTGAAATATCTACTCGGCTTGGGTTCCACCAGCCATTATTGTAATCCAGGGGCGTATCCAGTGATGGCAATAAAAAGAACCGTTTTGGCTCTGATCAGCACACCCACTTTCAGTCATGTTTACCAATGATGTCATTTTAAAAATGATATTCATTTCAAGTTGTCCACAGTTTTTCAACCTTCAGACTTGAAGCGTATATTGGACGGTAATTATAATGTTACAGCTAGACCTGCTTCAGATACAGTACCATTTGAGTGCGTACACGTACATGCTCACTTTTATGCAGGCGCCTAAAGAAAATCCTAAGGTAACATTTTTCACCCTCAAGTAGGCCTTCGTAGGCAAGCAGAACTCAAACTGTGTCCTCATTTTTACAGTGGACCATGTATATTCAAATGTTTATACAAACTCCTATACCGTATTAAGGGTGTAATAGAAAATGGTTTTTCTAACCTTAAAGAGACTAAAATGGTGCCTCAAACACTATAATGCCTTAACGATTTCCCGGGTTTATAAAAACCTACTCTGCCAAAACAATTTTCAACTACTGAGCCCTAGTTATGCTGTGAATTTCAAAGCAATCCATCTACATTGTACTAGGCAGGGAGAAATCGTGGCAAACATATTGTTGGAGAGGGACCACAGAATATTAATGTATCTTAACTATTAAAGTTAGTTAATTATTGTACATTTTACATGTTTATATTGACAAATTGTTGCAAAACATATCTGTGCAATCCGATTCTTATTTTGACATTTTGCTTTTCAAGTACATTCAAACAAACATACATATAAAACTGATGATAAATTTTTACAGGGACGTTATCAACTGTAGTTCAACTTGATATTGTATACATGTATTTTTTAATTACCAATAATACATGTACACAAATCAATGAAAATATGGATGTTCTCCCTGCACTGGGGGAAGGGTACAACTGAAGGCAAAATGAAACCGAGAAAATATGCCATTTGAATACTTTGTAAAATATCCAAGCAGAAACTAATTCTGGATGTATAAAATTTTGGATCTGGGCCCTAGGTTTCTCTAGTTCTCTAGAAAGCTGGCCCTCCTGACCAAATTTTGGAACTAGGTGTGGGGGGACCGGGTTCCCTTGACACCAGCATATGCTCACACACATGTCCCTGAACTATGAAGTTTGATTCATACTAGGCCTACATGTATGGATCCGCGATTTTTGCCGTCCCTATACTATAGTAGTTTGGCGTGCCGTCTAAGGGCGAGCCACGCCCAACCAATACTACATGTATAACCAGTATTTACTAGCTCTATTCGCCGCGAATGGAGCTAGTAATTTATTATTTTGCCAGTACGTACCATTTTATTGCTTTGCCTTGAAGGTACAATGTAGTACAGATCGTACTCTTAGAATATCGAATCCGCGCTGTTTTGATTCTAATTATTGCCTAGTTTATACCACACCCCCTTGCCGCATATTCCAACTGCACTGGAACCATGGCCATACTGATACACATTTGCTTGGATTAATAATAAATTGTGACCAGGTGAGTGTCTATGTATTCTCTACCGTTCATTTATAGAGTACGGATCGGAAATTGGAGCGAAAGCGGCCGCAGTGTCATAAAGATACATGTAGATGTAGGCTACGCCGAACCTTTTTAACTCGCGCGTGCGTGTATGTGTGCCGTGTGTGAGCGTTTGTGTGTTTGTGTTTACGTGTGTGTGTGTTTGTGTGTGTGTGTGTGTGTGTGTGTGTGTGTGTGTGTGTGTGTGTGTGTGTGTGTGTGTGTGTGTGTGTTGGAGTTTGCGCGCGCGTGTGTGTGTGCATAGATTGATGACCTCATCAATCTATGGTGTGTGTTTGCGTGTGCGTGTATTTACTGTATAAATACGAATTGGAATTGTTGAGCCTCTCGATTAGCCTTGCAATTCTAATTATTATTACGAATTTATTGTTCAATACAATTAGTAGGCTTACATGTACATGTAATGTGTACATTTGGGCTTGGGCAAAGCATCAAAAATTTGTTCTAGCCTAGGCCCTAGTCTAGTATGCGTCACAGAAAACGTCAATTTATTGATTCCCAGCCTCTAATCAGGTGTATCCCGGGATGAATCGCGTACTTCATTATGGGATTGATTGCTTTTCCAATACAGTTATTGCATCCAGGATGGGAAATCGATCAATCATTTGGCTCGAAGTATTGGATTCACTTGGGTTTGTGAAACAAAAACCAGTGGAAATCAATTGATTCCCAGCCTGTTTGTTTCAGAAATTTTCCTGTGCATGCAAGGAATGGTCTGCATACACGTGGCTGATGGAACAGAATATCAGATTAAGTTGACATAGTTGAAACGAGTTTATGAACATGTACAGTATGTATCAGCTACATGAGTATCTACTAAACTGTAGCACGAAGAAAAACAAGTCCAATAACTTTACGTGTACATGTACATTGTACATGTACATGTAGTACAACTCTAGGTGTTAACATCTGCATTAGAGGGTTTTGTTCAATCAATACATGTACATGTACATGTAGTTAGGACACAGTACTACATATTAAGTGGCCAGCATGGAACATGCCATATGGATTGAAAGTTGAGGGGTATTTGGTTTCTCCGTTGCCTTTTGCACCACTCCTAAATCCTGCAAACTTTTAGGTAAATAATAGCCTACATGTACTTTGTGCTATCAGCATCACCTGCTCATTTTGAACTATTTTTGTACGCCGTTGCCCACATTCCAGAGTAATTGTGCAGGTTTTGCTTGTGAAGCTTGATTTGCTCCCATCACTCTGCATGCACGTTCCATCATTTCCCAGATTGCACTGACATGGACGGCCTCTACAGTCCATGGTATATTAACATGAAGGACAGAATGGTATGTGCATGTACATGTATGTCATGTTTTGAGCAGTGATTAATTTCTTGTTTGGTTCATGTACATTGTACATGTGATGCTGCAGTGTACATGTACATGTATCAACGGTACTGATAAGGTTGTGTTTGTTTGGATGGGAGATTGGCTGGTGGTCCTGATGGGAGATTGGCTGGTGGTCCTGATGGGAGATTGGCTGGTGGTCCTGATGGGAGATTGGCTGGTGGTCCTGATGGGACATTGGCTGCTGTTCCTTGAAAAGCACAGTGTATAAGTGGATTCATTGTTGAATGGAGACGGAGGATTAAATGTGGATGTTACTGCACATGTACATGTGTACACTGTATGTGTAAATGTCTATAAGCAAAGGAGCAATAACTAAGATTGCAGGCATTGCAAGTGATTGATATATATTTTTTGTGTCTTACATGTATATTCATGTACATGCACATGTATAGGGCCGTGAAGCCTATGACCGAATGCAGGGCTTGAGTAGGAAAGCTAATATCAAATGCTTTAACTGCCAGGGCTATGGCCACTACAAGAGTGAGTGTCCTCGCCCAGAGGTGAGTGCAATATCCACAGTTCATTACATATGTACATGTATGGGGCATCGTACATTCCTTAAATCATTTCTACATGTACATTTAAATTAATATGGTACATGCCAAGATGTACATATGTACATGTACATGTATGTATACGTGTACATGTACATATTGTACATGTACATGTATGTATACATGTATGTATACGTGTGCAATTGTAGTTACATTGCATGTACACAAGTATACCGTACGCAGTTTTTGCCAAGTAGTCATATTGAATGAAAGTATTGTTTATTTATTGTTTATTATTGTAATAATATTATATACAGGATACATAATACACATATAAATTACAAACAAAAGGACTAATATTACAAGAAGTTCTATGGATCTTCCCCAGATGATCCTGCTCGAGACAGGAGTGCCCGTGCGTTGGCTCGTATCAAAGTCAGGCTAAGCCTGCCATACAATAGACAGGTGTAGCTTGGGACTTGGAGCAATTTCCCCTGGTGGCTAGGCGAGAGGCAAGGCGTGATAACATTTGCATGGCTTCTGCACCCCAGCACCCATAAGTTTCCACTGCTATGGGGATACATGACCAGCCTAGCTCTGAGCACTTGGCATCATTTTTTGTTTTTGTTTTAATTTTTAGATGGCACGTACATGTATATGTATATGTACATGCAGTCTATATTGACCATTAGAAGGTGGAAAGACAGTGTTTCATTGTCTACTCCTAACTAAATATGTAGTGCTACATGTACGTGTACATGTACATGTACATGTACATGTACATGTACATGTACATGTACATGTAGTTGCTTCCCCTAGGTAAATTTATGCTGCATCTTGTAGCCATAACAGGGTTTTCTGTACATGTAGACAGAACATATATGACATTCATTGTTTGGTGGGCAATTAGTTGGTTTGACTTTTGGCCTTGACAAAAGCAAGGTGTCCATAAAAAGTAAACTGTGAATGAAGTGTTCATTGTTGTAACACTTAACACTCAACTTGTGGCCATCACTGAAAGACTTAATGTATACACAATGAATGTCATATATGTCCTGTCTAAGGAAACCCTGCATAACACCATTATTATTATTGCACTGGTGCTTACATTTACTTTCACCCTCTTAGCAAACTTTACTTTGTTGTATATATACTGAGGAAGAAAAGCCAAACCCCATTCTACATGTACACTGTACCTGTGTATACTGCATGCACGTGTGTACAATGAGGTGAAGTTCAGCTGATTTGTGTGGTTTGCAGCCACCTTTGCGATGTCACCTGTGTGCTGAGCTTGGTCATGAGCTGTCAAACTGCCGATTGAAGCTGTGCGAATTCTGCTTCAAAGAAGCACATGATGGACCAGTAAGTAACATTGCATTATGTACATGTTGTGTACATGTACATGTATACAATGTATGGTGCACAGATATGTATGAGTTGTGACGGTTTAAAGCAATCTCAGAGGTCTTACATGTACACGTACATGTAAGTACATGTATGTGTACATGTCATGTACAGGTATGCTTATCATTCGATCCTGTAGTCAAGTGCAAGTCGCTCATACATGTACACTGCACATGTACATGTACATGTGTGAATGCAAAATTGTGGGGTGGACCACTATGTACTTGTACAAGTGTAGGTGACATTTTGAGTAGCAGTAGCAGTCTATTGTCGATCAACGATTGGAGGTTCTTCAGTAAGCGATACATATACATGTACATGTACATGTAGCTTTGTAAGTCATCATGTACATGTACATGTACATGTACTATGCAGAAAGAAAGTGTTACAAAGTACTCTGTGTTTTAGTTAGGAGCTTGGTGACAGTGCTGCTGAAGAAACTGGAACTGGTTGGCATGCTTGAATACTCACATGCATTTGTAGGCCTTAAGGTATTCACCAGTGTAGACACTGCCCAGGTGTTTGATAAAGAACTATATACATGTACATGTACATGTATATACGGATACTCAATTCAAATTTAACTTGAGGCCGGTTATGCGTGCATCTGTACATGTACCTGTAGTTGTGTGGAAGATTGTGTTGTTTTTACAAGTACATGTACAGTATCAGAAGGCAACATGTACGCACGTGTATAACATGTACATTGTACATGTACTTCTTTACCATGCATCAACCTTTTCAACTTACATGTACATGTACATGTAGTATGTACCATATACTACATGTAAGTCTGGGGACCCTGCAAGAAGTACCTCTTACCATGTTCCCAGACCAACTCAGAGCTTGATAAGACCTCTGTTTGGTACATCTCAACAGACGAGATGTACATGTAGGAGTGAACAGGAAGATGCATATAAACATCTATGCATCACCCCAAAGCTCCAGTAAGACAATTAAGTACACTGCATGTACAGTACTTGCATCAATTAAAGAGCTTGACTGCCGTCACACTTTTGCCATCTGCAGAGAGCATTTTTGCATGTTTATTGTAACAGCCTTTGTATAGTGGTCACTTGCAATGACTATACAGTGTACATGTACATGTACATCAGCCAGGTTACATGTATCTTGTAATGCTCCCACCTCTCTAATGTGGCCACCACAATTGATCCCAACCACGTTACGCAAGGTGCAGTGTAATTTATGAGTATACATGTAATTATCCAGCATACATTGTACATGTACATGTATTGGAATGTACATGTACAATATACACTGTACATGTATACGTGCATTGCATGTATCAGCTGATTTATCAATGCCATTGTACAGTGTGTATATGTACATTGTTGATCCATTTCTTCTGCAGTGTCGGGTGCCATGTATCACTTACAAAGCTACTTGTGAACGTTGCTTAAGAAAAGGACATGTTGCACGTGTGAGTTGTTGCATCTTCTGCACATGTACATGTACAGTAGTCAAAAATAAGATTCCTGTAATGCTAATAAATTTATATGGTGTCAGATGCTGTGCAAGTAAATAATATTTTATTTAATATAAATTTGCCTGCAAATTTGCAGTTTCACTGTGAGCCTCGTTATAACACTTAAATACGGTGTTCCAAAATTAAATTAATTAACCACAAAGAGTTAATTACCAGATAATTGCTCTAATATTGTGGGCTGAAATGCTGATGTATGCAAACTGCATTTGTTAATATCATTAATGTATAATTAATGTAGGGTGGGTAGGTTAGTTAAAAGCTACAAACTGACTTTAATAAACTACAATGTACTTCCGTTTAGGAGTTATTTTGAAATGTTGCTTTTTGCAGTGTACTTCATTTAGGAGGGTTTTTAAAGATTTTAATCATTATTTAATTAACAATTAAAGTTGATAAAAAAATGTTATTTCATCAGCATGTCTTCTTTTGCTGTTTGAATTTTTAACAACAATAAAATTAACTGTTTGTGGCTAATTTATATACAGTTTAAAGTGCTCAGTTCTTCACTACATGTACATGTACTTTGGGAATGAGTGGTACTTCTAAAACGTTCATCACAAGAACCTCAAAACAACTTGTACATGTACATGTACAATGTAATTTGCACCTGCTGCATGTACATGTACATGTACATGTAGTTTTGGATTTATGTAAAGGTTTGCACAGGTATTGTTGTCCAAATAAAGTATTCATGCCACCAGGTAATACCAAGCAAATGTATACATGTGCCATCTACATTTGTATGCACATTGTACAGTACGTTTAACACATATACATGTACTTGCAGTCTGTGGTTCGACGGTATTCCTTTTAAATCATTCCAAGTTCTAAACATACATGTACATGTACATATGTACATGTGTGTATATGTTGTGCACATCAAATGTACATGTACACGACTACATGTGTGTGTGTATTTGCATGCATGTACAGTGTACATGTACATGTATCTTTATATATATACGTATAAATGTATAATTAGATACAGCTTTTACATCAGGCACTCATGCATGTGTACATGAATGTTTATAATCATGATTATAATTATGTAATACATGTACATTTTTACATCAGGCACTCATGCATGTATACATGAATGTTTATAATCATGATTATATGTAATACATGTGCATGCAGGCCCGTAGGCAAGGGGGTGGCTTGGGGGGCTTTAGCCCCCCCCCCCCCCCCCCCCCATCCTTCCCCCCCCCAGTCTTTTGGGGTACCCATTTTAATGTTATGTACAAGGGTTGTAGTACTGACTCGCTCTGTACATGTACATGAAGCACATTGGTACAGTACCATCCAGAGCCAATTAAGTTAAAAACATTAATTATTCATGCACTAACTAGAATTATTTGATAATTCCTATTCATTCCGGCTATACATGTACATACATGTACATGTATGTACATGTATGTACGTACATGAGGATTAAAAATTTCCTGTGAAATTGCGCGTCGTTTTCAAGAGGGGGCTCCACCCCCTACTGCACTGGCCCCTCCATTTAGCCCCCCCCCCCCCCCCCCCCCCCCCCCAGTTTTTCAACCTTGTCAACGCACCTGAGTCATGTACATGTAGTGTGCTTTTCACAATTACATGTTGTATAAGAATAGTCATATTAAGTGCATGTACATGTACATGTATGGTACTGCAGTATTTCTTTCTGCAGGTGTGCTCTGATGTATGGAGGCAATTTCACAATACAACTGTAAGTTCAGATGCATGTACATGTACTGTTACTCTGCTACAGTGAACATTTATGTCATAACTTGTTAATGTAGTACCGCCCACACGCAACTTGACAACGCGCCCGAGTCTCGCTCGATACCCGTACGCGTCTCGCCCGCGTGCAGTCGAGACTCGCCCGCGTGCATTCGAGTCTCGCCCGCGTGCAGTCGAGTCTCGCCCGCGTGGAGTCGAGTCTCGCCCGCGTGGAGTCGAGTCTCGCCCGCGTGCAGTCGAGTCTCGCCCGCGTGCAGTCGAGTCTCGCCCGTGTGCAGTCGAGTCTCGCCCGCGTGCAGTCGAGTCTCGCCCGCGTGCAGTCGAGTCCCGCCCGCGTGCAGTCAAGTTTCGCCCACCGTGCAGTCGACAGCTATCGAATCATCTTTTTCGAAGTGAACTAAAGCATGGGAGAAGGCTAGAAAATGTGTCAATAAACTAGCAACTTGTACTGTATAGAAGCCAATTAAGGGTATTATTTGTTGCCAGCACTATCGTTTTATCTAATCTATACTGTGGATCGCTTAATTGTATTTGAAAATCGGTAACAGATAAAATAAAGCTTGGCACATCAATCAATTAAATTAATTGGCTTCATTTTAAGGGTATTCTAGAGTTCTAGTAGCCTACCTGGCAGTGATTCAGACATTTTGCTGAAATGTTAACGGAAGCACAACTGCAGCTGTATCTGTTATCAGTGCAACAGCTGCTATATAATTTTATTTGTACACAGAGGGCGTGGTTATGGCGTTATTGTTCCCTTGAGCTCAGGTATACGTTTGGGGTACATCAAGTCACTAGAGACAAACCTGTAACATTGTATGTCGGGACGCGCGTACGCGATCTAGTCTCGCCCGCGTGTAGTCAAGTACGTGGAGTCGAGACTCGCCCGCGCGGAGTCGAGTCTCGCCCGCGTGCAGTCGAGTCTCGCCCGCGTGGAGTCGAGTCTCGCCCGCGTGCAGTCGAGTCTCGCCCGCGTGCAGTCGAGTCTCGCCCGCGTGCAGTCGAGTCTCACCCGCGTGCAGTCGAGTCTCGCCCGCGTGAAGTCGAGTCTCGCCCGCGTGAATTCGAGTCTCGCCCGCGTGGAGTCGAGTCTCGTACGTGTAGGATCGAGTCTCGCGCGAGTCTCTTGCGCGACTCGCACACGCGTGTGTAAAGTTGCGTGTGGGCGGTACTGTACACTGTACATGTAAATGTCCTTACCGAGCAAAGCATAAGGGTACTAAAATAAAATACATGTAGGCCAACTTTACCCTTACCATCCTACATACATGAACCTGACCCTACTCTTTTGCTATCGACACTGCTTGTACCATTAATTTATATCCACAAGATATTTTATGTATATCTACATGTACATGTATGTCTGAATGGCTCAATCTCAATTTAGGTTTTGATGCATTTATTATTACATGTAGCAAGTTTGGTATGTATGTAAATGCCCGTTGCAGCTCTACATGCATGCATTTTTCATATAGACCATTAATGAACTTATAAAAATACGAAAACAACACTTCTTTAAAAACAACATTCTGAGTCAACGTAGCAACGAGACAACTGGTAAATAAAAACATTTGGTACTTGAACAGGGGTAGGACTATCATAGCATTTTTTGCAGCTATCATAACAGCTATCATAACTGTTACTATAGTAACTGTTATGATATCTGTTATGATAGTCCTACCACCTAAATGAATATGATTATGGTAACCCTGTTGAATGCATGCCATTTAATAATATCAACAGCAAGAATAGAACACAGAGAGAAAAATGTGTCCGGCATATTAAAAAATGTAAGCCCATCACTGTCTGTGCATCGTAGAAAGATTTTTGAAAGCAGCTCAGTCAAACACTCATCAAACGAACATGCATGGACAGGCGATCTGCGCATTTTTAAATACATGTGTACATGTACATGTATGTACTGTAAATGCATGCACACTAAATGCAAATGATCTGGACTTACAGTACATATACATGTATAGACATTTATTTATGTCCGAATGTATACACACTGTACATGTAGGAAAGAAATGAAAGGTCAAGTCCTGTTAGTGTTCACAAGCAAACAGAACAAAGGAGATCTTTTTGTTCCAACTGCGCAATGCAGGGTCACTTCCAATTTGTAAGTAGAATCGTTTTATTACATACATGTACCCACCAAGTTGTTTGCAAATCTGCTCTATGTACAATACATGTGAGTGCTTGAGCATGTGCACAACAAGTGCTTAATTTTTTTGTACCACTGGAAACTTCATATTGTGTACATGTACAATGTATATATGTACACGTACATGTACTTCAGAATAAATATTTACATGTGTTGCTTGTTTTACACTATTATTTTTGTATTCATCATTTTTGCTAGCTGTTCAGTGATCTGTCACAATTCAAACTTGGCACTTTGGTTTAAACGTACATGTACATTTACATATGCATTTCAGTTTGTACATGTAGTACACATGTACATGTGTATAAATCTCTCTCTTGTGTGATTTTTCATTAGGAGTGTCGCCTGCTGCAGCCTAAAGACAAACCATATACTCTGCTTGTAACTAAGTATGATGGTGAAAGTAAGACATACGAACCTACATGTATAAGTGAATCAGTCAAGCGAGGCTCCATACCCTATCAAAGTACACTTACATCTAGCTTGAAACGTCCTCGGTATGATGATCAAACTGCAAGTGTTGACTCATCAACAACCAAGCGCCTTAGGAATGATGATGAGATGCTCCCTATACAAAGTCACAGTAAATACCCTGTGAATTCAGGCCTTGTGCTATCCAGCTACTCTCAAATCCGCAGTGACATTCCAATATTGAAACTACCACGCCCACCCTATCTTCTTAATCCACCTATGGCAGTGATAGGGAGCGACAAACCTCTTCTGAACCAATCAAAACACAGAGATGTTCAGAATTATAGTGAAGCTGCAGCAGTTTCACACCATGTGTATGCCATGCCTAGCCAGAGAACTAAGGACATCAATCCTTCATCAGGACAACACATGCAAACATCAAGATCATTGACACAAGGACAGTACAGCAGAGAATCTGATGTTAAAAAGTCATCGTACAATGCAAAACATTGGTTTTGAACCCCTCGAAGTGTATTTCTGTTATTGTTACATGTACGTGTACAGATATAATTAGTGTTACTTTTTGTTGCTTTGCTTTTGAATTACAAATGTACAATTGTCCTGCTAGCTGATGTGGATTTGCAAATTGAATAGTTAGATACAGCCTGTTATTCCTTACAAGCCATACGATCAATACATGAAAAAGTTTGATGTATGTTATGTTTAAATTTTACATGTACAAAGATCACATGCATGTACAGGCTCTCAGCCACAACTAGTACTGGTGACACAAAAAGTTACAGCTACCTGCTCCAACGTCTTTTTCTCCTTCCGTGTTATTATGTATTTTGTTTTAAAAGTAGTATTTTAATTAATGATAATTATTGTAAAAGTTACAAAGATTACACATGTATAGATGTTAAAATTTTAAAATAGAATATGATTGAGGAAGACTAAGTTGTTTTTTTTTTTCTTTTTTACATTTCGTTTCTTAAAAGTTTTTACCCCCAACAAATCTCCGCATAAAGATAAATAGCCGCGCACGTGCTCGACATCCGCCCACGGTGGTCTGCTCTCATTGAACGCGTGGAAACTAAGCCCTACGCCCCGAAAAATTGAAATGGTTACGTACACCCATAGCAACGAACCTGACAACCGATGCCTTTTAGAACCAGCTGTGCACGGGGTACATAAAACGTAATCAACACCTAAAAGCCATACTAGCAGTGATAAACACCTTTGAACTATATTGTAAGCAAAAATCACGTGGCCTGGTGTTGCCAACTGTCGGCTCTGGTACTTCAAACCTATCGACTTACGCACGGCGATCACCGACTACATGTGTTCAAAAAACTACAACGACGCTCGGTGACTGAATTGGAACATGCCAAAGCTATCACGGTAAAGTTAGTTGTTTGTACTGTCGTTTTTTGGTAAAGGTTAGTGGCAACGCATTTTCTGAAGTAGATTTCTAGCCTTTGAAAATCCACCATTTTGGTGTCTTTTTGGGTTTGGGGGTGGGGGAATTAATACCTATTTGCGCAATGAAGTGGGTTTTAACAGAGCGTTTAAAATATAGCCTTACATTTCTTTTGGTCTAAATTTGACTCCATGCTCGTATGTAAATAGATTGAGCTTGAACTGAATTATTATTTATTCTTTACTCTCTTGGCTGGAGGGGGTATGGCAGCTACCAATTGTGGCTCAATACTTAGTAAGTGTTCTTGTACAATGCGCATCAGGTTCTGCATGTGGTTGTGGATTGGAGCAAATGTCAAGCCAAGAATTTTGCATGAATTGACTTGGCCCCTGAAAAGGAGGCTGTTTCTCCTTTGGGGTTATCGCCAACAATTTGGCTGGATATGTGGTGCATCCTTTCCTCACCAGCTAGACAGATTCCTGATGATTTGAGCCACCTGAAACATCAGTGAGTTAGAATTGAGCCTTTGCTGTATGTTGTGACACACCACCTTAGAAGCCTCAGTGTATTCCAAGGTATGGCAAGCCCAGCCTTAATCGCCGGCAATACATGTACCTGAACTTCAGTCCATGATGAGTAGGCAGCTGTAGTTTAGCTCTGGTGACATGCACGAATGTCATTGGCAGAAGTGAGTGTATATATTATGTAACCTCTGTACAAGTCATTGACATTCACTTAACTGCTTCCCCTGTAGCAAGTTGTATGATGGCTTTGTCAGGACTAGCTGGTAGAGATTACCCTCTTCAGCAAACCCGCTGCTTGCTTCTCCTCCTCAGGTGTAAGTGTTGGTGCACACTCATGCTCTTCATAGTCACCATCCTTAATATCCCTGCTGCAGTCTGTACACAGTGCTCCAGAACATCTGACAGCAGCAGCATTATCACACTTGATGATAGTCTGACTAGGGGATCATCCTGGTGACCGTCCTCTGAGCAGCAGGGGATTTTCCTCTGGGCAGCAGGGGATCATCCTCTGAGCAGCAGGGGACCATCCTCTGAGTAGCAGGGGATCATCCTCGGAGCAGCAGGGGATCATCCTCTGAGCAGCAGGGGACCATCCTCTGATCAGCAGGGGACCGTCCTCTGAGCAGCATGGGACTGTCCTCTGAGCGGCAGGGGATCATCCTCTGAGCAGCAGGAGATCATCCTCGGAGCAGCAGGGGATCATCCTCTGAGCAGCAGGGGACCATCCTCTGATCAGCAGGGGACCATCCTCTGATCAGCAGGGGACCGTCCTCTGAGCAGCATGGGACTGTCCTCTGAGCAGCAGGGGATCATCCTCTGAGCAACAGGGGATCATCCTCTGGGCAGCATGGGACCATCCTCTGAGCAGCAGGGGACCGTCCTCTGAGCAGCAGGGGGCCATCCTCTGAGCAGCATGAGACCATCCTCTGATCAGCAGGGGACCGTCCTCTGAGCAGCATGGGACTGTCCTCTGAGCAGCAGGGGATCATCCTCTGAGCAGCAGGAGATCATCCTCTGAGTAGCAGTGGATCATCCTCTGATCAGCAGGGAACCATCCTCTGAGCAGCAGGGGATCATCCTCTGGGCAGCATGGGACCATCCTCTGGGCAGCATGGGACCATTACTGAGCAACATGGGACCATCTCTGAGCAGCAGAGGACTATCCTTCCTCTGAGCAGCATGGATGGTTCACAGCATCATATGCTGCTATCCACTCCCGGAGGCATTTGGAGCATACCAGTGCACCACACAGCAGCTCCAGTGGCTGTGAGAGGGTGTTGGAGCACAGTGCACACTTCAGCTCCTTTAGCATTGATAGGTTGTTAGCTCTTGCCAAAGGTGGGCTAGGCTCACTATGGAGAACTAGAGGAGAGGCAATCTTCTCAAGATGACCTGTTTACCTCTCATGATGTCATATGTCTACTTGTTTTGCCACTCAAATAGCATCACTACACATTTGTGATGCACTCACTTTGTGATGGCACAGATGGTTCTCTACATACCCAGCTTACATTGCATGCAGAACATCTCAGGGTTACATCATCCCCAGATGTGTCAAATGTCAAAAGCTATTTTCAGCTCAGCTGAGAATGCTATGCACTCAGAGCTGGTTCTTTTCTTTGCCCTGTACTTCGTTAGCCTCTGCCCACACACTCTGCAATGTATGGAAATTGTAATCCATACCTATAATGTATAGGGCAAAACCACAACGTACGTCGATTATTCATGCAATACGCTCAGCTTGTTCGTGGTGACAGAAAATGCGTTGCCACTTCAGGTTAGTAAATTCTGGTAGCCACATGCCTCCTGAGCATCGCTGTAGTACTCATACCTTCCAGTTCAGTCACCAAAGGCTACGTCGTCGCATTTAGTAACGCCCTCCTTCTAAATACGTATCGCGTGACCTTGCTAAACGGTATGCGCATGCTATCTATGTGGAATTTCAATTGTGCGCATTGACTGGACATGACAGGAAAAGGAATGCAGTGTTTGAGTTCGTTTTCACTTTTTGATTTGCTAGTTCTGGTGAGTTATGGTTTGCTTTTAAACATCAGATGTCTATAATGAGCCATCAGTTAAGAAATATATGGTAATACCGTAAATGATCTAATTATTGACTTAGTTTCCAGCCGCATACAACCGTGCGCCTGATCGCGTGTCATTAACTTGTACAGCGCGCGCGCGGATAATAAAAATTATTGTTTGCGTCGACGCCTTCCAACTTGTGAATAGCAGTATAGCTCTACGTGCTCTTGTCTGGCCACGTGTGTGTAAGTTCGCATGCATGCATGCCATCTTTCTTGTCCTTCGAACGATTGTTCGTGCATGTTTGATCAGCTTGTAAATTAGGCGTACTCAGTGAGTCATGTGACGCGTACGTGACACGCGTACGTACATGTAGGACTGAAGCTTTGATGAAGATTTTAATAAAAGTATATCATTGTGTCTAAGACGCAACCGGTCACGAGGGGGGAGAGTGCATGTTGAAACGCGGCTACAATCCTCGCGTGAATGTACGATGCTGTTGAATTAATATTACTAATCTATTACGGTGTAGCTCCAATTATTGCACTACTTAGCACGCGTCTGCAACATGTCTCGGTGAGAAACCATGTACTGTAATCACGTTATCTTGCACGTATGTACATGTTACACCTATGTATATAGATGGATGGATGGATGTATGTGTACATGTATGTGTGTATATAAATGTACACATGTACATGTATGTATACGTTAGGTTGTGTTGCATTATCTTGTTTTATGCATTTTACTGATATACCTGTATGGATGTATGCATGTACATGTATTTGTGAGTGTATGTACATTTAATTGTGTATTTATGTATATAATTAATTATTATGTACATGTAGGTGTGTGTAGGTATGTGTACATTTGTGTATGTGTGACTGTATGTGTACATGTTCATGTATCTATGCATGTACATGTATGTACGTGTGTATATATGTATGTATGTATGTATGTATGTATGTATGTATGTATGTATGTATGAATGAATGAATGGAAGTAAATGGGAATGGTACTGTGCCATTACATGTACTTGTCCTGTATTGTACAATAGTAAGGTTGTATTCATACCTCCATACCCTCCTCATACCTCCATACCCTCCTCATACCTCCATACCCTCCTCATACCTCCCTACCCTCCTCATACCTCCCTACCCTCCTCATACCTCCCTACCCTCCTCATACCTCCATACCCTCCTCATACCTCCCTACCCTCCTCATACCTCCATACCCTCCTCATACCTCCATACCCTCCTCATACCTCCATACCCTCCTCATACCTCCCTACCCTCCTCATACCTCCATACCCTCCTCATACCTCCCTACCCTCCTCATACCTCCCTACCCTCCTCATACCTCCCTACCCTCCTCATACCTCCCTACCCTCCTCATACCTCCATACCCACCTCATACCTCCTCATACCTCCATACCTCCATACCCTCCTCATACCTCCATACCCTCCTCATACCTCCATACCCTCCTCATACCTCCATACCCTCCTCATACCTCCATACCCTCCTCATACCTCCATACCCTCCTCATACCTCCATACCCTCCTCATACCTCCATACCCTCCTCATACCTCCATACCCTCCCCTCCACATACCTCCATACTCTCCTCATACCTTCATACCCTCCTCATACCTTCATACCCTCCTCATACCTCCCTACCCTCCTCATACCTCCTTACCCTCCTCATACCTCCATACCCTCCTCATACCTCCATACCCTCCTCATACCTCCATACCCTCCTCATACCTCCATACCCTCCTCATACCTCCATACCCTCCTCATACCTCCATACCCTCCTCATACCTCCATACCCTCCTCATACCTCCATACCCTCCTCATACCTCCATACCCTCCTCATACCTCCATACCCTCCCCTCCACATACCTCCATACTCTCCTCATACCTTCATACCCTCCTCATACCTTCATACCCTCCTCATACCTCCCTACCCTTCTCATACCTCCATACCCTCCTCATACCTCCATACCCTCCTCGTACCTCCATACCCTCCTCATACCTCCATACCCTCCTCATACCTCCATACCCTCCTCATACCTCCATACCCTCCTCATACCTCCTTACCCTCCTCATACCTCCATACCCTCCTCGTACCTCCATACCCTCCTCATACCTCCCGACCCTCCTCATACATGTACCTCCATACCCTCCTCATACCTCCATACCCTCCTCATACCTCCATACCCTCCTCATACCTTCATACCCTCCTCATACCTTCATACCCTCCTCATACCTCCCTACCCTCCTCATACCTCCATACCCTCCTCATACCTCCCTACCCTCCTCATACCTCCATACCCTCCTCATACCTCCCTACCCTCCTCATACATGTACCTCCATACCCTCCTCATACCTCCATACCCTCCTCATACCTCCATACCCTCCTCATACCTCCATACCCTTCTCATACCTCCCTACCCTCCTCATACCTCCTTACCCTCCTCATACCTCCATACCCTCCTCGTACCTCCATACCCTCCTCATACCTCCCGACCCTCCTCATACATGTACCTCCATACCCTCCTCATACCTCCATACCCTCCTCATACCTCCATACCCTCCTCATACCTTCATACCCTCCTCATACCTTCATACCCTCCTCATACCTCCCTACCTCCTCATACCTCCCTACCCTCCTCATACCTCCATACCCTCCTCATACCTCCATACCCTCCTCATACCTCCCTACCCTCCTCATACCTTCATACCCTCCTCATACCTCCATACCCTCCTCATACCTCCATACCCTCCTCATACCTCCATACCCTTCTCATACCTTCATACCCTCCTCATACCTCCATACCCTCCTCGTACCTCCATACCCTCCTCATACCTCCATACCCTCCTCGTACCTCCATACCCTTCTCATACCTCCATACCCTCCTCATACCTCCCTACCCTCCTCATACCTCCATACCCTCCTCATACCTTCATACCCTCCTCATACCTTCATACCCTCCTCATACCTCCCTACCCTCCTCATACCTCCATACCCTCCTCATACCTCCCTACCCTCCTCATACCTCCCTACCCTCCTCATACCTCCATACCCTCCTCATACCTCCCTACCCTCCTCATACCTCCATACCCTCCTCATACCTCCATACCCTCCTCATACCTCCATACCCTCCTCATACCTCCTTACCCTCCTCATACCTCCATACCCTCCTCATACCTCCATACCCTCCTCATACCTCCCTACCCTCCTCATACCTCCCTACCCTCCTCATACCTCCCTACCCTCCTCATACCTCCCTACCCTCCTCATACCTCCCTACCCTCCTCATACCTCTATACGCACTTCATGCTTTGCGTGTTACTAAAATAGTAACAATTTGGTGTGTTTTAATTGAGCTTAGATTTATAATGTTCTAAATATGGAAAAGTTCCACTTCTCATAGCTCATGCATTGCTGTGTTTGCAGACTTTGAAGTCATCATTTGGCCATGGACAGCAATGGCAGTTGGCAAATCAGTGAAAAGGATAGAATGGTGAGATATTTGTGGGTAAAGACGTGTACATTGTGTCCAATGGGTTGTGTTGCATGTGTGGGGGGGACTACATGTAACGTGCACATTTGGGTGGTAGAAGCTTTTTTGTTGTTGAAGTGTTTCTTCATAATAACCTGTACAACTGTAGTTCTTAACTATGTGGCATAGGTACATGTACTTATAGTGAATGTGCATGCTAATACCACTCTCTTTGGGTACACCCTTTGATAAGGTTGGCTGCACTTTCGATGCAGATGTAGGATGTCGTAGCGTGCTGTGTATTTGATTGAAGGAAAGGAGCCTATTCCATGTATATCGAGTAGAGGTTTGGACAGTAGAGAGGCTTTTAGGTACAACATAGAGTACATCTACATGTACCTGTGTGTTCTGGAGATCCAGGTTTGTTGTACTTATGTACATAGCCATTCCCCAACAGGGCCGAGACCAATACAATCGTATGCAAGGTGTGAATGAACCTGTGGGGGAGGTGAAGTGCTTTAGATGCAGGTGGAAGGGACACACTGCCTCCATGTGCACCAATCCAAAGGTCAGTAACGTGTTATGTGCTCTAGTACTGCGTGGATGCCAGAGTGATGGTGGCAGGGTCGTCAGGGTGATGGGGCAGGGTGATCAGGGTGATGGGGGCAGGGTCATCAGGGTGATGGGGGCAGGGTCATCAGGGTGATGGGGGCAGGGTCATCAGGGTGATGGGGGCAGGGTCATCAGGGTGATGGGGGCAGGGTCATCAGGGTGATGAGGGCAGGGTCATCAGGGTGATGGGGGCAGGGTCATCAGGGTGATGGGGGCAGGGTCATCAGGGTGATGAGGGCCGGGTCATCAGGGTGATGGGGGCAGGGTCATCAGGGTGATGGGGGCAGGGTCGTCAGGGTAATGAGGGCAGGGTCATCAGGGTGATGGGGGCAGGGTCATCAGGGTGATGAGGGCCGGGTCATCAGGGTGATGGGGGCAGGGTCATCAGGGTGATGGGGCAGGGTGATAGGGTAGGTCATCAGGGTGATGAAGGCAAGGTCATCAGAGTGTCAGGGTGATGGGGGCAGGGTCGTCAAGGGTGATGGGGGCAGGGTCGTCAGGGTGATGGGGGCAGGTTCATTAGGGTGATGGGGGCAGTTTCATCAGGGGGATGGGGGCAGGGTCATCAGGGTGATGGGGGCAGGGTCATCAGGGGGATGGAGGCAGGTCATCAGGGTGATGGGGGCAGGTCATCAGGGTGATGGGGGCAGGGTCATCAGGGGGATGGAGGCAGGGTCATCAGGGTGAGGAAGTCACCTTACATGCATGCGATCACATGGCTGCTTGAGATAGAACACTTTGCTGCTTTAAACAGCCCATTCAAACTTTACCAGTGTATACGCCCAAACACTAGCTTCATGGCACCCGTGTCCTTACATGCATGAGGTGATATTGGTGTACAGCTGTGGTAAAGTATCGTTACTGGTAGCAGAAGGCAAGTCTACAGGTTGGATGTATGTGCTGTGTACATGCATGTTGTCCTTGGATATGGGGTACCTACAATGTACACATGCTTATGGCCTACCATGTATGGTATGATCCATTGCATTGTGTGTGTGTACATGTATGTGTGTGTCTGTGTGTGTGTGTGTGTGTGTGTGTGTGTGTGTGTGTGTGTGTGTGTGTGTGTGTGTGTGTGTGTGTGTATGTGTGTATACTGGTATGGTTCCCATCGTGACCTTTTCCAGCGTGTTGACGTTTGCCATCTGTGTGGAGAAGGAAGCCACAGTGAGTACTTTTGTGATCAAAAGAAATGTCGACGCTGTTTCAAGCCGAGGCACACAGGCAAGGTACATGTGTGTGCATGATCGTGTTTGCACAACAGGGCATATATGTATACTTGTACTGTACATGTGTGTTAGCTAGTGAGTCAGTCCAACTATTATGAGCCAGAGTTGGGACAATCCTTGCCAAGCGTACGCAAGTTCCTGCACGACTCACTCCAATTTCCCTGAAATGTATTTTATAGCTATGGGGTCATGAGACATTGCTTTATACAAAAGGTCACCTTCCCAGGTATAGTCGTTTGGGAGATTATCACCGACCAAAAGTTCACCTTTTAGTCAACTTTTGCAACTTGGACTAATTGTAGGTGCCGTTGAAACAGGTGCACTGCCACTGTATTATGCAGATCCATGATGCAGTGGCAGTGCACCTGTTTCAAAGGCACCTGGTAGAATTCTTAAAAAACAAATTACAACGTAACGAAAATGATTTATTTCAGTGATGGGTGCGCTGGACAATACAAAAACTGTAAAAACTTCATCAATTTGTGCCACCACTATGAAGATTTTGGCAGAATGGCATTTCTTTGCAACAAGCCATGGCAAGGGGCCACCTGATGGTGTGGGGGGGGGGGGGGGGGGGGGGGGGAACTAACTATAAAGAGAGAAGCTGCCAAAGCCAGGCTGCAGCGAGTACACAGTGGCCACATTACACTTCCCCTTGAGCTGTTCACATTTGTCAGTCGAAATTGACTGGTACAACGTTCAAGTACTTGACAAGCCAAGACAGGGGTGAGGAGCAGAGTCTACTAAGCAAAAGGCTGTCAAAAGCCAAAACAATTGCTGGAACACAAAAACTGCACTGTTTCTTGCCGCTGACAACCAGGACCCTACAGGTGAAGGAATACAGTACAAGCAGTGTTTGCCGCACTGAGACTGTAGACACGTTTTCTTTATGCAGCTCTGTGAGCATTAAAGATGCTAAAGGCTACGTGGCAGTGACCAGTATACATGTTTGACAGTGCTTGGTGGGTTGGCTATGTTTTGAAGACAGATCCTGAATTACAAGAGGTAACTGTAACCTTCCTCCATCCTCATGGACCAAACAAGTCTTTCTCCTATCCTGACCCAGCTGATGTTTTGACAGTTCGTATTAGTGACCTTTTAGTTTCTGTACATCCAAAGACATACACTGGACGAACTTATATTCTAACAGACAAGGAAATGGACACTGCAACAAAAGCCCTGTATAGCATCTACATGAATAGAGTACAATTACTTCCTGTATATGCATTTTAGAAGTGCATTCTTGTTATTGTGATCAGTGTAGTGGTACACAAATGAAATTCATATAATTGCAGTTATGATGCTCTACAGAAACTGTTTACATTGTAGCAGCCACTAACAGAACCAAACCAAGGTTGGACTATGTTAAATGCACACATTTCCCCTTGTTGTGCCTCAGCCCAAGGTCAGCCCGATCCGAAATCTATCATACATGCTCCTTCTGCAAAAAATATTATATATGAATTTTTTGGTGTGATTTGGTTTGGGGCAACGGTTGTTACTAAATTATACAGAAGAAAAAGAGGCAGAATTATATTCACAGATACGAAACTTGTAATTTATGTACTACTTTAAATAGTCTAATAAAAAAGGTTTATTTTGATGTCAAAACAGTAGTTGTAAGTTGATGGGATCAAAACCTACAATTAGTCAAGTTGCAAAAGTTGACTAAAAGGTGAACTTTTGGTCGGTGATAATCTCCCAAACGACCATACCTGCGAAGGTGACCTTTTGTATAAAGCAATGTCTCATGACCCCATACCTATAAAATACATTTCAGGGAAATTGGAGTGAGTCGTGCAGGAACTTGCGTACGCTTCGCAAGGATTGTCCCACTTGTGACTCACGTCTTCCTATTCTGCTCCAACTTCTCATATATGTTAGTCTTGATAGTAAATGACTTGCACCATTTATTGAGTTCATAACCTTAGTGGTGTACGAAATACATAAGACTGAACGATTGATTTTTTCCTTCAAAATTGCAACTTTGCACCCTCATACATGTATCTTTGTCATTAAGTGGCTGACAGCAGTATTTTTAATTGAAGGTCATCAAGTCCACAAATAGTTTTGATACCCATTTTTGGTGGTGGTTAAAGGGCTGTTCAAAGCCATATTGGTGTTAGCTTTTTACACCTACACTGTATTTCAATTTCCTTTCAGTGTCATCAGGTGTTAACAAAGTCCAGTGAGCTGTGTCAGCGCTGTCGTAGGTGGGGACACTCGGCTTTGGTAAGCCTGGGGCTGAGGGTGGGAGGAGGTGAGAGTGTGGTGTTCACTGCACAATTTTACCACATGATGTCAATGGGATGTTTAGACAATAACAATGTGACTATTATGTCTTGTTAAAGTTTGCATGTAAATGTGGCTGCGCCCCCTAGAGCCACAATAGCAAAGCATTTATTACATTTGAATGCTCTCTGATCACTGCTGATTGCAATCATGTGTTGCAGGTGTGTCCTGACATCTGGAGACAGTTTCACAACACAACTGTAAGTTATACAATCTGCCATGTTGTGGGATAGTGGTTTTATAATAAGTATCATTTTAAACACCAAGAAATCAAGTTGCCGAAATAGCTCAGTTGGGAGAGCGTTAGACTGAAGATCTAAAGGTCCCTGGTTCAATCCCGGGTTTCGGCATTATTTTTTTTTTCATTCTCTCAACTGTTAATACCTTTTCAGGAATAAAAGTAAGCATTCTGTAAAGCACAATGAGAAGATTTGGCACACAGCCTTTATTAAAAATAAGACTAAATTGCCTACGCAGGAGTGCTAATACGTATTTTTTGGGGGAAGATGCTAAAGCAGGATAAAATATTCACTGTGGATTAAAATACATCACCGCTATTCTTCCAAAGGCAAACCTTGAAGGTTATTATTATCTTAAGTGATTGTAGTATCAGGTACAGCTTGGTAGGGGGAGAAGAAGGTGTACATGTACATGTACCTCCTATTTGGATCAGTGTCTAATATTTTCGTTTTGCCCCTCCCTTCCCTTCATCAATTGTAAAATAAATCAGACTAAGCTTACCGGTTTAACCACTGATGACAGCTTTATCTGTCATGAAATATTCCACCAATGGTGGATAAATTTGTCATGGCAACATACATTGTAGGGGGTAAAAAGCGTATGACAACTTTGCACAGAATTGTTTGTATTTAGCCAGACCCTTCAATGTACATAACTAGTAGACATGTATGTGAACAGGTATCAACAAGGTTTGAGCATCGCTCCGTTCACAAAAATGTGTTTCTATAATGCCAAAAAGTTATTAAATTTGGATGTGTCCAAGCATCATGTGAAGACAGCTGCTGGTATGGTCGTATCGAGTGGTTTATTGTAAGGTTTGAAACCGGTTGTTCCGGAGCTCCGGTTAACCTGTTAACTGGCGGTTAACCGATTGCGAGAATCAAATAACTGCCCCAACTGGTTCTATTTCGGCTAAATAACCGCTTCAACCGGTTGTTAGAAATTTTGAAAAACCTCAACCGACCGGTTGGTATTTTATAGATGAGTTGCAAGTGCGTCACACGTGCCTTGCATCTTGCAATAATGCTGGGCACGAGAAAACAATAAGCGGACGAGAGCGAACAACGGAGAGAAGATCTATCTCACGTCCACGTGGTACATACTTGTAGCAACTTTATTAACCCAGTTATAGCAACAACTCCTATACGTAATGGTGAGTCGGCACGCACTGCTTGTCGTACGTGATGAGATCAGGGACATGCTTAGGAGTACGCCGTGGACCATATCATCAGATCTTACTTGCCATGTGTCAAAACCCGAGGTTGTGCTTGTTTAGCTTTTGGTCCATTAATCATGCATAAATCATTGATAATTAATTTGTAAACCGGAAATTATCGGTCGTTTTAAAACGATCAACCTTAACCGACTGGTTATTTTTTAAACAATCACCTTAACCGACCGGTTTTTTTAATCTTAATAACCTGTTACAACCAGGTTTTTTTCTAAACTAACAGGTTTCCAGCCTTAGTTTATTGATGTCTTGAAATGTCACAAATATGTCTCAGGTTTAGGACAACATGTTGTGAGTTGCCTTCATCCTTTAATTCTCCAGCAACAATAGTAGATAGATTTCCAGTTCATAGCATCTATGACAACGAAAGTGTCTCTGTAGGTAACAGACCTATTCATTCACGGCAGATACCTTACCAATGTGCTACAATCAGCTCATACCCATGTGTACACAAATCACTTCTTTAATTGAATTTTGAAAGTTGCACCTAGAAGACTCGTTTGGTTCAAAAGTTATTTGGTGCTAATGACACTGTATCTAAACAAAGCAAAGATCTATAATTAAATTACGCAGGGATATTTTAGCTGGTAAACCGTTAAGCAGTATAATTCAATTTGTGTGGTACATGAATAGGTATTTTTGATTAATGATATTAGTTTTGATCTTGATTATCCCTTATAATATATATCAGGTACATTTTTTTGTATTGAAGTTGAAATCTTCTTTGGGAGCATTCACATATCTTGTCACACAGAAATCTACATTAGCACATACATGTACATTGGTATGCAATAATGTTTGATGAGGGGCAAAAAAGTGACTTGAATGCTCTCTTTCTATTCGCAGCATAATTCATTTGTACAGTGCACCTTTGCATGCCCTCATACAGCTGTAAATGTATCTGTGTGTAGACCATAAGCTGGTATTGAAGTATGCTGTTACATTCTGCACTCACTCTAACACAAATATGCAGGACACTAAGGATGTGTTTACCATCAGTGTTGAGCAGCAACGGCAGACAAAAAGGGTGTTCTGCTGTATCTGTGCCACAGAGGGTCACTTTGGATATGTAAGTTAGTATGGGGGATCTGTTGTATTGGTACAGTTTGAATGCAGCCAACATTTCCTTCATTTCTAATGTTCTATCAACACTAGTATGATTTTAGCTGTATAAGCGTATTTGGATTCGAGTGAAAATGTTTAATGGAATTAGTATTCATTACTTAGCGTATGTCAAGGAACTGGTCAGATGCATGCACAAACCAGGTTTTGCGTAAGTTGATTTGTTGGGGTATTACATCAGATGTGCCTTCTCGCTTCAAATGCTGATAAATGTAAGTTTTTTGTCATGCATCCAGATGCTCCAGGATCAGATACAACTATATGTGTACATGCACAAGCAGGCAGTTGGAAATAAGTCCAGCCAGCTTTCACGTGCTAGCTACATGTAGGCTGATTAGAATAGGAATTTAAATAAAGTAACATACATGTACATGTAGATTGAGGTTTTAAATTTGGCTATAAGTTAACATACAGGCCACAAGTTGATTGGCTTTCCTCTTGCTAGAGATCATCCTCTAATAACAAAGCTTACTTCTATTTTTAATTGTACCCAAATCAGATCAACCTGATTTTTTAAAGTGGCCGTGTTGTAATGAGGTCAGAATTCAAATCAGTTTATAGCATTAATTATGTTACGGCATAAGTCAATCACTTTTCTGCATCACACCTTCAGATCTTGATGCAACTTTTCATATTTGTTTACTGTTATATGGATGTTAAATATGCTTATTATCAACTTAATAACTTTAATGGTTTACAAAATATAAATTCATGAATAATTGATTTTTTACCAAAATTTGCAACTTGGAGGGCACATCTTTACAACTATAGTGCAGATGCTGGTATATCTTTGAAGTTAATTCTTAGCACAACTGAACTATGTGAATCATTTTTCTAAGTGGTGAAAGGGTTAAATATGGAATTTGTTTAATGTTTACTTTAGAAAAAAAGAGGTCACTTTGTGGTTGAAAGGTTTTTATTTCACCATATTGTAGTCATTATGGTCCCAGTGTTTTCCAAACGATAAAAAGTTTGAGTAACGGTAACCCTTATAGGCACCACATGTAGCTAAACAGTCGTCATGTTTTTTTTGTTTTTCAACTTGTTTGTTTTAGCCCTAATCTGAAGTAAAGTGGTGTTTAAGTAAATTACGTAACCATCCAGCCATGTAGCTATCCAAAGACTGTGGTTTATTAGCTACCATGACTCAGCACTATTTTTGTAGTTATGGTTCTGATATATTAATAAATGTGAATGCATTGCTATAATACAAATGTAGTACAGCCATGAGTTATTGGACTCAATACTGTTGCGATCCTTTCAAGAGTCATCGGCGCCATATATACTCATGCCTTCGAGTTGTAACAGCATATATATCATTGATTCATGCATAACAGTCATCTCTCTCGCTACAAAGTGGAGCTTGCTGCAATTATCTAAGGGCAATACATGAGTGTTCTTCTGCTGCTAAAGGTACATTAGGATCCTGGACTCAGGAGAGCACTCACATATTGCTCTTAAGACGTACAATTGCATCAAGCTAAGACTCTTTGTAGCGAGAGAGATGGATGTTCATGTTGTTCTGCAATCAATGACAATTAAGCTGGTACAACTCGAAGGCATGAGTATATATGGCGCCGATGACTCTAGAAAGGGTCACAACAGTATTGAGTTCAATAACTCATGGCTGTACTATTATAGCAATGCATTCGCACAACTTTGCCTTTTATTAATATATCAGAACCATAACTACAAAAATAGTGCTGAGTCGTGGTAGCTAATAAGCCACAGTCTGTGGAAAGTTGTGGTTAGATGGTTACGTAATTTACTTGAACACCACTTTACTTCAGATTAGGGCTAAAACAACCAGTTGAAAAAAAAAAAAACATGGCGACCTTTAGGTTAGCTGCACGTGGTGCCTAGGGGTTACCAATACTCAAACTTTTTATTTCATTGGGACCATCAGTGAGCTCTTTTTTGTAAAGTATAACCCTTTTACTACCCTGAAAAATGATTCAGTTGTGCTGAGAATTAGCTTCAAAGATATACCAGCATCTGCACTATACATTGTAGTTGCAAAGGTGTGAGCCCTCCAAGTTGCAATTTATGGTAAAAAATCTATTATTCTGGAATCTATATTTCATAAACCATAAAAGTTATTAAGTTGATAATAAGCATAATTAACATCCATATAACGGTAAACAAATATGAGAAGTTGCATCAAGATCAGAAGATGTGATGCAGAAAAGTGATAGACTTATGGTGGATTGACATGTAAGGCGAATTAGTGTTTAGTATTTATATGTGCATTGGCTATTACTGTTCTTTAGGAGTGCCACCTCGTGCACCCCAAGGAGAAGCTATATATCCCATTGGTAGCTCAATATGTTAACCAGAGCAGCAGCATTGAGAGGCATGCTCCAAGTACAAGTACGTGTGGCAGCTTCAGCTCAAAGATGAAAACATCTGGAGATGCCATCCTCTATAGAAGTGCACAACTCCCTGAGAACTTAGCCAGCTTCTGGTCCCTGGTGCAGACTTCCCATACCCAGAGCAGTACTTATGCACCACATAATGACATTCATACTCCGCAGTGTATGCATTCAGAGCCTTGGCCAGCACTGTGACACTGCTATGGTCTTATTCATATCAGGCTGCTGTACATGTATTTGGCATCAATCCATTATTTTATTTTTACACGAGATGTTATGTGTGCTCTTGTTGATGTGTATATTTTTGTGTCAGCATAAAGTTTGATTATTGCAAAGCTGTAAGCAGTACTGACCTTTAGTGGATGATAGATATCAGGCAATTTGTATGAGTAGAGTCCTTGTGTCATACATATAATATGAGGTATATATGTGGACTACACGGAAGATGTTTTTTAGTGCACCTGCATGCACTGTATGGTTTTGAGTACTTCATGTTGCTAGTATATACATGTATTGTACTTCAAATGTTAGGAACTAATGGCACATGAAACTGAATGTTCTTTCGTGTATAGAGCAATTAAGAATGGTTGCAATGTCAACCGCCATGAACTCCAACAGTTGCCTAGAAAGCCAGACTGGTGGAACATGACCCTGGATTCAGTCTCCACAGTTGAAATTTGGATTACACACTAGCCCATAAGATGTCATTTTAAATACATGTTACTAACACAGCAGAACTATTTGCCCAGGCACAGTGCACGTTTTGTATGCATGCATAGAGGTATCCACCTTCCTAGGTCATTCTGGAGCAAAATCGTCACTCTGGAGGATTTGGGATCGTTAGGATCTGGGCGGATGATTGTAATGGACAAAATGGTTGAAGCCCTTGAAAAGTTGAGGTACCATAATTACTTGCAATCTACTGTACTACTCATGCTAGCTATAGGGATTTAAAAGACGAAGTGGTAAGCCTATTAAGCTAGAGGCTAGCATTAGTTGTTGCCTCTCGTGGATCAGCTGGATGCATTACCCACCCAAGATCAGAAAATTTGGGCATGTTTTTTGGACAATCTAGGGCTCAGTATAAGAATAATGTTAATTAAAAGTGACATGCTGACATGACCAGAGCCACTGCACGGTCCAAATCGGGTAACAGGATGCCTGCTGGCAAAAATGTCATACTCAGCTTTCAAGCTCTAGCTTCACATTGAGGTGGGCCCTGTGACAGGTCTTGGCAACTGTTATCCCTTGGATATGTTGTGGTAGGTATAAACACATCTTCACATTGATGAGAATAAGGTTATGATGTGGTTTCGGCTTATTATTATATGGGGGCTTGCCAGCTGTACCATATATAGTTGTACAGTTTAGGGTAATTAGCTTGAATATTACGATTGGTTGGTAGCATGTTCTTATCTGGTGGACTTGCCCCCTTTTAATAATTTGCTGAAACCATCAAACCAAGTTGGTTTACACTGTGTAGTAGTCAACACGTCAAACCAGATTTTGGTTTGACATAGCAACCAATCCAATAATATTTTTAAATTGATTTGGTTGCTATATATATGTCGAGCCAAAATTTGGTTTCACGTATTGACTACACAGCTTGGTTTGAGCTAACAGCTATTTTATTTACAGTGATATACCGGTCATTTTATTCACTAAAGATTGACAAATAACGACATGGCGAGATCGGAAATGAATGCATATTTTTTCACTGGTCCAACTGCAATTGGCTACGTTTTGATGATTTCTTAATTAAACATTGAAAACTTATGCCAGACAAATATATTATTACTTGTAGCGGGCGTACAAAACATGTATATGTACATGCGTGTTCATCATTTCATGTGTATGCAAGTACGCACCAGTTATATGCCTACATGTATGCATGCAAATTTAAGCTGTAGCTGCACTCACTCTTGCTGTTATCACCTCCTTAGGAGATAGGTTTGCCTCATTCTTGGTTTTGGACTGCCAGTTAATATTAATATTTTTATCCGGATATAAATTACGAAAGTACGAGTTAATGGCTTTGTTGCCGCTGGTGTACGTTCTTCCGTCTGTAAGAGAGATGTACCTTCCTGGTCCGTCGACCTTGACGGTATTCTTCACGCCTTTGTACGTATACGAGAACACTTCTCCTACTAACAGGTCTTCTCTTTGCTTCAAGATGCTTGTACTGGCTGAAGTGGTTTGCAGTGGGCTTTCTAAACGATCGCTAGCACCATCACCATCGTCATCATCGTCGTCATCGTCAAGATAGATTTCATCATCTGGATTTATCGTAGACACCAGAGCGTACCCGAAACAGTTCATGAAACCCGACAGGCGATCGCAAAGCGTGCCAGAACTGTCATCGAACCAACCTGGGGTATCATCCAGATGGCTGTCGCTCAGAATGTGGCGAAGAGCGGACAGGATCTTTTCACCTTGATCTTCTGATTCAGTCTTCCACGCAGCCATGACGCTACAGAATATAGGGGATGCAACACTGTCGAACTCACGTTGAAGAGCCGCCATATCATTCGTACAACCTATCTTTTTTTCTGTAGCATTAAGCGACTTTCCAGCACGATGGCGGTGTTCGGCTATGTAGATAAACCAGCTGCTCATCTTGCCAAGGCGTGCAAGTGTAGGTAGTGCCCCTGCTAATGCGATATCATAATAACATTCATTTAATAGTGGACGATACCGTATGTCCTCTGAGTAATATATGATTCTTGGAATTAGAGCTATTGACCGTATGGCGGTTTAGACGTAGACTAGTACCAGAGATAGTATCTCTGCTAGTACAAAATAAAACGCACCTTACAGCTTCATGACGTTACGTGCCTTACAGCATGACGTGCCTTTCCTTAAAGCAACGTCATACTTCAATGCTTACGTTCCTTACACCATGACGGCCGGAGCCCCATGCATGCAGAAGCCAACGCGTTTTGAGTTGATAAAGCTCCGCGAAAACTACGCAAAAGTGTCGGCCAGGAGGCCTTCTAAATAGTAGTCATGCTGTCTCATAATCATGCATATTGTTTTCATGATGCAAAAAAAAAAAAAAAAGCAAGAATCTTGCGGCCGTGCGGGACGCTTAGCCTAGTGATTTGCCAGGATACTAGCTAAATGAATGCTATACTATAACTATTTAATTATATCTCCTCAACATGCAGGTATTTTTTCGAGAGTTACAGCAGTAACTCACAATGGTTTAGGGTATAATATATAGGTAAGGAATTTTCATTTTAGGTGGAAAAACTGTTGTGTAATACCCTACAGTATCACAATGTTAGATAAATATGTAAGGATTTACAAAGTGTAAAGAGCCATGTCAAGGGAAGGCATTAATCATGCCATTTTCCACCCTATCATAAAAACATGTGCTAGTTATGCATCCAACAGCACAATGTCAAGTAAAAAGGAATGGTTAGATAGAGCTTTTTATGAGCATTTCGATGATACTTGATTTATGACATTCTCGTGAATTGTGCTTACCGTAATTAAAGATTTTTTTTTTTTTTTTTTTTTTTTTTTGGGGGCAAAAACAATAATAATATTACACATGAAATAAAAATGATAATGACATAACATATTTAAGCATGATGTTCAGGCAGAGATACTGGTCAACCCTGCCATTCCAAATGCACTCCTCCATTTGGTGCGGGAGCCCCTCAGACAAAGATATTTGTTAATTTGTGGTCCAAAATGACGCCATTTTTTAACCCTAACCTACTTTAGATTCATTGCTCAACGAAGCTAGAGCGCTATGTACTGTCAAGTGTGTTTAGATACTTTCATCTATCGTTGGCCCTTAGTATGATACTCGCTGAATCTTGGCGATTCTTAAACCGACGCGACAAAACACTTCGTAACAAACCAATACTTTTTAACGATGATTTGTTATTAACGGGTAACAATAGCCACAAATAAGAGGCTGGGGACTATTAAAGCCACTATACGCTACGATGCAAACGAAGGTGTTCTCAGGCCTGAGTGCTGTCTGATAGATCGTATCTGTGTTCTTTGTGATGCGCCGTCTATGCTGCCTTTGTTAGAAACGAGGGCGCTTCGTGCGCACACACTTTTGTCTTTATGTATGCGTGTTTATACCAGGTCTAGGGGAGTACAATGAGCTGAAGGAACCCCTTCGGTACGTTTATAAGCGATTCTAGCGAACTACCAAGTCGTATTAAGATCAAAATATCTTGATTTCATTGGGTTGATTTTAATATTCTATTCTGAAATGATTCTAACATTAGTTGCTATAAGATGGTTAGTAAATGCTTACCATTATTGAAGCGTTTTGATAAAACGATAAATAGTTAAACATGATCGTATTGATATGATTTTAATTAATTAACAATAATTAATTTCATCATTTAATTAGCGCCATCACATTATACTGAAGCAACGATAGAAACAATTTGGGTATATTGGTTTACAACAATTTGTAAATGTCCTGGTCACCATTGTTTTAAACCACTGTGCAACTCTCGTATAGGATTTGTCCCGTGTCATGAATATCATTAAAAAACGCGACCCGCGAATAACTCGCGTACCGAGAAACTGATAGTTTAGCTCTTAATTTGTTGAATCATTAATGTTTTTATCAAATTGCCAGATCCTTTTCTTTAAGAGAACAAAAGATCGAGCTCCTAGTTCTCGTTCTCAAACCGATTTTTGTCCTCCAACAGTGCGATAAAACAAGAAAAAACAATTACTTTAAATGATGTCAATATGATCAATGTCCCATGTGGTAAAAGAGGGAGGAAGTGACACATCCTAATTTAAGGATTTACACCATCCATCTGAGTTCACAACAGGAGATATTATTGACCGTAAAAACCATAATGGCTTTTTTTCTCTGATGGCCAGTTGATCCAACTATACTCACAACCTAATTCGTCGAAGAATAAAGCATTTGTATAGCTCCCTTCTGCTTGAACGCTAGCGTGCAAGACGTATCTTAGCCTCACTGAAACTAGGACTAGACAATGTAACGGCGGCAGAACGCAGTGCACATGCATGTGCACTGCGTTCTGCCGCCGTTACATTGTCTAGTCCTATCATTAATTTGAGTACAGAATTACCATGTCAAGGGCATCGGCGCCGTCGCGCCCTATAGGGCTGGTCCGGCCATGCAGTGGCGAATCCAGGAATGGACCCTTTGCAAGAAAGATCGGAAGTACGATATTAAACGTCACGTCCGGAGTAAAAACCACAGCGGTTGCCTAGAGACATTGTGTCACGTTCGCGGACCTTTGCGTAATAAAATGGCAACGCTCGTAGTCATTCCTTTCCGCTCGGACAGTGATCCATCGGCCGATCCAGTTCCTGATCAAACTATGCTGCCAACAGTAAGCTTGACACCATCTGACATACCCGGAGCCTTTTAAATTGGATGGCTTTAAAAAGGCTCTGGGTATGTCAGACTCGGTCAAACTTACTGTTGGCAGCATAGTTTGACCAGGAACTGGATCGGCCGAAGGATCAATGTCCGAGCAGGAAGGAATGACTCCGAGCGTTGCCATTTTATTACGCAAACATCCGCGAACGTGACACGATGTCTCTAGGCAACCGCTGTGGTTTTTACTCCAGACGTGACGTTTATCGCACTTCCGATCTTTCATGCAAAGGGTCCATTCGGCGAGGGGGGGGGGGGGGGGGGGTCATAAATTAATAATACATGAGGGGAGGGGAGCGCGCGCAATTTTTTTTTGGAATATTATTTTTTTAGATTTTTTTTGGAATATTATTTTTTTAGATTTTTTTTTTGCATATTAGTGTAGTAGAGAGATTAGAAACGGAGGCAGTCACTTGCACTCAGTTAAAAGTTCTTGTTCAGGCTTACGTGGATTTTAAATGGGTGTGTCAGTTTTGTCAGATTTGAACGTGCGCTTAGTTGTTACTTCGATACTTGAGCCACTTAAATTTGCATCATATATACAAATATAATTACTTCAAGCAATGAACAGTATTCTATTTCGTCCCCTGTACAACCTCCTACCCTCCCTCCTCCTACCCTCCCTCCTCCTACCCTCCCTCCTCCTACCCTCCCTCCTCCTACCCTCCCTCCACCCCCACCCTCCTTGTAGTGCTACTATAGCGGGGCAGGGGGGGCGGAGGGGGGGGGGGGGGGGGGGGGGGGACAGTATATTCTAGGTTATAGTGTCCGAGGAGAGGGACAGTATATCCAGGGGCGGCATCAGCTGCATAAATCTTAAACGGACCTATATAACCTGCATGCAGTTTGAAAACCACCTGGCTTTTGGAATATAAATGCGGTCAAGTGAGTCATAGAAAAAAATCGCGGGAATCACATAGGCGACCATGCAATATTATACGCGTCACCAGAGATAGTATATTGTCTTATATATGTCACTGTCGTGTGTACGAACGATGTCATTGTATGAAATTAAATCAGCCGCCTCCACCACCCCATCCCGAGCCCGAGGTTAAATTCTTCCGAAGCCTGTATGATATACGAAGAATGGCAAAGCATCGATTTTAAACGACGCGTCGTCGAGGAACAATACACCAAAGCACGAAGCACCTTTATGCGCACGCGACTGGGGTATTGATGTAATTATATTCATCATGGGTCCTGAGGGGGGGGGTCCGGACCTCCAGGACCCCCTCGCAGGATCCGTCCTTGCCATGGCCGTACCCAATTGCAACCGCACCCCAATGGAATTTTATATGCGTACACGTTTAAGATACGCGCATGCAGTACAAGTTAGTACTATAAGTACATGTACGCATTCAAGCGAAAGTCTCTACATTAATTGCTTTGAATTCGAAGCTGCTGCATTTTTTTCCTCCTTCTTTATTGCCATTTATCAATGAGTTCTAGCTCTAGTACCAGAGAATAATAGCGCCAAATCATGATGGCCATGCAAATACACCCGAAAAAGCGACCATTTCAAGCTGTCGTCTGGTTTAAAACCTGGAATTGGCTGCCCTACGATGAACCACAATGAATCAAGCAAGACTAAAGTCTGGCATGTGTATAGGGTTGAAACTAACGCATTAGACATTCAAGTCATGTTATAGTTAGTAACTTTGCATCGGGTCATGAAAATAGATCTATAGTTAGTATTATGCTCTTTGACGTTACTTATGATGATGTTCAGTGACTAATTATACTCGAAGGATTGAAAATTGATTTGAAAATGATTAATCAGAATGAAGAGGAAAGTTATTATTTATTACCTCTGATTAATTGTACGCATTTTATGTATCAGTGCAACTGTCAATCTCTTTATTTCACTCAGTCAGTCTAATAACACACGAATTGGTTCAAATTAATAGCGTTATAGAGCCTCTGTTTCTTTCAAATTCTTAATTAGCATCCTATTAGCTTTGACCCCTCGTGCTTCACAAAGGGTCTATTCAGAACCTCACATTTCAAATGTTTTCAGTGCAGATTTTGCGAGAGTTTTTTCTTCTCTCTACAAAACGCCGGGGCCGAGCCCCAGGCCCCGGTGGGGGAGCTTACAGCGCTCCCCACACACTCTGGCTGGTCGGGAGGGGTTCCCCCCTCCTGCACCCTCCCCGGGACGATAGGGGTGGTTGCCCCTCCCCCCGGCCGGCCGTACCCAGTTTTTTTACCTTCCGACGCCCCTTCATGTAGAATGGTGCATTGAGAGGGCCGGGGGGGGGGGGGGGGGGGGTGATGGGTACGGCCGGAGATCTAGGAAGAGTTTCCAATTGGCAAACGAATTATACGATATGTGTTCGAGCTTAGTGGACAATTAATCGGACTTGAGGAGACCACGCCATTGCCTAGGCCTACTGTTGCTGCATGCATGTCACTGTCATTTGACGAATCATGCATGCATGCAGTGCTGCCGCTTTAGTCACCTAGGCCTACATGTATATCATCCATCCGTAGTGAGGAACTACATCCATCGCTTTCTGCATGTGGCTCTCCTTAGCTTGACGCTTCCGAGTGTATGCAATCGCTAGCTTCGTCTGGCCGGTGTAGGAGGTAGGATGGACTCTTCCGGTAAGGTGGATTCTAGATTGCTCGTTACCTGCAGGCATCCTGCACTCTAGAGTACACCATACCTGAACACAAGACCAGGCAGGTAGAATGGACTCTACACATTACAAACACATACAATACGAAAATTAATTAGGAAACAGTTGATGCTGAAGAGCTAGCTAGGTATAGTATATATTATTAATTAATGCAGTGCTGAGCAGGTGTAAGATAAATAGTGTACAACTAAAAAACATGACGTCGGTGGTAATATACTGATTGCATGAAAGAAAAAATTATACATGTATACACACCACTTGTGACAATCTTGACACGGTTAAATTGGTTTCCAGCATTGTGCAAATAAATACATATAGATATGTCAGCATCAGAGCACAAAGGATAGTAGTGATGCCAGAGAGGTACTTTTGCACCAGGAGGATGCAGGTAATAAATTGCAATTGGTCTTCAATACTGTTGCCAGTGCAATTACATCAATTTCAGTTCCCCACGTTCCCATTTGAGTCGTGATTAGGTACTCAGAAACATTCATGTTGTTTAGATGCCTTGAATCAAACTCAGATTGATACATATCATTTTTTAATATACCACATGCAGACATACGAAAAAATCCATGACGATCTTGAGACAATGTAACCTCGTAGCGTATTGTCTGAACAAGCGGTTTCCATCACCTTGTATTACATCAACTTTCAAAGGTGACATTCAGAGTTAGAATCAGTTCGGAGTTGGCAGTATAGGAATTGCTTGCACTTTTGTTTCCTCCAAGCAGGTGTTGTAGGACAATTCCATGCAGGAGTGAGTGCACATACAAAATGAACACTCTTTATTAATTTTAATATCATTTTTGTGTGCTTCACTAGCTTTCCTGTTAATCTGAAACCCTCTTTCATTCTGTGTTTCATCCAGGTGCTTGCTATCTTGAGTTTCTGCTTCAGTATCATCTTCAAGAAATTTCTTCTGTTTTCGATTCATCTTCTTTCCATCCACTTTTCTACCCATTTCCTTGTCATTCTGAATTTCTGTTTCATCAATATCTTTTCCTGTCTATCATGAAATTGCAACCATTTTTAACCTCTTGCCTCCATAGTTTTGCACTATTAGGCAGAACCTTATGAATAAAATAAGGACCAATAGGGCAAACATCCTTTACCAACTTTCCTATCTGCTCACCTGAAGTTGTATAAAAGTACTTTCTCACCAATACTGAATTCTGGCTAATTCGCCGTAGGGTGTGTAACCTCCCCTGAATAATGAAAATCGATTCTTCCGAATACTTTTAAAACACTAATCGATTTTTCAGGTTATTCTGGCTCTGAAAATCGATTTTTACGAATACTTGAAAAAAGAAAATCGATTTTTGCGAATAGGTTTTGACAATTTGCCAGCCGAATACCTAGGTTATTCAGGTTTTCTGCTCACTAAGCCACCTAAATGTACACATCACACCAGAGACCCTCCTACAGCTACCCTCAGCACACAAATACACCTTCCCCCATCACATCAGATGCCCTCAGCACACACACACCCCTACTCCCATCACACCAGATGCCCTCAGCACACAAACACACCTACCCCCATCACACCAGATGCCCTCAGCACACAAACACACCTACCCCCATCACACCATGCAGATGCCCTCATGAGGTACACAACCATAGCTACCCCCATCACACCCGACACCCTACTACAACTACCCACATTACACCAGATCAGTACCATCAGCATGCATCCACAGCTACCCACATCACACCAGATGCACTCAGCACACAACTACAGCTACCTACATAGGCCTAAATCGCTTGGCCTAACCACATACCTAGTTGGGCATGTCCCGACCTAAGTTAGCGTAGCCACGCTGAGGTCTACCTACAGATGTACACATCGCACTTGATGCCAAAAGAGTAGAACCACAGATGATGTTTAAGCACCACCGGCCATGCAGCCTCCAATTCACCATCGCGAGTTTTGAAAATATTAGTAACTAAGTAGGCAATATCAGCTCAGAGAGATTGATACAAGAAACCAGCTAGTTCGAAATGCACTAAGCGAACTAACTTTGATTTGTGGCTGGAGCTGTCCGTCGTCATGACTCGTGAAGAGAGAGATCTCATTTGGCTAGTTCGAAGAATTACTGCCCGTACATGTATTTGATCTCGTCCCCACGTATATATTTATAGTAACAACAGTGACGTTAACGTTTACGTTTCAAATTAGAAGTAATTATTGTCAATATCGTAAACGCGTATCCGGATATCGTCATAAAATTGTATTCGAATAATGGGCGAATTATCGATGCGGACGACGAATACCTAAGTACCTCCGAATGGAGATTCACAAACCGGTTATTTCGAATAGAACAAACCCAATAATCGATTTTTCCGAGTAATGCTAAATTACTATTCGAACGGATAGGTTTTTGCGAATATCCGAATAACCCGAATAACCTGATAACCGGTTACACACCCTAATTCGCCGCCTTCTTTCATAACCTTCATTTTGCCTTTTTTTGAGCTATATCAATGCTCTTTGCAGCATCTTGGTGAATTACTGATTTGTACGTTTAGAATGTGGCTCAGTTGTTCTTGTAACTTCTTTTCATCAACTGGTGATTTGCCTGTGGTTATCACCTCAGCATCTGTGTCACTCTGTGGGAAAGCTTTGTTTTCGATGGGAAGGAGGGCCTTGCGACCATGTAACATTTCTAATGGTGTCTGACCAGTTGATTTGTGTCGTGCTGTGCGAAAAGCAAACAAAACCCCTTGAAGAGCATCAGACCATCTTTGCTGTTCACCTTCACGGACTTTTAGCGTTGTACCCTGTATGGTTCTATTTTGACGTTCTACAAGCCCATTAGCGTGGGGATGATAGGCACTAGTAACCCTTTGTGTAGTGCCTGTAAGTTTTAGTATAGAGTATGTGAAATTTCATTGCCGTCCTTGATCATTGATCTGTATGCAGGTACATCCATGGCGACAAATAAGCTCATACAAGAAGACTGCCACTTCATGTGCAGTCTTGGCCTTCAGAGGCTTTGCTTCTACTCACTTTGATAAGTAGTCTACAACAACACAAATGCATACAATCCCTCATCTGTATGGTGTAAGCTGCACAAATCCACTCCAATTTGGTACCAAACCTTACTAGGATAGGGCAGTTTAGTTGCAGCCTTATCAAAATGCGTGTTTCCACGCTGGCACTGTGCACATGTTTTGTCAAACTGTCTTGCATCTACATTCATTCTTGGCCACCACATATTGGCATCCACCAATTTTTGAATCGTTTTATCACGACCAACAATACCCCCCCATAGATTTGGCGGATTGAATTGTTTCCCTTGCACCTTCATGAGCAGATTTCAGTACCTTGTTCCTCGCCTCTACATCCTTTACTGCTCTCAACTAGGCAGGAGCTCCACTTTTCCCCTTTATCCCTCCGCATACTTAAAATGCAGGATGCCTTTCAGTAGAATGTGACACTTTTCTTAGGTTGGATTTCAAGTCTGGTCTACCTTTCATTTTCTCTGGATAACAGCCGCTTGAAAAATACACTTCAATTGCGTTGTAATCGGGTTCGTCAGCGCCATTACTTGAGGTGTCAGCATCTTCTACGTCATTCTCTCCTCCATTCGTCGTATTATCTACCGTTCATTTCCTTCTCCATTGCCTTATCTGCCATTTAGAAATATTTCTAGAGCACCACGTGGTTGAGATGTTCTTTGCACAGTTTGCAGGTTGCGATAAAAGTTAACTGATTGATGATTTTACCGATTCCAAAATTCCAATCGCAGAGCGCGGACCGTTGATAATATTATATGTGACCGAGTATACCTTACCCACATAATTGTTTTAGCTAACGGACTGTAGAGTACACCTTACCTCCAGGGAGTTCGCGCTACCCAGGTACCGTGTAATCTAAGTACTATATAAAGGCTCTCATTTCAAGGAATTCGAAAGGCATTCTTGTGTAAATGTTTACAAATGTTAATCGTATGAAAATTCATGTGCATGCAAGTATGATTTAGCTTGTCCGCGTGTGGTTATAAAATAATGATTGGTACCATGATATCACAAAAAAACATGCTTCATGTGTCATACAGATATTTGCTGCATGCAGTGCAGAGCCATTTACCTTGTAAACACCTTTGCCAACTGACTCTTGAACTTTGTATACGATTTTTCTTTTCTGGAAGTAACTGAACACCCAATATCAAAGTTACAGTCATGCTTCTATACATGGTGGTCGCATTCATATATCTATACAACGATCAGGAGCATATTCATAGAGGTTTCCGTGTTACCTGAAACCCCCCCCCCCCCCCCCCCCCCCCCCCAATAGAATAGTATTTACAAAACTTAATTGATACTAACTTCCCTCCTCCCCCCACTTGTATTAGTTTGGCCTACCCTCCCCTCTCCGCTCGTATTTGGCCTATCGCAAGGGTGCATGATTCCCCCCCCCCCCCCCCCCCCCCGCTCGTATTCGATTGACGTACAATGTTAATTGGATACGCGCCAGGCCTGACGATTTACCTTCTGGTGAAGCGTGGCATGCAAGCTATCATTAATATTATTAATATTCTTTCCTGCTCTTCTTTCGATTTCATCACTGTTGATCGCCACTCATATCTTGGAAATAAAGAGCGCCATTGTCAACCTTGTAATTTCCACGCGCTTTCGTCTAAAAGAACGTTTCTGATCGTTTGAACATCCAGCTGGCCTGGATACCTTCCTTTTAACAAGAACTGAGTTCAAAACGATTTCGTCGTCCATGACCATGGCCAGCAACACTCGCTATTCTAAAAGGAAACCTCCACGTACGCGTGCGCACATCAGTTTATACACGCATGCATGAGGCAGAGCAGTTACGAGGATTCGAAGCCGAAGTGTTTGGTTGAACTTTTATGGTAAACGAGAAAACGTGGAGGGGGGCTAGTTGGGCGTAGCCCGACCGTAGCTGTGCCTAGGAAAAAAATGTCCGCCATGGGGGGGACAATAATCCCTAGAGGGGACATTCATTCCTAGGCACCAGTGTCCGGGGGGACAATCGTGCCTAGGCATGAATGTCCGGGGGGACAATTTTTCCAAGGGGGCAGCCATGCCTCCGACACCGGTACAAGAGCGTATAGATTGTCAACGCCGTGGATATTGCTCCACAGATCCATCGATCTGACAGTGTTCATTCTACTCCTATATAGAGGTACCAGAAACCTGTCCTTCCTTGCCATACGTCGCCTGAAGTTAATTTGCTAACTACTACATCGCCAGCGGCAAATGGCTGTTTAGCCGTATTAACACTGCATGTAATTATACTGATTTTTGTGCAAGCCAAATCATTCTGTTTTAATCGCGGCAGTATCGCTGATCCGCATGACCTTGAATGTAATGAATCATTAATATAAACTGAACAAAGCACCAAGTGTACATCATTCTTTTAGAAAGTGGTATTTAATTAACTTAAGGATGGATATGGCCATCCTTGAATAAGGATTGATGGAGATTAAAAATTAAAAGGGAGGGGCGCCATATGGTATATATATATATTATAATAATAATTATATATATTATATACCAGTGACAAATGACGACATGGGAAATGAATGCGTATTTTTTCAGTGGTCCAACTGCAATAGTTTGTTATGATTTTTTAAACAATCAACTGAACATTCATGTCAGTCAAATGTTTTAGCCGGCGTACAATTGATAAAACTATTATTGACAGTTATAATAATATACATGCATGATCATCATGTAAGTACATGTATATATGCATCAGTTCTATGTCTATGTATGCAAAGGTATATAGTTTCGGATGTTGCACTTGCTTGTCTATATTGGTATAGCTGCACTCACCCTTACTGTTATCACCTCTTTAGGAGATAGGTTTGCCTCATTCTTGGGTTTGGACTGCCAGTTGATACTAATTTTTTTGTTATCCGGATATAAATTACGAAAGTACGTGTTAATGGCTCTGCTTCCGCTGGTGTACGTTCTTCCGTCTGTAAGAGAGATGTACTTTCCTGGTCCGTCGACCTTGACGGCAGGGTTGCCGAAAGTCAGGCCGGGGTCCGGCCTGTGACCGGCCGGCCTGACAGCCCCGGCCTGTCAGGCCGGCCTGCCAGGTCGGATAAATTGATGTTATTAAACAATTTATTAAAAATTCATGGCCGGCTAACCACAAAACATTGTGATATTATTAAACAATTTATTACAGAGAGCCGCAGTTCAGGGAGTATGATGCATGGCTGCTTGTTCCTGAGGCCCGAATCAAATTTCCCTATTGACCCTCTAGCGTGGTGGAAAATGCACGATGGGCAATTCCCCACAATTGCAAAGCTTGCCAGGAAGTATTTAGCTATTCCTGCTTCTTCAGCTACATCCGAGCGGGTGTTTTTGCGAGCTATACATGTATAAGCTGATTCAACAGCGCCAGAGATGGAACCTTCTCCCTCAACGTTTGGAGGCGTGTGTCATGCTGAAGCACAATGCATGGTTAATTGCAAGTATTTAGATAGCAAGCGCGCTGTTTGCATCACTGCATGTTACATGTATGTATCTCAGACTCAGTTTCTGCATCTGTAAATTGTAACCATTACCAGCTGATTGTAATAACTATAATAATAATTTATTGTTGCTATAATTATAAATTATAGCTATAGAGACATCGCAAAATGAATTAATAATTTATAATAATAACTGGCCTGCCGGCCTGTCAGGCCAGGGTCCGGCCTGCCAGGCCGAGCTAAATGTCCGGCCTGGCAGGCCGACCTGGCAGGCCGGGCTGGCCTTCGGCAACCCTGCTTGACGGTATTCTTCACGCCTTTGTACGTATAGGAGAACACTTCTCCTACTAACAGGTCTTCTCTTTGCTTCAAGATGCTTGTACTGGCTGAAGTGGTTTGCAGTGGGCTTTCTAAACGATCGCTAGCACCATCACCATCGTCATCATCGTCATCATCGTCAAGATAGATTTCATCATCTGGATTTATTGTTGACACCAGAGCGTACCCGAAACAGTTCATGAAACCCGACAGGCGATCGCAAAGCGTGCCAGAACTGTCATCGAACCAACCTGGTGTATCATCCAGATGGCTGTCACTCAGAATGTGGCGAAGAGCGGACAGGATCTTTTCACCTTGATCATCTGATTCAGTCTTCCACGCAGCCATGACGCTACAGAATATAGGGGATGCAACACTGTCGAACTCGCGTTGAAGAGCTTCAACATCATTCGTACAACCTATCTTTTTTTCTGTAGCATTAAGCGACTTTCCTGCGCGATAGCGGTTTTCTGCTATGTAAATAAACCAGCTGCTCATGTTACTAATGGAAAATGGGGTGTGCAAGTGTAGGTAGTGCCCCTACAATGTGATACAATAACATTCATCAATATCGATAGCAACTTTTGTCGGTAGACTATACCGTATGTCCTCTGAACAATATACGATTCTTGGAATTAGAGCTTTATTGTGGTGAAACGGTTATAATTAATGCTTGCATTATGTTGCGCGTATGGATTAATTCGGTGGTATAATATCTATAGCGGCTTTTAACCGCTTCAAGTATCTTAAATGAAGCATAAAGTGTGAAAGCTTCTGGGGCTCTGACCCAGACCCCGATGGGGCAGCTTACACCGATTCGCCACTGAAGTTTTTAAGCCTTGCAATAGTAAAATATGGGACGCTATACATGTATAACAGTGCACTTGTACTCATCGTAAACTTTATTATATAATCATACAAGAAATTGGGACGGACGCGGGACAGTACTGACCCCTCCCCCATGAGGCACATGCAGTTTTCCATCCATATTCAGCTGCTATGAGTGGAGTGACATATATCGGTCCACACAGTATCGGTTCGGATTAGCACCCAATTTCCAATTAGTGCGCACCGAACATCGCACCTGAAGTTTGTCTATTTTTTATGTGGTGCTATGTTGTTTTTAAAAACATATAGATTAAAAAATAAAACGAACAGACTAGCTGGTCAACAATCTCTCAGACGTGATGTAAACACAAAACAGTCACATACCAGGGCCCGCGGAGGGTATATATTATAAAGTGTGTGTGTGGGGGGGGGGGGGGGGGGGGGGGGGGGGGGGGGGGCAGATTTCAGTTCTCATACATGTATGTTGCATGTGAAAGGTATTCATTGAAACGCGAGTACAAATATGCATGTAAACCAAATGCACATTAATATCTCAGAGGCAACGAATCATGAGAGCTAGCTAAGTTATTGAATCTAATTTGATTCATGCCTGCACGAAGCCACGTTTTCAGGCGACGAGCGGTCGAAAAAGGTCTTTCACTATAACTAGATGCAATCTCCGAAATTAGGCCCTTTTCACAAATTTCGTGGAATGATTGAAATTCTCCACTTCGCAAATAACAAATGCTGCATGGATCTTTATTTCGGGCAGTTCTTAATTTACTCGCACACGTACATGTATGGCAAAACACTTCAAGTTATCATTAGTCTCATCTTAGAAGTTTCTGCCCATATCATTCAGATTAAGCATGGTTGAGATCGTATATATACACTGCGTGACAGAATGTATGTGGGAGACTAAGCCTGACCTTGGTGAGGGAGAATGCTAGGGCTATCCTGGCAAGATCCAGCTGGCTGAACCCTTGTGTACTTAATAATGTATTAGTATGAAGTTGTAAAATAAATGTGTATAATTATACGTGAAACATTGTATCTGATACCTGAAGATGTATTGACTGTCAGAAAAAAGATAAAAATGTAGTATACAGTGTTACGCATGAAGACGCAGATGATGCATGCATGCAATCGTTATGAAGTGTGCATATCAGTGCAGCCCTCTGTATATGAATATGTGTCTGCATACATGTATATGCAGAGTCTGCGTGGCACTGGCTATGCTAAACTGCTGCTAACAAAGAGGTTAGCCCATTGTGCATACGTAGCGGACCGGCGGAGCAATTAAAATTCGAATCAGTCAGTCCAATTATGTACATTGTATATCGGTTGGCTATCTAAAAAACACAAGCAAATATATTTTTGAGTTTCCTTCGTCAAGCAAAAAATCAACAAGCGTCGAAAGCACTGCACAAGCAATAAAAAAAGAACGATGGTTTGCTACAGATCGATGGAGCCGCCGCGCGCCTGCATGCGCGTATGGCATGTATGCATCCTCGATAATACATTCAACAAATTAACATTATCGGCCAAAAATGTGTGTATGTGTGTGTGTGTGGGGGGGGGGGGGGCAGCTGCCCCCCTTGCCCCCCCCGGCTCCGCGGCCCCTGTTATACAGTGCTGCCGCGATATGGTCTTTAGCCGATATCGCGATATTTTAAGTATATTCATTGGGCAATTATTTATTGTTAATAACCACACAATTTTTGTGCACGTTGTTGTGGTGGCTACACAAGAACAAACACTATAGGGCGCGGGAGGGAGGAGGAGTTTGAAGAACGTAGCACTAAACTATGCTACACTGCTTCTTACAAGGAGGTTTGCCCATTTTGTTACATAGCGGACCGGCCGGGCACGCAATTAGAATTCGAATCCAATCGGTTGGCTAGCTATATATATAAAACACACGCTTTTTCGGTTTCCTTCGTCAAGCAAACAATCAAATCACTGTAAGAATCAAGCCTCAAGCATTGCACAATAACAAAAGAACAAGTGTCTACGTATAAGATTGATGGAGCCGCCTCGCGGCCCCCCCCCCCCCCCCCCCCCCCCGGCTCCGAGGGCCCTGATAAGGAAGTATCTAGCTATCTTAGCCTCGACTGTACCTATAGAAAGGGCTTGCTCCACGGCATGAGCATGAGTTATACACCAGAAAAGCATGAAGTCACTTACTCCGTTACTCGCGTCGAGGAGAGGCGGAAACACAAAATAACATGACAGCACGTACACAGATATAACAAGATCGACACGGAGGAATGCTTGAAAACACGCACACTCTACCTTCAAAACCAACACCAACACAATCCTAACCACAAATTAGGAACCTTCGGACCGCTTTGCAGTCCCAGCCTCCAACGTCCAGTCAACCACCAACCTTCAGGTCATCACAGGCGCGTATCCAGAAATTGAAGGAGGGGGGTGCCGAACGGATAGCGCGCGAATTTTTTTTTGCAACCACGCCCACTCAGCAGTATATTTTAACAGAAACACAACGGCTCAATCGACAAGAATGTCTGCAATCGCCAAGGATGGCGTCGAGCGCATACACTAATAGGGTGCATGCATATACAGGGTGTCTACGAAAGAACGCAACGCTTTTGAACGGGAATAACTTTTGATAGGATTAAGCAAAAAATCTCATATTTTGAAACTGAGTTGGTCGGTTTCCTCAAATTTTTTTCCATCCTTTTAATTGATACATTATTAATCATGCTAATTAATTTTAATAAGCACAATAGATTAGCTGATTTTGAAATTTCGTATGTGTTCACGTATCGATTGTGAAGCTTCGTTCAAAATATTGGATTTTTTTCACATTCACAACTAAAACTGCAACTCTCTACCTATTTCTCTTCGCGTACGCATGCGCACACGACCTCGTCCTAAGACTTAATTCTGTGATAAAGTAACCAATCTCAATCACGTGATACAATTCGGAGGCGGATCTTTTTTTTTTTTTTTTTTTAATGCAATGCCCCACCTCCTTCGTGGGTGTTACAAGTCAGTGCCAATTAACATGTTTACATCCGATGTAGTGCGCACCAATTAGCACTATCGTACAGACAGGCACTAAACCGAGCGGCAGGTACTACAGGTTGATATGAATTTGACATGTAATGCCATTCTGTGAGTTAGGAAACGGAGACGCACACGTTAAACTTATAGCGCAAGTTATTACACAGTACACGCAAAAATGTGCTGGTTAGTAGACTATCGATCAAATTCTTAGGTATCTGACTAATGTTTCAAGCCTGCAGCTAGGTTTTAGATAAGTTATTGTTTTTTTTTTCTTTAAAGCAAAGGCATCCCACATCAATTTTTTTTAACGACTTAGACAAGCCACTGCACGATGGTTTCATTTTCATTGTATTACTTTGCAAGCCTGTTAGCTGGGTATGGTTGATTTATGTGATTTCATTTCATGGCATTCAGTAATGAAATTTTTGGATGATTAGGATGACTTGTTTTTTTTTTTTTTCTTGTTGCACACAAATGAGCCTATTAGCTGGTTTTCAAATCATGTCTGTGTGTGCATAAATATTGGTGGATGCTTTGCTTTAGAATAGACTCTTGTTATGTACCTTTAAAAAGACAACTTATGAGGGTGTAGTTTAATAATGTTGCAAGCTTTTGTGTATAGAAAATGATTATGGTACTTGGAATTTGCAAAAGCATCCTTTGACATTAAGTTGCAAGTGCAATACGGACTATGATAGGGAAGAATGTTATTTCAGAGGATCATAGTGTATGTTAAAGAATGTGCTTGGAAACCTGTGAGCTTTTAGCTGTGTCTATTGTTTCTTTGAAAGTAAGGTTAAGGTAATCTCTGTTTAAAAATACACCTGCAGGTTTTAGATGTTGGGGAATGTTGCGGTTTTCGTTTAAAGAAAGGTGTGCTTTGCATCATTGTTTAAAATTCTTGCTGTTGCTTATGTGCTAGTTGGTAGACTATCGATCAACATGTTTCAAGCCTCCAACAAGGTTTTAGATAAGTTTTAAGAGAAGGCATCTCAGATCAAAAATTTTTTAACAACTTAGACAAGCCACTCATGGTTGCATTGTCAATGTATTACTTTGCAAGCCTGTTAGCTAGTTCCCATATCATGGTGTGCTTAACTAAGGGTAGGGTTGATTTATGTGATTTCATGGCTTCAGTAATGGAATTTGCTTGCAACAAGTTGTGATTTTATATAGCTATTTCCTTACCATAATGTGTGCTAACTGCTGCTTATGGATATAGACCCTCTGCTTTAAGAGTTCCTTCATGCAGAGTGTGCTTAAATTTCTAATTTTGCAACCCATTAGATGATCGATTAGAGATGAATCAAAAAATCCTTTTTTAAAGCACCTAAGAAGAGTGCTGTTGTGCTTAATAAAGTCATGAGTCCTATAGCTAGTTACTACAAATGTAGATCACAATCTGTGCTGTTGTTTAAGCATGGATACTAGGCTTCCATGTCTAGGAGATACCTGTTGTGATTTGAAGAATTACTTTAGTATCGACTAATATTGCAAGTGGTTTTGTGATACTTGGATTTAAGAGTGATATTATTTCGCCATGTTGTGAGCAATTGTGTGTCGAATTAGTGGTAGCATAAAAAGGGTAAAATGTTTGGGAATTCAGCTGTATGTCTTAAGAAAGCATCATGTTTTGTTAGCTACAGATTATAATATGCTTATGAGTACTACATGTACATGTACATGTACAGTTGCAAGCCTAGCTTTTAAAAGTTCGAATAAAAGTGTGCCTTCCTACCCCATCCTGTCTCCTCTTGGTCTTAAAATAATTTTCTGTATTTGATGCGTGAGTGTTGTTTATGAGTACTACCTGTTGAGGACCCAGTATAGCTAACCATCTTTTCATTGGTTAACCAAGGCTTCCTTCTTTCCTAACCCTTCCAGTCCCCTCTTGATCTTAAAATAATTCTCTGTGTGAGTGTTGCTTATGAGTACTACCTGTTGAGGACCCAGTACAGCTATCCAACTTTTCATTGGTTAACCAAGGCTTCCTTCTTTCCTAACCCTTCCAGTCCCCTCTTGATCTTAAAATAATTCTCTGTGTGAGTGTTGCTTATGAGTACTACCTGTTGAGGACCCAGTACAGCTATCCAACTTTTCATTGGTTAACCAAGGCTTCCTTCTTTCCTAACCCTTCCAGTCCCCTCTTGATCTTAAAATAATTCTCTGTGTGAGTGTTGCTTATGAGTACTACCTGTTGAGGACCCAGTACAGCTATCCAACTTTTCATTGGTGAACCAAGGCTTCCTTCTTTCGTACTGCTTCTTGTTCCCTCTTGATCTTTTACAATTCTCTACATGTTTGTTGTGTGAGTAGTATAGCTAACCTTCTTTTAGTTCCTTAACGTAGGCTTCCTTCTTTCCTACGGTCCCTTCCTATCCCCCTCGATCCTTCTCTTTGTATGATGCGTGAGTGTTGCTTATGAGTACTACCTGTTGAGGACCCAGTATAGCTAACCATCTTTTCATTGCTTAACCAAGGCTTCCTTCTTTCCTACCCCTTCCTGTCCCCTCTAGATCTTAACATCCTACCATGCAATTCTCTGTGTTTGGTATGGGTATTGCTTATGAGTACTACATGTAAAGGGCCGACTATAGTTTTAATACCCTCTTTTCATTGCTTAACTCAGGGGGTTTTTTTTCCTGCCCCTTCCTCTCCCTTCATAATGTTAAAAAAAATTCTCTGTGTTTCGTGTGCGAGTGTTGCTTATGAGTACTACCTGTTCAGGACCCAGTATAGCTATCCATCTTTTCATTGCTTAACCCAGGCTACAATCTTTAATACCCCATCCTGTCCCCTCTTGATCTTAAAATAATTCTCTGTGTGAGTGTTGCGTATGAGTACTACCTGTTGAGGACTCAGTATAGCTAACCATCTTTTCATTGCTTAACCCAGGCTACAATCTTTAATACCCCTTCCTATCCCCTCTTGATCTTAAAATAATTCTCTGTGTTACTGTTGCTTATGAGAACTACCTGTTGAGGGCCCGGTATAGCTAACCCTCTTTTTATTGCTTAACCAAGGCTTCCTTCTTTCGTACTGCTTCTTGTTCCCTCTTGATCTTTTACAATTCTCTACATGTTTGTTGTGTAAGTGGTTAAGCTAACCTTCTTTTAGTTTCTTAAACTAGGCTTCCTTCTTTCCTACGGTCCCTTCCTATCCCCCTCGATTCTTCTCTTTGTATGATGTGTTAGTGTTGCGTATGAGTACTACCTGTTGAGGGCCCAGTATAACTAACCATCTTTTTATTGCTTAACCAAGGCTTCCTTCTTTCCTACCCCTTCCTGTTCCCTCTTGATCTTTAAAAAACAATTCTCTGTGTTTGTCTGGTCTGTGAGTGTTGCTTATGAGTACTACCTGTATAGCTATCCAACTTTTCATTGCTTAATAAAGACTTCCTTCTTTCCTACACCTAGCTTCCTGTCCCCTCATGATCTTAAAATAATTCTCTGTGTTTCGTGTGTGAGTGTTGCTTATGAATACTACCTGTTCAGGACCCAGTATAGCTATCCATCTTTTCATTGCTTAACCCAGGCTACAATCTTTAATACCCCATCCTGTCCCCTCTTGATCTTAAAATAATTCTCTGTGTGAGTGTTGCGTATGAGTACTACCTGTTGAGGAACCAGTATAGCTAACCATCTTTTCATTGCTTAACCCAGGCTACAATCTTTAATACCCCTTCCTATCCCCTCTTGATCTTAAAATAATTCTCTGTGTTACTGTTGCTTATGAGAACTACCTGTTGAGGGCCCGGTATAGCTAACCCTCTTTTTATTGCTTAACCAAGGCTTCCTTCTTTCGTACTGCTTCTTGTTCCCTCTTGATCTTTTACAATTCTCTACATGTTTATTGTGTAAGTGGTTAAGCTAACCTTCTTTTAGTTTCTTAAACTAGGCTTCCTTCTTTCCTACGGTCCCTTCCTATCCCCCTCGATTCTTCTCTTTGTATGATGTGTTAGTGTTGCGTATGAGTACTACCTGTTGAGGGCCCAGTATAACTAACCATCTTTTTATTGCTTAACCAAGGCTTCCTACTTTCCTACCCCTTCCTGTCCCATCTTGATCTTAAAATAATTCTCAGTTTTTGCATGGTGTGTGAGTGTTGCTTATGAGTACTACCTGTTGAGGACCCAGTATAGCTATCCATCTTTTCATTGCTTAACAATAACTTCCTTCTTTTCTACACCTAGCTTCCTGTCCCATCTTGATTTTTAAATAATTCTCTGTGTTTCCATGGTGTGTGAGTGTTAGCTTATGAGTACTACCTGTTGAGGACCCAGTATAGCTAACCATAGTTTCATTGCTTAACCAAGGCTTCCTTCTTTCCTACCCCTTCCTGTCCCCTCTTGATCTTAAAATAATTCTCTTTGTGAGTGTTGCTTATGACTACTAACTGTTGAGGGCCCAGTAGGCCTATAGCTAACCCTCTTTTTATTACTTGAACAAGACTTCCATCTTTCCTACCCCATCCCGTCTCCTCTTGATCTTAAAATAATTCTCTGTGTTTACATGGTGTGTGAGTGTTGCTTATGAGTATCACCTGTTGAGGACCCAGTATAGCTATCCATCTTTTCATTGGTTAACCAAGGCTTCCTTCTTTCCTACCCCTTCCTGTCCCCTCTTGATCTTTAAATAATTCTCTGTGTTTGCCTGGTGTGTGAATGTTACTTATGAGAACTACCTGTTGAGGACCCAATATAGCTAACCATCTTTTCATTGGTTAACCAAAGCTTCCATCTTTCCTACACTTAGCTTCCTGTCCCCTCTTGATCTTAAAATAATTCTCTGTGTTTCGTGTGTGAGTGTTGCTTATGAGTACTACCTGTTGAGGACCCAGTATAGCTAACCATCTTTTCATTGGTTAACCAAGGCTTCCTTTTTTCCTACCCCTTCCTGTCCCCTCTAGATCTTTAAATAATTCTCTGTGTTTGCATGGTGTGTGAGTGTTGCTTATGAGTACTACCTGTTGAGGACCTACTATAGGTATCCATCTTTTCATTCGTTAACCAAGGCTTCCTTCTTTCCTACCCCTTCCTGTCCCCTCTTGATCTTAAAATAATTCTCTGTGTGAGTGTTGCTTATGAGTACTACCAGTTGAGGGCCCAGTATAGCTAACCCTATTTTTATTACTTGAACAAGACTTCCTTGATTCCTACCCCATCCTATTTCCTCTTGATCTTAAAATAATTCTCTGTGTTTTCATGGTGTGTGAGTGTTAGCTTATGATTACTACCTGTTGAGGACCCACTATAGCTATCCATCTTTTCATTGGTTAACCAAGGCTTCCTTCTTTCCTACCCCTTCCTGTCCCCTCTTGATCTTTAAATAATTCTCTGTGTTTGCCTGGTGTGTGAGTGTTACTTATAAGAACTACCTGTTGAGGACCCAAATAGCTAACCATCTTTTCATTGGTTAACCAAAGCTTCCATCCTTCCTACACCTAGCTTCCTGTCCCCTCTTGATCTTAAAATAATTCTCTGTGTTTCGTGTGTGAGTGTTGCTTATGAGTACTACCTGTTGAGGACCCAGTATAGCTAACCATCTTTTCATTGGTTAACCAAGGCTTCCTTCTTTCCTACCCCTTCCTGTCCCCTCTTGATTTTACAATAATTCTCTTTGTGAGTGTTGCATATGACTACTAACTGTTGAGGGCCCAGTATAGTTAACCCTCTTTCTATTACTTGAACAAGACTTCCATCTTTCCTACCTCATCCTGTCCCCTCTTGATCTTAAAATAATTATCTGTGTTTTCATGGTGTGTGAGTGTTGCTTATGAGTACTACCTATTGAGGACCCAGTATAGCTAACTATCTCTTCATTGGTTAACCAAGGCTTCCTTCTTTCCTACCCCTTCCTGTCCCCTCTTGATCTTAAAATAATTCTCTGTGTTTCGTGTGTGAGTGTTGCTTATGAGTATAACCTGTTCAGGACCCAGTATAGCTATCCATTATTTCATTGCTTAACAAAGACTTCCTTTTTTCCTACCTCTTCCTGTCCCCTCTAGATCTTTAAATAATTCTCTGTGTTTACATGGTGTTTGAGTGTTGCTTATGAGTACTACCTGTTGAGGACCCAGTATAGCTAACCATTTTTTCTTTGCTTAACCAAGGCTTCCTTCTTTCTTACCCCTTCCTGTCCCCTCTTGATCTTTTAATAAAAATCTCGGTGTTTGCCTGGTGTGTGAGTGTTGCTTATGAGTACTACCTGTTGAGGACCCAGTATTGCTATCCATCTTTTCATTGCTTAACCAAGGCTTCCTTTTTTCCTACCCCTTCCTGTCCCCTCTAGATCTTTAAATAATTCTCTGTGTTTGCATGGTGTGTGAGTGTTGCTTATGAGTACTACCTGTTGAGGACCCAGTATAGCTAACCATTTTTTCTTTGCTTAACCAAGGCTTCCTTCTTTCTTACCCCTTCCTGTCCCCTCTTGATCTTTTAATAAAAATCTCGGTGTTTGCCTGGTGTGTGAGTGTTGCTTATGAGTACTACCTGTTGAGGACCCAGTATTGCTATCCATCTTTTCATTGCTTAACCAAGGCTTCCTTTTTTCCTACCCCTTCCTGTCCCCTCTAGATCTTTAAATAATTCTCTGTGTTTGCATGGTGTGTGAGTGTTGCTTATGAGTACTACCTGTTGAGGACCCACTATAGCTATCCATCTTTTCATTGGTTAACCAAGGCTTCCTTCTTTCCTATCCCTTCCTGTCCCCTCTTTATCTTTAAATAATTCTCTGTGTTTGCCTGGTGTGTGAGTGTTGCTTATGAGTACTACCTGTTGAGGACCCACTATAGCTATCCATCTTTTCATTGCTTAACCAAGGCTTCCTTCTTTCCTACCCCTTCCTGTCCCCTCTTGATCTTTAAATAATTCTCTGTGTTTGCCTGGTGTGTGAGTGTTACTTATGAGTACTACCTGTTGAGGACCCACTATAGCTATCCATCTTTTCATTGCTTAACCAAGGCTTCCTTCTTTCCTACCCCTTCCTGTCCCCTCTTGATCTTTAAATAATTCTCTGTGTTTGCCTGGTGTGTGAGTGTTACTTATGAGTACTACCTGTTGAGGACCCAGTATAGCTATCCATCTTTTCATTGCTTAACAAAGACTTCCTTCTTTCCTACACTTAGCTTCCTGTCCCCTCTTGATCTTTAAACAATTCTCTGTGTTTGCCTGGTGTGTGAGTGTTGCTTATGAGTACTACCTGTTGAGGACCCACTATAGCTATCCATCTTTTCATTGCTTAACCAAGGCTTCCTTCTTTCCTACCCCTTCCTGTCCCCTCTTGATCTTTAAATAATTCTCTGTGTTTGCCTGGTGTGTGAGTGTTACTTATGAGTACTACCTGTTGAGGACCCACTATAGCTATCCATCTTTTCATTGCTTAACCAAGGCTTCCTTCTTTCCTACCCCTTCCTGTCCCCTCTTGATCTTTAAATAATTCTCTGTGTTTGCCTGGTGTGTGAGTGTTACTTATGAGTACTACCTGTTGAGGACCCAGTATAGCTATCCATCTTTTCATTGCTTAACAAAGACTTCCTTCTTTCCTACGCTTAGCTTCCTGTCCCCTCTTGATCTTTAAACAATTCTCTGTGTTTGCCTGGTGTGTGAGTGTTACTTATGAGTACTACCTGTTGAGGACCCAAATAGCTAACCATCTTTTCATTGCTTAACCAAGGCGTCCTTCTTTCCTACCCCTTCCTGTCCCCTCTTGATCATAAAATAATTCTTTGTGTAAGTGTTGCTTATGAGTATTGCCTGTTGAGGGCCCAGTATAGCTAACCCTATTTTTATTACTTGAAAAAGACTTCCAACTTTCCTACCCCATCCTATTTCCTCTTGATCTTAAAATAATTCTCTGTGTTTTCATGGTGTGTGAGTGTTGCTTATGAGTACTACCTGTTGAGGGCCCAGTATAGCTATCCATCATTTCATTGGTGAGCCAAGGCTTCCTTATTTCCTACCCCTTCCTGTTCCCCTGTTGATCTTAAAATAATTCTCTGTGTTTGCCTGGTATGTGAGTGTTGCTTATGAGTACTACCTGTTGAGGACCCAGTATAGCTAACCATCTTAACAAAGACTTCCTTCACTTAGCTTCCTGTCCCATCTTGATTTTTAAATAATTCTCTGTGTTTGCATGGTGTGTGAGTGTTGCTTATGAGTACTACCTGTTGAGGACCCAGTATAACTTACCATCTTTTCATTGGTTAACCGAGGTTTCCTTCTTTCCTTCCCCTTAATTCCTGTCCCATCTTGATTTTTCTTTGTGTTTGCATGGTGTGTTAGTGTTGCTTATGAGTACTACCTGTTGAGGACCCAGTATAGTTAACCATCTTTTCATTGCTTGACCAAGGCTTCCTTCTTTCGTACTGCTTCTTGTTCCCTCTTGATCTTTTACAATTCTCTAGATGATTGTTGTGTGAGTGTTATAGCTAACCTTCTTTTAGTTCCTTAACCTAAGCTTCCTTCTTTCCACAATCCCTTCCTATCCCCCTCGATCCTTCACTTTGTGTGATGCGTGAGTGTTGTTTATGAGTACTACCTGTTGATGGCCCAATATAGCTAACCATCATTTCATTGCTTAACCAAGGCTTCCTACTTTCCTACCCCTTCCTGTTCCCTCTTAATTCTTTGTGTTTACCTGGTGTGTGAGTGTTGCTACTACCTGTTGAGGACCCAGTATAGCTATCCATCTTTTCATTGCTTAACAAAGACTTTCCTACACCTAGCTTCCTGTCCCCTCTTGATCTTAAAATAATTCTCTGGTGTGTGAGTGTTGCTTATGAGTACTACCTGTTGAGGACCCAGTATAACTAACCATCTTTTCATTGGTTAACCAAGGCTTCCTTCTTTCCTAACCCTTCCTGTCCCATCTTGATCTTAAAATAATTCTCTGTGTTTGCATGGTGTGTTAGTGTTGCTTATGAGTACTACCTGTTGAGGACCCAGTATAGTTAACCATCTTTTCATTGCTTGACCAAGGCTTCCTTCTTTCATACTGCTTCTTGTTCCCTCTTGATCTTTTACAACTCTCTACATGTTTGTTGTGTGAGTGTTATAGCTAACCTTCTTTTAGTTCCTTAACCTAAGCTTCCTTCTTTCCACAATCCCTTCCTATCTCCCTCGATCCTTCACTTTGTGTGATGCGTGAGTGTTGCTTATGAGTACTACCTGTTGATGGCCCAATATAGCTAACCATCATTTCATTGCTTAACCAAGGCTTCCTACTTTCCTACCCCTTCCTGTTCCCTCTTAATTCTTTGTGTTTACCTGGTGTGTGAGTGTTGCTACTACCTGTTGAGGACCCAGTATAGCTATCCATCTTTTCATTGCTTAACAAAGACTTTCCTACACCTAGCTTCCTGTCCCCTCTTGATCTTAAAATAATTCTCTGGTGTGTGAGTGTTGCTTATGAGTACTACCTGTTGAGGACCCAGTATAACTAACCATCTTTTCATTGGTTAACCAAGGCTTCCTTCTTTCCTAACCCTTCCTGTCCCATCTTGATCTTAAAATAATTCTCTGTGTTTGCATGGTGTGTGAGTGTTGCTTATGAGTACTACCTGTTGAGGACCCAGTATAACTAACCATCTTTTCATTGGTTAACCAAGGCTTCGTACTTTCCCACCCCTAACTCTCCCCTCTAGATCTTAAAATCCTACCATGCAATTCTCTGTGTTTGGTATCGGTGTTGCTTATGAGTACTACATGTAGAGGGCCGAATATAGTTTAAAAACCCTCTTTTCATTGCTTAACCCAGGGTTTTTTTTTTCCTACCCCTTCCCGACCCTTTGTAATTTAAAATAATTCTCTGTGTTTCGTTTGCGAGTGTTGCTTATGAGTACTACCTGTTGAGGACCCAATATAGTTAACCATCTTTTCATAGGTTAACCAAAGCTTCCTTCTTTCGTACTGCTACTTGTTCCCTCTTGATCTTTTACAATTCTCTACATGTTTGTTGTGTGAGTGGTATAGCTAACCTTTTAGTTCCTTAACCTAGGCTTCCTACTTTCCTACAGTCCCTTCCTATCCCCCTCGATCCTTCTCTTTGTATGGTGTGTGAGTGTTGCTTATGAGTACTACCTGTTGAGGACCCAGTATAGCTAACCATCTTTTTATTGCTTAACCAAGGCTTCCTTCTTTCGTTCCCCTTCCTGTCTGATCTTGATCTTAAAATAATTCTCTGTGTGAGTGTTGCATATGAGTACTAAGTCTTGAGGGCCTGGTATAGCTAACCCTCTTTTCATCAGTATCTAAAAAGAAGCAAAATTATTGTGCATGCTTTTGAGGTGTGTAAACCTGTGTTAAGTGATGGTGTGTTTTATTTTAAAGAGCTTGTTATTACTGATAAAAGTAAAATCTCTGCATAAAATAGGTTTGGATATAATTGCAATTTTAAATACGGCATCTAGTAATGTAATCCGCAAAGATTTGTACATACGTGTATTGTTGTAATGTAGCATTCAAAACATTGTGAGCAAAGAGCTGTGTCATTTTGTGTCTTTAAAAGTAAGGTTAGATAATTACAACTGTAGATTGTTTTTAAAAGAGGTGTTATTTTCATTATGATATCAGTATCATTCAAGCATCTAGTTAAAATTTTGTTGTTGCTTGTGTATGGGTAGGCTCTCGTCTTTATACAGACACCTGTTGTGTACTTTCATTTTAAAGCATGAACTAATATTGCAAGCCTCCAGCTAATGTAGATTTCTAATGCATCATGTTGTGAGACTTGGCCTTGAATCAGTTTTCAGGTCATAATGAGTGTGCTAAAGTATGGGTACATGTAGATGGGCTCACTACTTCATTACACTCCTTTTGTTATGTATTATTTTGCCTGCTTTCAAAATGTACGAACTAAATGTACATGTTTAGAAGCTCACAACTTACATTTTCTATGAAGTACACCCTCACATCAATGCAGTTTTTGTAAGTACCTTCAACAGAATGAACAATTACATGTATATCCGTTACATTATGCTATGAGTTGAAAATTAAAGCACACCTGACACTATTTAAGCAGAGAGTCTCCATCCATACAAGCACTATGACCTGGGAAATCATCATGCAAGCACACAACTCTTAAAAAACATCAATCATCCCCGTACATTGTGTATATGTATTGGAATTTTCATATGCAGAGACTAGCTGTAAGTTACACATAACCAAGACACTAAATTCAGTGTATGAATAGATACCCAACTTGGGCAAAACAGGACTGATAAACAAGACAGATGGTGTAAACTCATATCAGTAACATCTCTCACTAGAAGGAACAATGCAAATCAAATTCATATAAAACCTAGTTCTTTTATGAATCCAATTAGGCACCTTCATGTTTGTAAAAAGCCTCTAACAGGCCAAGCACTACTATGCCAAGCAAGAGGACCCTTGATTCTGCAAAATCCATAATAGTAGCTCACAAAAAGACATAACAGACATAACAGAATTGTAATGACTTTTAAATACTACATGTACGTTCATATCTCAATTGCAACATAATGCAAATTCATTAAAGCACACCCTGACTTAACAACAAATCAGAGCACACAAACTAAAAGAAAGTTAGCTATACAACTCACACAACAAACATGTAGAGAATTGTAAAAGATCAAGAGGGAACAAGAAGCAGTATGAAAGAAGGAAGCCTTGGTTAACCAATGAAAAGATGGTTAGCTATGCTTGGTCCTCAACAGGTAGTACTCATAAGCAACACTCACACATGAAACACAGAGAATTATGAGGGGAGAGGTAGGGGCAGGAAAGAAAAAAACCCTGGGCTAAGCAATGAAAAGAGGGTTTTAAAACAATAGGCGGCACACTACATGTAGTACTCATAAGCAACACCTATACCAAACACAGATAATTGCATCGTACGTTTTAAGATATAGAGGGGACAGGAAGGGGTAGAAAAGAAGGAAGCCTTGGTTAAGCAATGAAAAGATGGTTAGCTATACTGGGTCCTCAACAGGTAGTACTCATAAGCAACACTCACACACCATGAAAACACAGAAAATTATTTAAAGATCAAGAGGGGACAGGAAGGGTTAGGAAAAAAGGAAGCCTTGGTTAACCAATGAAGAGATAGTTAGCTATACTGGGTCCTCAATAGGTAGTACTCATAAGCAACACTCACACACCATGAAAACACAGAGAATTATTTTAAGATCAAGAGGAGATGGGGTAGGAAAGATGGAAGTCTTGTTCAAGTAATAAAAAGAGGGTTAGCTATACTGGGCCCTCAACAGTTAGTAGTCATAAGCAACACTCACAAAGAGAATTATTTTACGATCAAGAGGGGACAGGAAGGGATAGGAAAGAAGGAAGCCTTGGTTAAGCAATGAAAAGATGGTTAGCTATACTGGGTCCTCAACAGGTAGTACTCATACGCAACACTCACACACGAGATACAGAGAATTATTTTAAGATCAAGAGGGGACAGGAAGCTAAGTGTAGGAAAGAAGGAAGCCTTGGTTAACCAATGAAAAGATGGTTAGCTATATTGGGTCCTCAACAGGTAGTACTCATAAGTAATACTCACACACCAGGCAAACACAGAGAATTATTTAAAGATCAAGAGGGGACAGGAAGGGGTAGGAAAGAAGGATGCCTTGGTTAACCAATGAAAAGATGGATAGCTATAGTGGGTCCTCAACAGGTAGTAATCATAACCTAACACTCACACACCATGAAAACACAGAGAATTATTTTAAGATCAAGAGGAAATAGGAAGGGGTAGGAATCAAGGAAGTCTTGTTCAAGTAATAAAAATAGGGTTAGCTATACTGGGCCCTCAACAGGTAATACTCATAAGCAACACTCACACAGAGAATTATTTTGTGATCAAGAGGGGACAGGTAGGGGTAGGAAAGAAGGACGCCTTGGTTAAGCAATGAAAAGATGGTTAGCTATACTGGGTCCTCAAAAGGTAGTACTCATAAGTAACACTCACACACCAGGCAAACACAGAGAATTATTTAAAGATCAAGAGGGGACAGGAAGCTAATTGTAGGAAAGAAGGAAGTCTTTGTTAAGCAAAGAAAAGATGGTTAGCTATACTGGGTCTTCAACAGGTAGTACTCATACGCAACACTCACAAACCATGCAAACACAGAGAATTATTTTAAGATCAAGTAGGCACAGGAAGGGTTAGGAAAAAAGGAAGCCTTGGTTAACCAATGAAAAGATGGATAGCTATACTGGGTCCTCAACAGGTAGTACTCAAACGCAACTCTCACGCAGACAATTATTTTAAGATCAAGAGGGGACAGGAAGCTAGGTGAAGGAAAGAAGGAAGTCTTTGTTAAGCAATGAAAAGATGGTTAGCTATACTGGGTCCTCAATAGGTAGTACTCATAAGCAACACTCACACACCATGAAAACACAGAAAATTAATGGGGTAGGAAAGATGGAAGTCTTGTTCAAGTAATAAAAAGAGGGTTAGCTATACTGGGCCCTCAACAGTTAGTAGTCATAAGCAACACTCACAAAGAGAATTATTTTACTCACAAAGAGAATTATTTTACGATCAAAAGGGGACAGGAAGGGGTAGGAAAGAAGGAAGCCTTGGTTAACCAATGAAAAGATGGTTAGCTATACTTGGTCCTCAACAGGTAGTACTCATAAGCAACACTCACACACGAAACACAGAGAATTATTTTAAGATCAAGAGGGGACAGGAAGCTAAGTGTAGGAAAGATGGAAGCTTTGGTTAACCAATGAAAAGATGGTTAGCTATATTGGGTCCTCAACAGGTAGTTCTCATAAGTAACACTCACACACCAGGCAAACACAGAGAATTATTTAAAGATCAAGAGGGGACAGGAAGGGGTAGGAAAGAAGGAAGCCTTGGTTAACCAATGAAAAGATGGAATGCTATAGTGGGTCCTCAACAGGTAGTAATCATAAGCTAACACTCACACACCATGAAAACACAGAGAATTATTTTAAGATCAAGAGGAAATAGGATGGGGTAGGAATCAAGGAAGTCTTGTTCAAGTAATAAAAATAGGGTTAGCTATACTGGGCCCTCAACAGGTACTACTCATAAGCAACACTCACACAGAGAATTATTTTAAGATCAAGAGGGGACAGGAAGGGGTAGGAAAGAAGGAAGCCTTGGTTAACGAATGAAAAGATGGATACCTATAGTAGGTCCTCAACAGGTAGTACTCATAAGCAACACTCACACACCATGCAAACACAGAGAATTATTTAAAGATCTAGAGGGGACAGGAAGGGGTAGGAAAAAAGGAAGCCTTGGTTAAGCAATGAAAAGGTGGTTAGCTATACTGGGTCCTCAACAGGTGATACTCATAAGCAACACTCAAACACCATGTAAACACAGAGAATTATTTTAAGATCAAGAGGAGACGGGATGGGGTAGGAAAGATGGAAGTCTTGTTCAAGTAATAAAAAGAGGGTTAGCTATACTGGGCCCTCAACAGTTAGTAGTCATAAGCATCACTCACAAAGAGAATTATTTTAAGATCAAGAGGGGACAGGAAGGGGTAGGAAAGAAGGAAGCCTTGGTTAAGCAATGAAACGATGGTTAGCTATACTGGGTCCTCAACAGGTAGTACTCATAAGCTAACACTCACACACCATGGAAACACAGAGAATTATTTAAAAATCAAGATGGGACAGGAAGCTAGGTGTAGAAAAGAAGGAAGTCTTTGTTAAGCAATGAAAAGATGGATAGCTATACTGGGTCCTCAACAGGTAGTACTCATAAGCAACACTCACACACGAAACACAGAGAATTATTTTAAGATCAAGAGGGGACAGGAAGCTAGGTGTAGGAAAGAAGGAAGTCTTTATTAAGCAATGAAAAGTTGGATAGCTATACAGGTAGTACTCATAAGCAACACTCACAGACCAGACAAACACAGAGAATTGTTTTTTAAAGATCAAGAGGGAACAAGAAGCAGTTCGAAAGAAGGAAGCCTTGGTTAAGCAATAAAAAGATGGTTAGTTATACTGGGCCCTCAACAGGTAGTTCTCATAAGCAACAGTAACACAGAGAATTATTTTAAGATCAAGAGGGGATAGGAAGGGGTATTAAAGATTGTAGCCTGGGTTAAGCAATGAAAAGATGGTTAGCTATACTGGGTCCTCAACAGGTAGTACTCATACGCAACACTCACACAGAGAATTATTTTAAGATCAAGAGGGGACAGGAAGGGGTATTAAAGATTGTAGCCTTGGTTAACCAATGAAAAGATGGATAGCTATACTGGGTTCTGAACAGGTAGTACTCATAAGCAACACTCGCACACGAAACACAGCGAATTTTTTTTAACATTATGAAGGGAGAGGAAGGGGCAGGAAAAAAAAAAAATCCTGAGTTAAGCAATGAAAAGAGGGTATTAAAACTATAGTCGGCCCTTTACATGTAGTACTCATAAGCAATACCCATACCAAACACAGAGAATTGCATGGTAGGATGTTAAGATCTAGAGGGGACAGGAAGGGGTAGGAAAGAAGGAAGCCTTGGTTAAGCAATGAAAAGATGGTTAGCTATACTGGGTCCTCAACAGGTAGTACTCATAAGCAACACTCACGCATCAAATACAGAAAATTATTTTAAGACCAAGAGGAGACAGGATGGGGTAGGAAGGCACACTTTTATTCGAACTTTTAAAAGCTAGGCTTGCAACTGTACATGTACATGTACATGTAGTACTCATAAGCATATTATAATCTGTAGCTAACAAAACATGATGCTTTCTTAAGACATACAGCTGAATTCCCAAACATTTTACCCTTTTTATGCTACCACTAATTCGACACACAATTGCTCACAACATGGCGAAATAATACCACTCTTAAATCCAAGCATCACAAAACCACTTGCAATGGTAGTCGATACTAAAGTAATTCTTCAAATCACAACAGGTATCTCCTAGACATGGAAGCCTAGTATCCATGCTTAAACAACAGCACAGATTGTGATCTACATTTGTAGTAACTAGCTATAGGACTCATGACTTTATTAAGCACAACAGCACTCTTCTTAGGTGCTTTAAAAAAGGATTTTTTGATTCATCTCTAATCGATCATCTAATGGGTTGCAAAATTAGAAATTTAAGCACACTCTGCATGAAGGAACTCTTAAAGCAGAGGGTCTATATCCATAAGCAGCAGTTAGCACACATTATGGTAAGGAAATAGCTATATAAAATCACAACTTGTTGCAAGCAAATTCCATTACTGAAGCCATGAAATCACATAAATCAACCCTACCCTTACTTAAGCACACCATGATATGGGAACTAGCTAACAGGCTTGCAAAGTAATACATTGACAATGCAACCATGAGTGGCTTGTCTAAGTCGTTAAAATTTTTTTGATCTGAGATGCCTTCTCTTAAAACTTATCTAAAACCTTGTTGGAGGCTTGAAACATGTTGATCGATAGTCTACCAACTAGCACATAAGCAACAGCAAGAATTTTAAACAATGATGCAAAGCACACCTTTCTTTAAACGAAAACCGCAACGTTCCCCAACATCTAAAACCTGCAGGTGTATTTTTAAACAGAGATTACCTTAACCTTACTTTCAAAGAAACAATAGACACAGCTAAAAGCTCACAGGTTTCCAAGCACATTCTTTAACATACACTATGATCCTCTGAAATAACATTCTTCCCTATCATAGTCCGTATTGCACTTGCAACTTAATGTCAAAGGATGCTTTTGCAAATTCCAAGTACCATAATCATTTTCTATACACAAAAGCTTGCAACATTATTAAACTACACCCTCATAAGTTGTCTTTTTAAAGGTACATAACAAGAGTCTATTCTAAAGCAAAGCATCCACCAATATTTATGCACACACAGACATGATTTGAAAACCAGCTAATAGGCTCATTTGTGTGCAACAAGAAAAAAAAAAAAACAAGTCATCCTAATCATCCAAAAATTTCATTACTGAATGCCATGAAATGAAATCACATAAATCAACCATACCCAGCTAACAGGCTTGCAAAGTAGTACAATGAAAATGAAACCATCGTGCAGTGGCTTGTCTAAGTCGTTAAAAAAATTTGATGTGGGATGCCTTCTCTTTAAAGAAAAAAAAACAATAACGTATCTAAAACCTAGCTGCAGGCTTGAAACATTAGTCAGATACCTAAGAATTTGATCGATAGACTACCAACCAGCACATTTTTACGTGTACTGTGTAATAATTTGCGCTTTAAGTTTAACGTGTGCGTCTCCGTTTCCTAACTCACAGAATGGCATTACATGTCAAATTCATATCAACCCGTAGTACCTGCCGCTCGGTTTAGTGCCTGTCTGTACGATAGTGCTAATTGGTGCGCACTACATCTGATGTAAACATGTTAATTGGCACTGACTTGTAACACCCACGAAGGAGGTGGGGCATTGCATTAAAAAAAAAAAAGAAGATCCGCCTCCGAATTGTATCACGTGATTGAGATTAGTTATTTTATCACAGAATTAAGTCTTAGGACGAGGTCGTGTGCGCATGCGTACGCGAAGAGAAATAGGTAGAGGGTTGCAGTTTTAGTTGTGAATGTGAAAAAAATCCAATATTTTGAACGAAGCTTCACAATCGATACGTGAACACATACGAACTTTCAAAATCAGCTAATCTATTGTGCTTATTAAAATTAATTAGCATGATTAGTAATGTATCAATTAAAAGGATGGAAAAAAATTTGAGGAAACCGACCAACTCAGTTTCAAAATATGAGATTTTTTGCTTAATCCTATCAAAAGTTATTCCCGTTCAAAAGCGTTGCGTTCTTTCGTAGACACCCTGTATATCAAGAAGCCGCCGAAGAGTGCATTAACATACTAAATGATCCGCTGAGTATGTTGTTACCGATAAGCGCTCTGGCATTTGCCAGCAATGCAGCTTTAAAATACTGTGGGTACAATCTGCTGATGGAAGATCTGCAAACGTCTGAAACTGTATCCATGCCAAGGATAAATTTAGAGCCATTTATACATGTATTGTAAAAGTGCATGTAATCAGCACCTGCATGGCTTCAAGTGGTTGACGAAGTAGTAACCAAAATGCGCTTTTCAGCTGGAGGACGAAAAAAATGTCTCGTGTTTTAAACTAGCGCATCTTCGACATCCTGTTTAGCATTTCAGGAAAGAGCTGGTACTCCAGGCAACAGGATTGTAAAGAACGGCACGCATGATGATTACGAAGATACGCTCGTTTAAACACGAGACATTTTTTTTCGGTGGGGGCAGAGTGGACTTTACGGTAATCTTAATAATAGAAGTGAATTGAATGAAATTATAATTACCGCGCTAAAGCGTACGTATATGCCTGCGAAGGGAAATTATGAGCGTACTGACTATTTGATTATTTTAATTATATTCATTCTTGGGTCGGAGGGGGGTGCCTTAGCCCCCTGAGCCCCCCCCCCCCCCCCCTGCATCATGCATTTTGGTTAGCTGTTTCATTACACATGTCTGTGTGGCCTGCCACTGGCTTGCTATAGCTTCGTCTTTCTGTGCATATCCAGGTGTTTTTTTCAACATGTGTTAGTGTGTGGCTGGTCTTGGTAGCTAGCTTGTCCAGGTGTTGTACGTTGGTTGTTGTTAATTCCATGCTGGCTTTACGGAGAATATGCACACATTCCTTTCTAAGTTCATCATTGGTACATGTTGCAAAGGCTCTAATGCCAAGGAGGAAAACGCCCTTTTGCAGGCATTCCTCATTGAATGCTTTGTGGTGTAGGGCCAACTCATAAATTTATCTCATCCTTGCATAACCATCCACGAGTGCCTGGCCTTGTGGTCACCATCCCTCAGCGCCCGTTTTATTACCCCGTTGAAGTTAGCCGCACATTCCTCAGCCGCACATTCCAAAATGAATAAAATTAACATTCCACAAGCGGCGGCCCTAGTATGCGTGCCCTTGTGGATATATCCGGATATTACTCGATACACAACACGAGCGGTTCTGAACGCTGGACCAAGTGAGGACGTAAGTGTACACATGTACATGCACATGCTGATAGCTATACCTACAAATGAATGCTAGCCTACCAGGGTGACAGCACAAAAACACCAAGGTACCAGTATACCTGCATGACAGAAACATCACCCATGACCCACTTGACATATGTGAGCACAAGGTATGGGCTTGGCCCCTCCCACTTTAGGACCGTCCCTTGCTAGCCTACCAGGGTGACAGCACAAAAACACCAAGGTACCAGTACACCTGCATAACAGAAACATCACCCATGACCCACTTGACATATGTGAGCACAAGGTATGGGTTTGGCCCCTCCCACTTTAGGACCGTGGCTACGTCCCTTGCTAGCCTACCAGGGTGACAGCACAAAAACACCAAGGTACCAGTATACCTGCATGACAGAAACATCACCCATGACCCACTTGACATATATGAGCACAAGGTATGGGTTTGGCCCCTCCCACTTTAGGACCGTGGCTACGTCCCTTGCTAGCCTACCAGGGTGACAGCACAAAAACACCAAGGTACCAGTACACCTGCATAACAGAAACATCACCCATGACCCACTTGACATATGTGAGCACAAGGTATGGGTTTGGCCCCTCCCACTTTAGGACCGTGGCTACGTCCCTTGCTAGCCTACCAGGGTGACAGCACAAAAACACCAAGGTACCAGTATACCTGCATGACAGAAACATCACCCATGACCCACTTGACATATATGAGCACAAGGTATGGGTTTGGCCCCTCCCACTTTAGGACCGTGGCTACGTCCCTTGCTAGCCTACCAGGGTGACAGCACAAAAACACCAAGGTACCAGTACACCTGCATGACAGAAACATCACACATGACCCACTTGACATATGTGAGCACAAGGTATGGGTTTGGCCCCTCCCACTTTAGGACCGTGGCTACGTCCCTTGCTAGCCTACCAGGGTGACAGCACAAAAACACCAAGGTACCAGTACACCTGCATGACAGAAACATCACCCATGACCCACTTGACATATGTGAGCACAAGGTATGGGTTTGGCCCCTCCCACTTTAGGACCGTGGCTACGTCCCTTGCTAGCCTACCAGGGTGACAGCACAAAAACACCAAGCTACCACCAGTACACCTGCATGACAGAAACATCACACATGACCCACTTGACATATGTGAGCACAAGGTATGGGCTTGGCCCCTCCCACTTTAGGACCGTCGCTTGATAGCCTACCAGGGTGACAGCACAAAAACACCAAGGTACCAGTACACTTGCATGACAGAAACATCACCCATGACCCACTTGACATATGTGAGCACAAGGTATGGGCTTGGCCCCTCCCACTTTAGGACCGTCCCTTGATAGCCTACCAGGGTGACAGCACAAAAACACCAAGGTACCAGTACACTTGCATGACAGAAACATCACCCATGACCCACTTGACATATGTGAGCACAAGGTATGGGTTTGGCCCCTCCCACTTTAGGACCGTGGCTACGTCCCTTGCTAGCCTACCAGGGTGACAGCACAAAAACACCAAGGTACCAGTACACCTGCATGACAGAAACATCACCCATGACCCACTTGACATATGTGAGCACAAGTTATGGGTTTGGCCCCTCCCACTTTAGGACCGTGGCTATGTCCCTTGCTAGCCTACCAGGGTGACAGCACAAAAACACCAAGGTACCAGTACACCTGCATGACAGAAACATCACCCATGACCCACTTGACATATGTGAGCACAAGGTATGGGTTTGGCCCCTCCCACTTTAGGACCGTCCCTTGCTAGCCTACCAGGGTGACAGCACAAAAACACCAAGGTACCAGTACACCTGCATGACAGAAACATCACACATGACCCACTTGACATATGTGAGCACAAGGTATGGGCTTGGCCCCTCCCACTTTAGGACCGTCCCTTGATAGCCTACCAGGGTGACAGCACAAAAACACCAAGGTACCAGTACACCTGTATGACAGAAACATCACCCATGACCCACTTGACATATGTGAGCACAAGGTATGGGTTTGGCCCCTCCCACTTTAGGACCGTGGCTACGTCCCTTGCTAGCCTACCAGGGTGACAGCACAAAAACACCAAGCTACCACCAGTACACCTGCATGACAGAAACATCACACATGACCCACTTGACATATGTGAGCACAAGGTATGGGCTTGGCCCCTCCCACTTTAGGACCGTCGCTTGATAGCCTACCAGGGTGACAGCACAAAAACACCAAGGTACCAGTACACTTGCATGACAGAAACATCACCCATGACCCACTTGACATATGTGAGCACAAGGTATGGGCTTGGCCCCTCCCACTTTAGGACCGTCCCTTGATAGCCTACCAGGGTGACAGCACAAAAACACCAAGGTACCAGTACACCTGCATGACAGAAACATCACCCATGACCATATGTGAGCACAAGGTATGGGTTTGGCCCCTCCCACTTTAGGACCGTGGCTACGTCCCTTGCTAGCCTACCAGGGTGACAGCACAAAAACACCAAGGTACCAGTACACCTGCATGACAGAAACATCACCCATGACCCACTTGACATATGTGAGCACAAGGTATGGGTTTGGCCCCTCCCACTTTAGGACCGTGGCTACGTCCCTTGCTAGCCTACCAGGGTGACAGCACAAAAACACCAAGCTACCACCAGTACACCTGCATGACAGAAACATCACACATGACCCACTTGACATATGTGAGCACAAGGTATGGGCTTGGCCCCTCCCACTTTAGGACCGTCGCTTGATAGCCTACCAGGGTGACAGCACAAAAACACCAAGGTACCAGTACACTTGCATGACAGAAACATCACCCATGACCCACTTGACATATGTGAGCACAAGGTATGGGCTTGGCCCCTCCCACTTTAGGACCGTCCCTTGATAGCCTACCAGGGTGACAGCACAAAAACACCAAGGTACCAGTACACTTGCATGACAGAAACATCACCCATGACCCACTTGACATATGTGAGCACAAGGTATGGGTTTGGCCCCTCCCACTTTAGGACCGTGGCTACGTCCCTTGCTAGCCTACCAGGGTGACAGCACAAAAACACCAAGGTACCAGTACACCTGCATGACAGAAACATCACCCATGACCCACTTGACATATGTGAGCACAAGTTATGGGTTTGGCCCCTCCCACTTTAGGACCGTGGCTATGTCCCTTGCTAGCCTACCAGGGTGACAGCACAAAAACACCAAGGTACCAGTACACCTGCATGACAGAAACATCACCCATGACCCACTTGACATATGTGAGCACAAGGTATGGGTTTGGCCCCTCCCACTTTAGGACCGTCCCTTGCTAGCCTACCAGGGTGACAGCACAAAAACACCAAGGTACCAGTACACCTGCATGACAGAAACATCACACATGACCCACTTGACATATGTGAGCACAAGGTATGGGCTTGGCCCCTCCCACTTTAGGACCGTCCCTTGATAGCCTACCAGGGTGACAGCACAAAAACACCAAGGTACCAGTACACCTGTATGACAGAAACATCACCCATGACCCACTTGACATATGTGAGCACAAGGTATGGGTTTGGCCCCTCCCACTTTAGGACCGTGGCTACGTCCCTTGCTAGCCTACCAGGGTGACAGCACAAAAACACCAAGCTACCACCAGTACACCTGCATGACAGAAACATCACACATGACCCACTTGACATATGTGAGCACAAGGTATGGGCTTGGCCCCTCCCACTTTAGGACCGTCGCTTGATAGCCTACCAGGGTGACAGCACAAAAACACCAAGGTACCAGTACACTTGCATGACAGAAACATCACCCATGACCCACTTGACATATGTGAGCACAAGGTATGGGCTTGGCCCCTCCCACTTTAGGACCGTCCCTTGATAGCCTACCAGGGTGACAGCACAAAAACACCAAGGTACCAGTACACTTGCATGACAGAAACATCACCCATGACCCACTTGACATATGTGAGCACAAGGTATGGGCTTGGCCCCTCCCACTTTAGGACCGTCCCTTGATAGCCTACCAGGGTGACAGCACAAAAACACCAAGGTAACAGTATACCTGCATGACAGAAACATCACCCATGACCCACTTGACATATGTGAGCACAAGGTATGGGCTTGGCCCCTCCCACTTTAGGACCGTGGCTACGTCCCTTGCTAGCTTACCAGGGTGGCAGCACAAAAACACCAAGGTACCAGTACACCTGCATGACAGAAACATCACACTTGGCCCACTTGACATATGTGAGCAGAAGGTATGGGCTTGGCCCCTCCCACTTTAGGACTGTGGCTACATCCCTTGCTAGCCTACCAGGGTACTTCATGCACAGCAAAAAACACCAAGGTACATGTACACCTGCCTGACAGAAGCATCACACATGACTAACTACGTAGGGAAGAGCTGTGTCTGTATATGTAATTCTATTTGTCTGTACTTGGTGAAGAGGAGCTAGTGTCATACGTGTACTTGTACTTATTGTTTAAAAGTCTTGTCTGTATGTATGTGTGTATGTGTACTTATTGAAGATATGTGTGTATTCATGTATGCATTCACCCATGTGTTCTGTCTCACACGCATGCAGTTCGGCTCCTGGATGGTTCGTCAGGGAGCCTTTCTCTGTTGTCCTCAGCAGCAAGCTCTTCTTGTGAACAAGAAGCATTAACCAACAGTTGCTATTGTTTTATTTTGTGTTTGTAACATGTTGCTTTGTAATGATGATGATCATGGCTGTCATATGCACAACACGAGTACAGATGGTCAATGTAGTTTAGTCCCATTTGATTGGTCAATAATTCCTAAAAATAGATTGGTTAGGATCATTCTGTCAGCGCAGCTGTAGTAATTGATGTTGTAATTTTACACATATATATGTGTACACACATACATATCAGTGTAATCAATTTTCTGAACATACTACTGCTGGAACTATTGAGGCCTGGAACTACATCCTAAAACGAATAGACCACAAAGAAAAGCATATGAGACCAGATGTGTGCATTCAGAAGCACTACCCTGTAATAGTAGGAAGGCGGTGTCAGTACTGTGATGACTTAAAATCAAAAAACAGGAAACGCGTTAAGGTTGGCAAAACCTTTTCCAGTATTGCAGCTAGTTTGTTAATATTACTATATGCAGCAATCTATAAAGATTAAGCCATCTCGTCCTTTGCTTGAGAAGTGGTCTAAAAGGAAGAAAGAAAATGCAGCTCCAAATCCATCACTTGGTTACTTTCAACAGAAACCATCTACGCTATGGAGCCACCTATTTTCTGTCTCAAGGTAGAAAATAAAGTAATTTAAACCTATTTATGTAACTTGTATATCCAGCCAGGATACAGCAGACATAACAGACATACCTGAAATAAGCACAGACTGAAGAGAGGTATAAGAATTTTAATTTCATGTATGCTGTGCCTATAAAATATAGCGGTCTTTAGTACTTTACAATTCTTTGTATAGATCATAATGTACTAGTATATAAACAATTAAAATTAATTGAGAACGGTTTACATTTTTATACCATTATACAATAAATAGATGTTACATGTCTTGATGGGTCTTACTATTGTCAGGAAACCTGAAGCATTGATTATTCCTGAGGGTGCAGCCCCAGGGTGTCTGATTTGCAGAAGCACAGAGTAGTGTTATATTACCAAGGTAGACAGAAAATGCAGTATGCATTTAAAAAATACTATATAATTGCAGGCAATGTGAAATGTATCATGCAAAAGCCACAGGATGTTCTACTTAAGAACTGTGTGCTATAGTGGTACTGATGAGGATACATAATGATTGTATTCTTGTATGTCATAACAATTTTACTTTCAGCTTCATCATGGAAAGTATGCAAACAAGGAGCACTGTAAGGAGTATAAAGTTATTACATGCTGAGGTACAATGCTCTCATCCAGATTCATGTATTGTCAGAAGCAGAGATGAGTGGATTAGTTACAGTGACTCAATAGTCAGGAAGATATCAACTCCTAACTATAACTCATCCAGATATGTGCAGGTATTGATATCGCAATGTACATGTATCACTTGAAATGTTTTGCCTCAATTGCAGAATAATGTTTGTATTGCTATATACACTGCTCCTATGAGCACTGTGAGTTATGATTGATATGTAGTTTATAATGTGACCCAACAATCCGTTGGTATGTATGTAGTGTACAATGTATATTCAATTATCAAGCTTATAGCATAAAAAGACATTTATTTCTACTACATTGACAACATAATATCAGTAAGTACAATGCATGCATCATGTACAACACATTAATATAAGCTAGGTGTACATAAAGGTTATAACCCAGGAGAGTGATTACTTAATCATTGGCCTTAACCAAGTGTCAGATATGATAGTTTAGGTTTATTATTTGTTATTCAAGATCTGTTGTACAGATATGGTATCAAAGATGATTGACAGTGTAAATAGTACATGTGTTACAAATCTATCATATTTTTATTCAGCCCATTCTTCACAAAGATAGTTCTGTTTCTGTTATAGCTAATGCAAAATTGTTAAGCAGTGCTCAAATAAAAATGGCGACTGGTATGTTAATATATATGCCTTACAGGTGAACTGTAGTTTATCCCAACAACTTGAACTTGAGGTTCTGCTAAAACCTGTAACGAAACTTGTTATGCATATGTACCTCTATACCATTTCATCAAGGATTTGCACAGAGTACCAATTCCACATACAATGTTCCAGTTGCAGAGGCAAGATCACATAAGCTTGGCATCTGGGTTGTGGATGGACTCAAAAGTGATTTCTGCATACTTGGAGTTAGTTCTGCAAACTGCACATAAGGTGTGGATTGCATAACCATAGTAAAAGTTATACCTAAATTTGACTCCCACAGAAAGGGAAAAATATCATGTGTTTTGATCCTTCATTTTTGCCCTCATTTAAGTCTAAGGGATATCAAGGTGTGAATAGGTATTCCAAGGTTTGTATCACATTTAACTGAGTACCATTGTTGATTTCCTGTTTATATGAAGAGGAAACGTTTATTGGAGGTCGAGTGTGATGTCCTTATGTTTCCAATACATAAACCATTGCATTGGAGCTTAATAGTATATATATAATAAAAATTCTTTGTTTGGTTTGTTATGTTTACTTGCATCGTAGGTAGTGTACCCACAAACATGCACCATTGTAGGAATTGATTCCCTCCACAACAGTGATGAGGATGCAGTGAACTGGATATGGTAAACAGATTATAAACGTACTTGAAATATGTTGTCAGTAACATATTTTAATCAGGTTATACATCAACAATGATGTACAATTCTACAAAAATGGTATTTTAGCAAGTTCTGACTGGATTTATAATGATTCATTGGTATGTAATTTCTATCTTTGTAGTTTGAGTACATATATGAGTGATTTATTTTTATATAACTACTGCATGGTGCTAAGTCTACATATATGTTTGAGCGTTATACATTTTCATGCAGAATACCAATTGGCCCAAACAGGAAAATACAAAGGACTGTGTGTGTTTACATGTCTTGTAAGTGTGGTTATAAAGGGGGGCTATATGAAATGTTTATGGCTGTGTCCCTTGCAATTGCATGCATATCTCACAACAGGCAGCTAGACTTGCTGCAGAAAATACAGCACTGCAATATACCCAGGTATCCTACTATTGTGAATAACAGCTTATTGAATTTCTAATATACATCGGCTTACAGAACCTGGTGCATAACTTTTGGCTTCAGATGGTGCATGAGCTTTCAGAAGGTGTCTTGTACCCACTAAGGACATTAACAGGTCAGTATACTGATCACATCGTAGCAGTAAGGCCCATCGTTAAATTGGTTTATAAGAGGAACCTAGCAAGTTGACTGAACAAGAGGTATGACTAAATGATAACCAGTAATGCCTAAAACATTATGTATAGGGTGACACAGCTTCATTATCGTCAAACAACACTAGTATTTATAATGAAGCAGCCTGAAGTACATGGTATGTGTTAATTCGTATTGCATATATATATGCGTGTAGCAGACTGCCCTTCTGTTCAGAGTGACGACCAAAATCATATAATGACAATCCTGTTGATAATGTTGAAACTGATAATACAAGTTCTGACATTGATAGTGATGGTGGAAAAGGCTGCAATACTACCAAAGATGTGGATAACTTCCTAGTTCCATCATACTGTAATCAACCAGATGTAGATGATATGTATGCTCTTAAGTGGGGCCTACACCATTATATGAAGTACTTTCCCAGAATGAAACATTGTGAAGGACTTAGAGGTTAGGTTCATGCATGTATTCAAATGACTTCAACCTAAGTATATAATAGGGAAGGATCAGAAACATAATGATGGGTCAAAGCACATCTAAGCACATGCACAAACCATTGCAAAATTGAACAAAAGTGACATGGACTGGCCACTGCAGAAATGCCTTGACATGGTATGTACACGTACAGCACCTATTTGTTTATCTATGTAATATTCATCCTTACAACACAGGTGTCAGAAATCAATCTGTACATAACAGAGGTGGAAAGCGATGTCAGAGGAGCTGCATCACTGACATTATCACAAACTAATCGATTCATAGTTTGGCCTGAAGTGAGCCAAGTTTATGTGTGTACATTAGTGCTACTGAATGCTGTATTATCCCTCCTCCCCCCACCCCCCCACGTGAATCCAGATTGTCACAGCTCTTATAGCTACAAAGTTTAATGTAACACGAACAGAAGCCATTTCACATGTACTTACTTACCCATACCCTGCCACAATAACTGTACTACATTGTAACTACGTTGTTCATTGCACTGTTGATCCAGCGATAATGTTTTGAATTATAATCGTTCCCTACTAAGTACTAAAAACCTGTTAAGTGGGTCGTTCTATTTGTGTTGCGTATGATCATGAAATATCAAGCCATTAGGGGACAAAGTCATGGTCCTAAAGAGGGCCGGGGGGGGGGGGGGGGGGGGGGGGGGGAGGGGGGGAGGTGCCAAAGCCATACCTCCAACTTACTTATTCAAGTGGGGTCTTGTGCAACGTATAATAATATTACACATATAATATTTTTGTAGTGATTGATACACCAAGGAATAGTGTGTAACTGTCAAGCAGTTGATTATTCTTTCCACGTAGAATTGAACGAGTTTGCATGTAGTACACTATAGTATCTTCAATGAATAATTTTAAGTCAGTGATTACGATTAGCCGTACGGCCGCGATCGCAGGATAATTACTTGGAATGTGCGGCTGAGGAATGTGCGGCTAACTTCAACGGGGTCGTTTTATTTTGGATGTTGCAGGTGGAGGTGCTGCTGCTGGTGGGGCACCGGAAGCCAATGACAACAGTGAGGAGACGACGGCGTGGACGAGTGATTGCTGAGGCTGATCAATAGCTGATGATGATGTTGGGGAAGGGATGATATGAATAATTGACTGTTGGGGCTGATCTACCTGAGCTACTCCTGGCAGGGTATAGGAAACTGATAGAATAGAAGGTGACAGCGCTCTCACATTTCGTATTTGGCTAAACGTGAGGGGGACATTCCCCCCACCCCCCGCTCTCGTATTTGGCCCCCCCCCCTTATTGATAAATGCTTTAAGATCCCCCCCGCCAGACTTCCTGGCTATGGGAACAAATGGTGTGGAAACCATAAAAGCCTTGGCTGCTATGGTTTTCGCCATAACATAAAAAGTGCAAATGATTGAAGTTTACTTTGTTTGGCTGTTGATGGTTCAGTATATAAATATTACTTTGTTAATAAAGGTGATCATGTATGCATATGGATTTAAAAAAATAATAATTTCAACTAATTCAAATTCAGCACTCATATATTCAAATGTACTTGATTTTGGTGGGTCTTGAGATTTACATTATAAAGGTTCATGCATCTACATCCATGACTGTTGGCTGATTATACTGTCTTAGGTTCGGGTCATTACTGGATTGATTTAATGAAGACAGGAAGTTGTTTCAATGACCAAAAATATACAGTTACTAATTAACACAGTTGCAATACAATGAATCCTAGTCATTGAGTCAGTCAAACTCCAGCCAGAGAGGCTTTCATTTTTTTCACCAAGATTTTGTATTTATCACCTGCACGCAATAATACTTCCAAAAAGATGTGGAAGTTGTTCTTGTGTACTAGAATAGCTCTCTGCACAGCAGCGAGAAGCTTGTCCATCTTGACAGGGACAGGCAATGCTATAACGTCAACCTCAGCTTTCTCATTATCTGTTATCACATGTTTGCTGAGCAGGCCTGCAGCTATGTCATCTGGGTGAACAGCCATCCTTAGCTCTTGATAGTACTCTTTAAAGACTACTGCTTCTTCCATTGGCTCTAGAAGACAAAATAATATATATACATAAGTGTCCGCATATTGTGTGTGTATGCATATGTACATGTACATATGTATCCCCCAGACCCCCTCTCTTAATCAGAATAGAAGGTTTGATCCAAGTGCAGTAGATACAGCTTGAGGTCAGTAGGTGTGGTTTGGAAACACACATTAAATTGGTACAATATTGAAGGCAATCATGAACTGTATGGAGGTCTACCTAATCGTAGGGGCCTAATGGCATCCATAGTGATGGGCCCAATGGTGTCCATAGTGAGGGGCCAAATGGTGTCCCTAGGGAAGGGCCTGTAGACACATGTGCCTCGAAATGCCACAGCAGGGTGCTTGGGCTTACAATGCATTCCGGCTGAACATTGCTGGCTACAGAAATAATGGTTCATGTATACTTATGAATGCTAATTGGGACAGTGTCCATTATATGTTAATTGAGGGTACCTTTAGGTACTTTTTCTAATTGTTCCGGACAAACAAACAACTAAAGAACAATGCTCGTACTGCATGGCTAATAAAAATTCAGGGACATGGATTCTTAAAATGTATAACAACCAATTGATAGAGGGATTTTGCAGTTCACAGAAAATTAGGAAACTTGTGTGGATAAGATACATAGCCTACATTAATTATTGAAACTACAGTGAGCTGTGGTATCCATGTAAAAAATTCAAATGTGCTCAAATAGCATATTAGTGATGTGTAAACAGTAGCCGAGGCCTGAGCTGCTAGGTATACATAATGCAATGATTGATTTTTACTTTTTTTGGCTGATGGTGATTCACTATCTGTTGGTGATCCATCTCGTCCTCGTTTTACTCCCAATGAGTTTTGCTGTGGTGATATGGATGATGGTTGCTGCTGTGAAAATATACTTCCTTGTGCTGCTTCTCCTACAATGTAGAAATTTATAATCTTTAATACAGCGTGTTAGTGAATGTTAGACACATTCTGAAAATTACATGGCACCTGTAGTATATGAGGTGATTGATGGAATTGCATGCCCAAGCTCCCATACATTATTCCTTTAGTACACAAAGTACCTATAACATAGCTAACAATTCACCTTCAGGAGGCATGTCCAAAGAATTTTGAACATCTTCTGAAAGTTTTATTTGTTTGGGTATTGATGTTTTCATATCTGTTGATGATCCAATCAAAATTTGTTCCATTCCAATAGAGGTCGATGATGAAATGTTCACTTGTGTTGCTTCTTCTAGAATGTGGAGAATACATGCAATGTGTGAAAGACTTCAACACATCATGACAAATTACAGTTAGCATTTGTAAACACTCTCGGAGCACCTCTTACACATATATGCAATATTTGATAAAGTACACGTACATGTAGACCAGGAGGAGGGAATGAAATTAATGTAAGAAACTAACCATCCAGTACATGAGATGTTGAAGATTTGCCATTATTGCCAGTATCTGTAGCAATTAAATAAATAATAACCCTTAGGTACAGACTACCAACACCTTACCATTCACAGCAATAGACACAAGATCTTGAAGGCATGGCTCCATACTGATCCATTTTTTAAGATCCACCTTTTCATTGTTGGTGTCCACTACAGAAGACCTATCAATTTTGAGAGCATCTCGAAGGTGAGAGAGCTGAACTCTTGTCAGTGATGTCACAGCACAGCCTTGTGTAAACACAGAGCTAGCCTTACTAGGGTCCACAATGTATTCTGTTGTTTCTATGGATGAACAGAACTCATTGAGTGTAGTCTTGATGGTTCGAAGAACAGGTATCAGTTCATTTAGTACACTGGGATCAGGAAAGGACATCACTAAGAAAAGGTCTCGTGATTGTTCCATCAGCTCAATAATAGTACTCACTCCACTTACACTATTCCAGCTAATACCACATCTCCACACCTTGCACTGGCGATTCTTACCCTGAATATCAGTATTTATTTTACGACTTTTATCTGGTAGACATAACTTGTATGCCAGTTTAAGTATGAGTGTATGAAGGAAACGATTTGGAAAGAACTGGTGGATACTGTCAGTAGACAAAAGCCATCCAAAGCATTTCTCAGGACAGCTGATAAAATGTGGTCTGCCTTCACTAATAAGAGGAGGGAAGAACAATAGATCAGATGATGATGAACCTTTGGGTGCCATGTTTGTTTTGATGTCCTCCAAGCTGATGTGTTGACATAACTCAAGTTGAATCAGAAACTGAACTATCATTGCAGTGTTGTGGTTTGGAAAGTGGCTCTTAAGGACCTCCAATGGGATGATCCCCGTGTTGCTGGCTATGGGGAGGTGCTCTTTAAAGTATGATGGTGCAAACAAGGCTCCATTGACCTTCTCAAGCAATGTGCCCTGGTCAAGGACTATCCAGCTATCATCACTATCTGTATGGAGGAAGACAATAAATCCCTTTTCAGCCAAGGTTGTCAGCAGTGTCATGATTTCAGATTTCTCAGTTGGAAGGACTCGTGGTTCTTCTTTGTCTAGAAGGGACAGGAGATGTGACATAGGTAGAGCCTCTTGGTATGAAGGAACCTTGTCAATCAAAAAAGCATACATCAAGTGATTACTGAGGGAAATGGCTGGAGACCTCTGTTGTACATTGTCATTGACCCCATCAAGCAAACTAAGAAAGCTCTTTAGATCATCACCCTGTTCAGTGACATTGAGAGCAATGAACTGCTCAAATGTGTGTTTTTTAAAAATATTTTTCGCTAATTTATTTATTTCTTCCCTGAGAGCCATTATACAATCCATCTTCACCATGTCAGCATGTGTGCCCACCACCATGATGGATGATGGCTGAGGGCACTTGTGACATACATTGCTTATCATGGTCGACCAATTGTACATCTGTGCAATAATCCCCTCTATAGTGCCTACACTTACATCCACCAGCATGAGGAAGGTGGAGGGACTGGTGAGGGAAATGGCCTCCAGTAAAGAACTATGGCTTGAGTAGTAACTCTGGTGTCCAGCTAGGTCATAGAGCATCATGTTGGAGTTGAGGTTTTGAACTTGATATGACACAATACCAGCTGTGAGCGGTTTGGCTACCTCATCCAGATTTGGCTTCTGCTGAAGAGGTATAGAATATGATCTGTAAATACAACATAGCTCACATGTTTTTAACATTTTATTACATCACAGCTACCAAATTTCTTACATAGTATTCTGCTACTTGCCATGCAGCTGAAGGGAAATTAGCATACATATAAATTTGGTTGTTCTGTACCCAGTCAATACATTTTAACCTGAGAAACCAAGCAGATTGTGGTTAAGATAAATGCGTCTTTATGTTTGGCATTGAAAAATAGTGTGTACTATAATACCAAAAGCCATCACATTGTACGACTGGATGACAGAAAGGCTTAGAACTATGACTATTATCAACCCTTTCAGCTGCTAATATAAATAACTTGGCCTTATGTAAAACTCCACTACCTTAGCATGTCCAGTTCGTCTTGCTGATGTTGAACTTTCAATGATGGCCTATGGAGGTAAGACAACAGACAATAATAGGGTGCTACACAATCTAAGAATATTGGGGAAGGGGGAGGGGCATGGCATATTAACTGTTTAACTCTGGGCAAATAATCCTTGTTTACACATGCAAGCAAGCACAATGATGTTACCAACTACAGCCACGTGTTGGAATCTCTTGCATTGTTTTAATTGAAGATCAATTTAGGGACTTGAGGTGGGGGGGGGGGGGGGGGGGGGGCCTAAGACGCCCTGGAGCCACCTCTCAGGCTGCCTCTGATAATCACCCACCTTACTAGTAGCATAACCCAAACAGGTAAATAATTTCATAGTAGTGAATTGTTGAGACTAGTTTGTTCAAAGTGCTTGACATTCGCTGACAAAGGCATTTTGAAGACCAACTTCAATAACCAACAATAAACATATGGTATCTATACAGTGTGTATTAATGTAATGCTTAAGGCTTGAAACCGGTTGAGCTGGAGCTCTGGTTACCTGTACACTGACCTTTCTCAGTGAATGATGCCAAACTGTTACAGATGACACACACAACTGCAAAACACTCTTGCATTGACAAATATAGTAATTTCTCAGTGTACAGTGAATAAACACCACTAGGCTTCCCCTACCTGCCCACCCCACTCTGGCAATCCCAACACAGAGGTCCATAACATTTCCATTAATTTCCAATTAGCCGAATGGAGTTAACCATTTACGAGAATCACCAAACCTTTTGAACAAGTTGTTAAATAGTAATCTCAACCGACTGGATAATATTTTATAGTGTTGCAATGTAATATGGTTCTATGCAACTGACAATCACTTTATTTCTACTCCAAACACATACGTACGCATAGGATTACACATTAGGTTTAATGTACGAACGTCCAACGAGAACCACCGGGAACGTGGGTTCCCGTACAGTTCCCGCTAAGCATACCATGTTAGAACAATTGTACATAAGTACTGACAATTTTAGTTGCATCTATAAATAAAGGTACAGGGTAAGTTTATTCCCCATAAATAACGAACTAGCTATCTTTCCTATTCGTAAGATATACCGCTTTGAAATGCAGGACTAACGCGCGGTTGACGAGGGTCCCGCAGGGGTGGTTGACTTCAATTCTGTAAAGAACAAAGGTTTTTCCGACAACATTAATTCTAATCCTATTTTACACGAAAGGAAGAGTCATTTTATGTTCCCCATAAATATAAAGCCTGTCTATCAACGTGATTTGATGGTTACACTGTCTTCAACATTCTTCATTGGTTCCCGTCAATAATTGTGTTTATACATGCTCACGTGAGCAATCAATTTTCATACGAGTGGGGTAAACGGCTTGCACAAAACCACCAAACAAAACACAGTCGCATTTGTTTTAACTCAATCTCAGTGTGAAAGTGTGGATACATCTTAACATTCAATCCAAGTAGTTTTCTACTGTGACCCGAACCAACAATCTCAAATACACTCACATGCGCCACACGTTTATGCTGCATGCCCACGGACTTAAAATATCTCCTGCTCGTATAGATGTTACCAAGAACAAGCAGCGTAATTGCCTCACACTCGATCCCCTATCTTTAGTCCCGGTGCCATGTTTTCCAATTAATCACGCCCCTTTTAAGTTACCTATGCTGTTCCCGTGCGGGAACATTGGTTCCCGTTCGGGAACATTGGTTCCCGTTAGGTTCCCGCAAAAAGTGATAACTACTTGATTTAACGCAAGAGTTTGGCTCACTATATTGGCTTCTATGCATTCGCAAATGTCTTGTTAGCATACATGCAAGTACTTCGGAAATAAGCATTGCGGGAACTTCAAGGGAACTACGCTTGCGCGTTCGTACCTTAAATAGTGTTTCTTAACCATCCCTTGACCCCAGGAAGTTCAGTTCATGAATTAGTATTCACCCTCCACAAAGGGTTTAAGGGTCTATTCAGACCACTTGCTGTCTATCACATTACAGCAAGTGGCATCACCCACACACAATAATGCTGGGCATGAGAAAACAATAAGCAGACGTGAGCGAACGACTGAGGTAAGAAGGCAGGGAGGGATGTACGTTACTTCATTATGTATTGCTCTTATATATTTATAGTAAATGAACAATGCCATTCACCATAATGGTAAGTACACGCACACTGTGCAAGTTGAGTTCAGATGCATGGACTCACCATAAGGGTGAATATTGTTTATAATTTATGTTTCTAAAGGCAATAATAATGATACACAATGAATAATACTTTGCAAGTAATTAACATATAGTGAGCAGAAATACACACAAGAACAAAACACAAAAGTAAAGATAAAACATTAACTGGTTGATCAAAATGAACAACCTTAGAACTGGTATAAAACATTTAAAACAATCACCAGTTAAAAACAAAGTTACAAACAGTGTTTTTTAAACTAACAGGTTTCAAGCCTCAGTTAGTTATGCTACATTAACATTTCATAGCATTATAATATTTGTGTTACATGATTACTATAAAGCAGTTTTGGTTGTTTGTAGATATATCAGCATCTTATTGTTTGTCTTACAAGGCGGTAAACCTATCATATGTCGTAGTGTAATATGATTGTACTCCATATGATCGTTAATACATTGTGCCAACTTTTTATTGAATGGCGCATATGCTAAGTGTGGCCTAGACATGCACTACAGTTAAGGATTAATTGGTACGATTTGCATTCATTTGATATGATTACTGTTTATTTTATATCTACATTACTGTGTAAAATTCTATGCCAATTGGTGTTCTAAATAAAGAATATGGAGATAAATAGGACCTGGTATGAGAAGAATGAGCTTTTTTGTTCATTTGGGTCATTTACATTTAATGTAGGATAGAAAAATAGGGAAATTGATTTTTCAATGCTACACATGTAACTGTCAAAATCGACTTACCTTTGCCAAGGAGCTCTTGCCAGCCCCTGCATCCCCACAAAGTATAACTTTATTAAAGGTGTGGACAGGATAGTCTTCATAACAGGTAGAGTACTTTTGCAGCAATGTGATTACATCATACTTAGTAGCCATCATCAGTGGAGTGAGGTGTTTGTAATTTCTGATTTTCACATCAGTCCCAGGAGTGGAAAGGAGATGCTTTACACAATCAGCATTACCACCCTCAGCAGCAGAGTGTAATGGAGTGTCACCATCCTGGTTTGGGGGGGGGGGGGGGGGGGGGGGGAAATAGTTTAGTCAACTTGCTAGGCATGAATGACTTAAGTTTGAGCAATGCGCGATTCCTTAATATGCACCAGATGTATAGATGCTAATGATCAGTTGATACATAATCTGTGCTGCATTTATGGTAAGTTGAGCGGCATTGCTACCAAAGCTAATCATTTCAGATATGCAAATGGTGCGAATTTTAGATATTTAGAAAGCTCCAAAACGGTTTGCTTTAGATAGACACATCTCCCTTCAGAGATGACCACACAAATGGCTATATCTCCTTAGCTTGTGTTTCAACTGATCAAAAATATAATGTTGTATGCATTAGGATAAATTTGTTCATATTAATCCTCTCCTGCCAGTTGACACTAACAGAATATAGTGTAAAACCTATCCCTTACCTAAGTCATTTTAAAATTCCATTTCAAGCCTTAATTAAGGATGACTTTACACTGCTTGTGTTGGATATTATAAGCTTATGTACATGTAGCCTTTCACTAAACTGCATCATTCAATTAGTCGTTATATGTTTATTCCAAAGCAAAATCACTGTTTACATGTAGGTGCATTAATGCCGCTTATGATCAAAGTCAGGGATAAAGTTTGGGAAACTGGAAGAAGCTTTTTAGTGGTACGAAGGGAGTGATTACAAAGTACACTAAAGAGAGACAGGAAGTAGCTAAATAGAATCAGCTGGACGCATATGTGAAGCAATGGTTAAGCCTCCATGCAAGAAGCAAAACATGACCTGGCAGTGACAATGATAAAGATGATGGTACCAGTGAGACAGAAGAAGAAAGGGAGAACAATGTGCAAAGAGAAGAGAGTAGTCAATTGCAAGATAGGGAATAAGCACAATATTGGAATGCTCATGGCAGAGAATGGGTGGCAATTGACCACCTTAGTGTTGACCCTGCAGTAAATGCCTACACAGGGATTACTAATTTGAACTGGGGAACTACTTGGGAAGGTACTGAGAAGAGTATATGGAGTATTTCTTCTACCTCATGTTTTATGTGGACTCCATTCCTTATGTTTTGGAGTATGCCAACATCAACCTCCTAGCTAAAAAGAAAGCACTTTGTCAAAAGCATAAAATTATAAAGTGGCTCGGCATAAGGCTGGCAGTGGCTGTTGATGCAAGAAGGGTTCCACCTTCCAACATATTACAAATCAGAGAGTGATGTAGTTTCGACTGCTGCTACTATGAGGGTCACTCTGGTTTGAAACTGTCATGGTTAATAGTCATTAATTCATGTCTCCAACTGGCACAAGAACCTGTGAAGGTATGTGTAGTGCCCATTTAATATTCCCCACATGCAAGATCCTTAGCATCATCTGAAACATATCAAACCCAGCTGGTCACACGATTGTTTGTGATGATTGCATGAGTGCCAGGAAGGGGGGTGATAGTAAGTAAAAAGCAAATGGTTATAAACCAGAAGGAGTTGTGCGCTAATGATAGTTGTCAGTCACAAACTACTTCAGACAATTACCCCAGGTGGCAGCAATTTAATTGCATGTGTTTTGAGTTAAAAATTGCAACTGATACACCCTGGAATACCATCAGGGCATTTACGCCACAGAATTGATGTAGTTGAACCATATGATGCAGTACACAAAAACGATACCAAGGCCAGTTATAGTGGAGAAGTTCTTTGAGTTTGTCTTTTCAGCCAATTGATGTGCATGAAGATTACACCCAAGGCTGACTTGTAATTGTAAGAGAGCCGATAACTCATACATGGTGGCACAGAAGATTTGGGACTAACTGGGGTATGTGTTGCTGATGCTTACTTAAGGCGTTTCTTCACCAGCAACCCGAATCCGGATCAATCCAGATTGGGGGTGCGTCCACACTAGGTAATTAGTATTTATTCAACCAAACTGAATTGATGCAGTAAAGCGCCTACCAATGATAGAAAATGGCTGCTGTTTAATTCACTTTGGAGTTTGGAGGAAACTCACACATTTGGTGGGGGTAAAGGTGGGGGAGGGGGGGGTCAGATGTGCAATGACAGCTCGATGGAGTTGTATGCAACAAGTTAATCTATCAGCGGATAGCTATTGCACTGCGGGTACGATCATATGTGGGAGCAGTGCGTCCTGAAGATGAAAAACCTAGTGCAGAAATACAAAAAGGTTATAAGCATGCATGATTCATAGAATTATACGAGACGTAGACGCGCACAGATTAAGGACTCTAATGGACAGGAGGTAGTAATAAATTTTCATGTTATCTGTTATGAAGGTACCATTGAACAAACTACATGCACGTTTTACTGCTTGATTCGTGAAAATGATATAATATTACACAGAGCGGGACGTGATCTGCCCAAATCATTGGCGCAAATCGAGCATGAAAATGTGCACATAGTTTGTACTTTATCTCCATAAAGAATGATATAAAAACAACAAACAGAACAATCCAATAGCTCTATCTACAAAGCATTTATACATAATAGTACATACAAGAACAAAACACAAAAGTAAAGAAAAAACATAAACGGGTTGACCAAACCAACTTAGTCCATGTAACCAGGGAGCTCAGCAGTCAGGGGCAGATGCAGGATTTTGGCGAGGGGGCCAACATGAATAACTGATGAAGGGGAGGGAGACACACGCGAAAATGTTTGTGGTGTGCATTCCAATTTTTCCACAGATTGTACATGTAGAGGGAGTAGAAACTAAGGCAATCAACACCAATAAAAGAGTGCCACTCCGATAACGTTACGTTCTGGTTCCAGACTATTGTACTTTTACAAATATAAATGGCTGTGTTGGTACATCACTGTACATGCATGCGCTTTTCTTTGCTATTTGAGCCACTTAGAAGTTACAATCACATTCCGGCAGATGACATACTTCAAGCAGTGAACAGTATCATTCAGCATGACATTTGCACGCAAAATTTCATTTTGAACACATTCCAATTTTTCCACTGATTGTACATGTAGGGGGATTAGAAATGGAGGCAATCATAACCAATAAATGCGTGCCACTCTGTTACACCCTGGTTTCCAGGCTATTGTGGTTTTGCAGATTTAAATGGCTGCATGTCTTTCATCGCAGATTTACATTGTATGTTACATGCGCTGGCTTAGTTTCTTTGCTACATGTACATGTATGTTACATTACCTCGCTGAACAGCTACAGCGAGGCGTTGAAGATACGAAAAGAACTTCTCTTTCCCTGACACCTTACGAACATAATAAGCAAGATCCTGTACGAATGAAAGGGTCTGTTTTCCAAACACATCTGATGTTTCTATGACAACTGGAGCAAAAAGGTACACATTGGGGTTCATATTTGAGTATTTGTCGGATTTTTTTTCTCAGCTTGGTCAGCCACTGCTCCTGCCTCCTGTGATGCAACTCTGCTATAAGAAGGTGCATCCCATACAAAAAGTTTTCCACATTTCTATGGAATCAAGGTAGCACCATCTGGCTTCTTACCATTGGAACGAGAGATTCCACTGGGTTCAAGTCGTGATGGAATCTGAGATGCTCCTAAAGCTCTGTGCATTCAAGGAACTATGAGTGACCTTGGCTTTGGACACAACTAAGGCCATGGGTGGCAAAGGTGCACAACCACAGTGATGGCAACAATGTGGTTTACAAAATGCCAAGCCAAGACGGAGGCAGATAGCAATCTGAAAGGTGGAGGCAGTGCATTAAGCCAAATGCCTGATACTTCTGCAAAAGCTAGAAGGCGACATTTGAATGTCTCATTCGTTGCCTAGTTCAATAAATCCTCCTTGATGGCTAGGATCGTTGCAATGTATATTATATAATTATATATGCGATAGAAAACTATGTCGGAAACTGTTCAGGCTGGTATTTAAAATGCTCAATCAAAAGCCACACCCACGGAGCCAATAGACCCACTACAGTGGGTCCTGATAAACAGAAGTACTCAATATCCTAAATTCAAGATTTTATCGATCCTAACATCAGGATCGTATTGTGTAGATTATTAAAGAACATGTAAGTAAAGAAACAATAACATTTGCTATTAACTTGTCCAATAAAAAGCCTTTTAGTTATGGCAACTGGATGCATCTCTGTGATATTACACCTTCATTTAAATTAAAATACTCCCAGAAGCTTATGATAGTGACTTTGTTGATTCTGATGAATTAAAATGAACTATTCCGGTTTTGCATCCAGCAACAAGCACCCCAAACACTTACATGCAGCTAATTTCTGAGCTGTATTAATTTTAGGGTATACAATCCAAACCTATGACTTTGACAACCTTTCGTTGACCAGGTTATGGATTTTATATATCTTATGGCTTCTTTGTACATGTGCATTTTCAATAGGAAAATGGTAACGCACCGTATTCTTAATATTCACATCAATATATGGATAGGAAACGAGATGTTCCACACAAGTAGTATGACCTTCTCTTGCAGCAAGGTGTAATGGAGTATCACCACCCTGGAGTGGGCATAATGGATAATGTACATGTTTAATCATTCATAGGCTGTTACATACTGACACTACAGAATGCATGCTGGGTGCAAGAAGTTTATGTGAGGACAACAAGGGTTGTGAATACAATGAGCAGTATACACATTATTGCCAATATATAGTTACACAACTGGACTTAGCGAGCAATGTTTTTAAGTGACAATGATCTCCGTGCTTGTGTATTGTGGCAGGGTTGTAACTGTAGCACTTAACAAGAGTGCTCACAGTAGCAAGGGATTACTAGGGTAAATACAAAATCATCCGTGTGAGTGTGTGTGTGTGCATGTGTGTGTGTACGTGAGTGTGTAGTGTGTACATGAGATACCATGATGTATTACGCTGTATTTATTCCATTAAAAATTCAATGTTAGGATTTGTATAAACAAGGGACTACATCATTTAATACTGCATAAATTCATCATTAACTACATATAATTGCTGTTATCTTTCAATTCCTACACATAAACCAAATTTTTTATATTAAAGGTTTATCTTGTATGAGCCTGAGTATTTTTTTGCAACCATCTGAAATTCCACACACTTGTCTTCTCTGGAAATTCATGTAGACACAAGTAATTTAGAAAACACTACACTAAACATAGACAAAAACACACAGACACACATGGATAAATGATAAACATACAAGGAAGATATGCTGGGCAACCTTGTTCCATTGACAATTTAATTTTGGTGATGTATACTTGTTTGTTATTTTAATGCTGTGAGTATCTAAACTCGCAGGGTTATACAATATGTTTACAATATTTTCCAAATGTCCTGGTTTCCTATGGTTTTAAACCTCTGTGGTGTGGATTAATTTCTATTTTATTGCATACATGTAATTACTGTCAAATATAAAATTCTGTACCGGTACCTAAATACTTTTAAATACAAAACTACATCATCATATAGTACTTAACTCACCTCATCTTTAATATTAACATCAATATCATGAGCAGAAAGGAGACGTTCCACACAAGTGATAGCACCCTCCTTTGCAGCATTGTGTAATGGTGTAGTTCCATCCTGGAGTGGAGAAAATTGTTGTCAAAAATGCACACAAGTACATGTAAGACACGGTCATCTTTCGTACGCTACAGTCTTCAGCAATTGGGTGCTGCAAACCATATAGATCACAAGGTTTAGAAGTGGTAGGAAGTCTGTATGCTCTGATGTAAAACAAGACAAAATAGGTGTAGTATAGCCTCAAAACATTCTAGCAGATGCATTGTAAAACATACTTTGCTGTAGATATTCAGTGCAACTAGGACTTTCCTTAGCATTGCATGCAATCTGTTAATTATTGTTAACCATGCCCGCTGTTAAGGTTGTATGCGGCCACCACTATAGCTGCATGTGATTCCAACAATGTGACAAAAGCGGCAATAGCTTTTCTTCTAAACAACACTGAAAACTGAACTAGTCCATAAAGAATGTTATTATCTACAGGTACATGTATGCGATGTGAATTGTTCATACACTGCCATTAGTAATTTGAAACCAAGCAATGTCTACAAAATACGTCTTCAATCTGTGCGCACACCATGATATGGCATAAAATAAATTTAAATGTGTATCTGAGATGTAGAAAGGTTAAATGAACCAACTCACTTCACTTCCAATATTCACATCAATACCAGGAGTGGAAATAAGATGTTCCATACAAGTAGTATCATCATACAACACAGCATGATGTAATGGAGTTTGACCATACTAGAGTGGGTGGAAAATAAGCACATGTACAGTATGTGGTGGGTACATGTAAATGTACATATAATCGCCATTGAAATACAAAGCCATATACAGTAGTAAAGAATGTACTGGGACAATCAGATCTTGCAATAAAACGTACCAAAAACACTGTTTTGGTCTTATTGGTGATTTTCCCCACTGATTTAATTATAGTACAGTGAATTAATTTGCAGTGGAACAAAACAATCACAACAAAAATCATGTACATCTGTTATGTGAACGATGAAAGGTTTGTTCAGAAGTAAGCTCACAGTTGGCACATGAATGCATAGACATTGTGAACTCCAGTCGCATGAGACAGCAAACCATTCCTCAAATGACAGGACATGTTCTTGGTGTAGTCTTTTATTGTACTGAAGACAGCTTTTCTTCACTGGACATTTCGAGGGGTGCACATGAACTATACGCACATGCATGTATTTAGAGTTTTATGTGTGCTAAAATATCACAAAGAAGCGACCTTATAATATGGCTATGCACTTGATGATCAACATAGAGGTAACATGTGTGGATCAATCATACTTAACGTTCAAAGTTTACCAAGGGTACAATGTATACGAAAACACCATAAATTTTAAGCACAACTGGGCTTATAAATTATAATTTTGGGTAGTGATCTGACACCACATGCCAATTTGGTCTGATATAGTAAATACTTGGGTGGACATTCATAAATAGTTGGATGTTAGCTTTCATATGCGCTTATATGTATGTACACTTTGTAGGTCATAGAGAAGCCAGGTGAACAATTGATATACATTGTTGAACTTGCATTGCCAAATTCTTTGACACATGTCTCCAATCACCGGAATCGATCCCTCTGCACGGATTACGTAGGCATGTGTACCTACTTTTAAGTTGTTGCGTTCTGTATCGTAGTGTGTACCCGATGCTACAAACAGTATACTAGTTTAGAATATGTGTGTGCGTGTGTGTGTTGGTGAAGATTCCACAGTAATGTAACATGAACTAACATCAATTCCAAAAATGACAAGCAATACTTACACAACATCGATTGGACCCATTTGAACCCCAGAAACAGATCATCCTTTGGACCGTGTACTAATGAAGTGCAGTTTTCTCACCACATGAAAAGACACTTACATGTATGTGATGCACACCTTCCACCTCCCTCATATTGGTCTTACATGTATTAGTTACCATGGCAACCTGATAAGGTACACTGATCTTGTGCAACCGTGTCAGTGCTGTTGTTGTACACACTTTGCAGATATAGAAAGGCAGGAGTAGGTAGGGAGAGGGAGAGGGAGAGGGAGGGAGGATGAGGAGGATAAGGTCATAAGGTAATCTATAATCTATGGCGACTGTCACATTTGATCACATATACACATGTTTCCGTATGCTATTGAGCAGGATGCTGACTGGCCATTGAATATTTTAGGTATAGCTAGGCATAAAGACTAGAGAAACACACTATTAATCTTCACCAACGCACACACACACACATTCTAAAATAGTATTCTGTTTGTACATGTAGCATCAGGTACACACCACAATACAGAACGCAACAATGTATACATAGGTACAAATACCTACAGGGCGTGCGTGTTCCGTATAGAGCGGTCAATTCCGGTCATAGGAGACAGGTCGGCACTGCTTACAGACCATTAACCCGTTGCAGATGGAGCTTGTTCATTATATTGATAAAGACAAGAGTTCATTTTTCCTTTTCCAATACTTTAAGATATTCTGAATTTAGGCCTGATCACGTGCAACTTTGACAATCAAGCCCAATAGGCCCTCCGTGTAAAAATAAATTAAATAGTGAAAAAGTACATGGACTGAGGGGCCATTGTATTTTGATTTAGTCGTTTGAATTCATGAATAAATTCAGCAAGTTATTATTGCAGCTTTTGGTTTGAATTTATGAATAAATTCGGCAAGTTTTTATTATTAAAATTCAAGAAAATGTTGCAGTATTTGGATGCCTCTAAAATATCTGTTTTTGATCAGGTGTTATTGGGAAGTATTTATTAATTGTCATTTCATTGATTTTATATTTTCAGTACATAATAAATAAATATATTAATTGTTTGTATTGTGTGTGGTTGTGTGTGAATCAATGATTTGAAAATAATTTTTTAGTATGTTTACATTTTACATGCATTTAGAGTTTTTATGCGCGCTACAATATCACAAAGAAGCGGCCTTATGTTATGACAAAGATATGGCTATTGCATGCAATGATCGATGTAGAGTTTACATGTGTACATGTAGATAAAATCGAAATTAACATCTAAAGCTTATACAAAAAGGCCCCAAATCTTATTTAAGCACAACATAGATGGTGGTTGGATTGGCAAAGTGGTCATATGGTTAAGTGATCTTATTTCCGTGTGATCTTATTTGGTGAGCTGCTGCTGTATATATTTAAAATAATGTTATATTGAATGGACCAACATACCTTATCCTTTATGTTCACATCAATGCCAGGAGTGGAAAGAAGACGTTCCAATGTAATAATTTGATCTCCCTTTGCAGCAAGGTGTAATAAGGTATCACCATTCTTTGGTGGGTAAAAAATTGAACATGATGGGTACAGTGTACACGTGCATATATGGATTGTAGGCTATAGAATACAAAAAAGTAATTAGCAGGGCTGCTATTGGGTGTAATTGCACTTTTAAATATATATAATTATGTTTTTAAAAAATTGTGCTTATTCATTTCTAAATGTGATGATTCTATTTAAACTCCCCACCACACACTCAAATCGCAACGAACACAATAAAACAGATCGCATGCAGTGGGGGATCTAATTAAATTGGTTAATTTAAACTTCTGCTTGGTCTAACAAACTGCAACCATGTACATAAAAAATTACACTCTGTTCCTCAATATGTTCAAGGATGATAGATAACGAGAGAGGGAGGGAGGAGGGTGGGGGGAGGATAGGAGGGAGGGAGAATAAAACTAATAGCACATACATGTACATTGTACATTACACCTACATGTACCTTATCAGTCTGATTAACGTTAGCTCCAGCTTCAATAAGTGTCTTCACTATCTCTAGATGTCCATTATATCTAGCTGTCCACAATAGACTCTTACCCTGTAATATAAAAGTCATCATAACCAGGCTATGAACTCCTCAAAACCCCTCCTCTAATATTTCATTGTAATGAATCAATGGTGTACAATTATTGCTCATTACAAAGAACAATGGGCTATACAATACATATATTTCATCTTTAATCTGCGTGAAACGATCCTGAATTCAGGATTGGTAAAATCCTGAATTCAGGATAGTGAGTTCTTCTGTTTATAACAACCATTGCAATGAAAATTAAAATCATTAAAACATAGAAGCTGTTTGTTTCAACAATGGTGCGCACATTCTATAGCATGGAATAATTTTAATCATCTAGAAAGCTGCCCAAACTTCAAGGATGCATAAGCACGTTTTGATGCTCTCGCTTACATAAATTAAACGATTAGCAATTTATAGTTTGTAATGCTTACAAAGAGCATTGAACATATCAATTTTACTCCTTTTCACTACTTATTGGTGGTAACACCTCCAGACTCCTGTATTTTTATCAAACTTGTACACAAAATAATAGAAAAATGCAATTTATTATCACTGTCCGAGCATACCCCCTTTCTTTTTATGTCCCAACAGTACTGATGACAGCATTTCTACCAATGCCAGGTATTTCTGCATCGCTCTCAACGACAGAAATGTGTTTTTATTTTTATTTTGCAGAATCTAACCATTGTACTACCCGCTTTGACTCGTTTCGCTTAGTCCGCCATGAGTTAATTCGATGCTCTTACCTCCTATGTCCCATATTCTTGAATTTGCTTAAATGGCTCTCCTTCCAGATTTTTGTAACAGTTTCTGTCTTGAAAGTAAGCTTCCTGCTCTTTCCTCAACTTTATACCCGACTTTGATGGTAACCGCGGCATTATTTATAAACAAAAAAGGAAACTAAGCCTAAACATTGTTTTTTTTTCAAAAAAAAAAAAATATTTGAATGACTAAAATGGATAGTGCTGTTTAGATGAAAGCCTATTGAAGCTAAATAGCAAAAAAAAAGTCATCAATACCGTTCGAATTGATGTTGATACGAGCGGTGTAAAGTCATCCTTAATTCAGGATTTCCATCCTGAATTAAGGATGAAAATAGATTAATCTACGAATGCGCAAGCCTATGTTCCCGCAAAGTTCCCGCATAAATGCAAGCAGTTGTAGAACAGTGTATTAGGAGCAGGCAAATAAAAAGCATGGAAAATGATAACAAGGGTGCAACAAAGCAATGTAGCAGCTTAGATGCAATGTTGATCGATTTTGCGGGAACCTAGCGGGAACCGCGGTTCCCACGCGAGCATCTCTATTGAGAAGCGGTGCTTTAACAATTATAAAATATACAAACCATTTACTCAATATGGCACCTGGCTTAAAACTTGGTGATCGTGTGCAAGCTGACGCAGTTGCAGTGCTTGGCGGTTGACGTGCTGGTGACGTGTGTGGTCCTTGGGCACACAAAAGGGTCCTTCATGGTTTGGTTGTTGAGGTCGTAGGTACTGGTCGTCAACGGAAGTTTAAAATTCAGTGGGACGAATGTGATGATGAATCGGTACTTTCACCGCTGGTGTGCTTGAGAGAGAGGTTGTGGCCGTAGGCGCTACAGAGGGGCCTGATTCAACAGTGGAATCTGACAGCAACGATTCAGATAGAGAAGGGCTGTGGGATTCAGAAGATCTCACAGAGGTAGACCTTTTGAAGCCACATGGAACAAGCTGGAATGTTCAAAATGAGATTGATATCAATTTTGATCAAGGTTGGCATCCCAAGCTTCAAATTGCCTGGGTATGTAATAGATCAACGAACTCCATTTCACTATTTTAATATCATGTTTCCCATGAATGATGCCAATGACCGGATCATGAAAACCAATTCCTCGTTGTCAAAACTTAATCGCAGATAACTGACAAAAAGTGAATATTTTCGCTTTTGGGGTTTAATACTGGCAATATCTATTGGGTCAGAACCCAACAGGCAAAACTATTGGGTCACGATTTGGGATGGGAATCAAACGCTTTGAGAATATACTGCGGAGCATGACCTTTGGGGACAGTGATCCTAATGATCGCTGGTCATTTATCCGCCCACTGTTGACAGCTATCAATATGAGACGACAACAGTTTGTTGTTCCATCACACATTCTCACAGAAGATGAACTAATGTCATCCTGGATAAGCCGAAAGCAGGACTATACATCTGATGGAATTCCACACTTGACGAAGATAATTAGAAAACTTAAAGGTGTAGGCACAGAGATGAAGTGTCTTGCAGATGGTGTTGTTGGGATAATGCTGCAGCTAGAGATTTGTGAAGGTAAGGAAGCAGAAGCTCAAAAGAAGTGGTCCCATTTGCCTGCAGGTACTGCACAAACCCTCAGACTTAGTGATCTGTGGCATGGCTCTGGAAGGATCATAGTTGCAGATTCTGCGTTTTCTTCAGTTACTACAGCAATTGAGTGCAGAAAGAAAGGCCTTTTTTTACAGTGGTATTGTCAAAACTGCATCTTGTGAATTTCCAAAGGATTACTTGGATGATCCTTCCAAGTATGCAGGCAGGGGAAATCACATGACATTGACAACAACAATTGAAAACTGCAAGCTTATAGCTTTGGGATGGAAAGACAAAACCATCAAAAAGTTCATTTCCACTTGTAGCAACACTCAGCCTGGCAAACCCCACCAAAAGTATCACTACACTCGTGATGGTGATGTGGTAGTCTCTGAAGTCCCACGTCCTCAACTTGTTTCGCAATACTTTGATGCTGCATCAAAGATTGATGTGCATAACCACCTCAGACAGGGTTTGCTGAACATTTAAGATGCATGGGGTACGCAGACATGGTGGCATCGCCTGGCTGCTACATTTATTGGTGTCATTGTCACTGATGCCTTGATTGCCTACAACTACGAACACAGTGTTTCACATACAATGCGTGATTTTGTGAATGAACTTGCTCTGTCATTGATTTTCAATGAAATGGAAGGCCATGATACTGTCCAACAACAACGACAGTCTGGAGAATCTGTGCCCACAACTGCCCTACCACCTGTCCCACACATGGCCATCTCATTTCATGCCCACCCCCTTAAAAAATTGTCACAGCTGACCATGTACAAGGGGAAAGTGCTGGCTAAGGAAGGAACACGTCGAAAATGTGTGTCCCGTAATGCTCGTGGAGAGAAGCGCAATGCCCACTTTTATTGTGCTACATGCTCCGATGAATCTCGTGAACTAATAGTGGCAGTCTGTGGGCATGGTTTTTCTCGTGGCACAGAGTGTCATGCTTTTCACTGTGTCAACCCCATTTGATTCGGTTTTGGACATGCTTATTGTTGAACATTGCTATTACATGTTAAGGAGCAAGTGATTTAGGGTACATGTAATTGTAAAACTGACCCTTTGGTAACAAATGCATCTTTGCTGTCTATAGAATGCATTAATTGCTGCTTTTATACATGTGTGGATGGATTACAATGCATAAGCTATAGCTAGGGAATGATTGTGGTTCAATGAATATAATGCATTTCGGCTCGTGCAGTTAGCGCGAACCGAAGGCCAAACTTTTCACAAATACTATTCGTGTTGCACTCCAAATCTACGTTTTGTAATGGATGCGGAGCAAATGGATAGCCTTCTTCTAGCTTTAGCATCAGTTGGAGTTCATGCATTATCAATCGTAGCTGCCCAAAATGAGGCTGAACGTACCTATCCAGCGGGAACCACCCATACATGCGGTTACGCAAAGGAGGTATTTTTTGCAAACCTGTCACCCTTCTTGCATTAATATCTTAGAAATGAACGAATGCCTTTTTAATGGGGAAGAAACAGAACTCATACCCTAGTATACAACTTGAACATATATATAATTCTATCTTTCTTCCTTGACTTATATTGAGCTAAAAGTGGTTCCTGCCAGGGAACCAGCGTTCCTGCGAGGTTCCCGCTGCTCGTTCGTACATTAAAAGTTAACCATAGTGAGTGAGTGAGTGATGGAGGGATGGCGGAGAGAGGGAGAATAAAACTGGCAGAAATGCACCAACCTTGTTAGTCTGATTAACATTAGCTCCAGCTTCAATGAGTGTCTTCAATACTTGAAGATGTCCATTAGAGCTAGCTGTCCACAATGGACTACAAGTCTGCAATACAAAAGTCATCACAACCAGGCTAGACATGACAATGCGAGAAGTAGTAAAAGGGTGGGGGTGGAGTGAACGATTGCAGGGAGGAGTAGAAATGGTACAAACATATACATGTATAGAGGTGTCAGGGTAAGTGGTCCACCACACACAGCCCCACAAATGGCATTCTGCCCTACCATTAATACAAACCATATCCATGGTCTAAACATTTTCCTCTTTTTTTTTTTTTTGGCCTCTATTTATTAAGTAAATAATACAGCCTCACATACTATAGAGGGAGGGTCAAGTGGGCAGTGGGTTGTGGATGTGTAGTGAGTACATTCATGAGTGAATGAGGGTAGGGGAGAGGAAGGAGGGGAGGGAGGGAGTGATAGAGAGAGGGAGGGAGAAAATGAAAACAATCAATCTGGCTACTGAGGAATGAAAGTCTATGTACTGATCTAAACAAGATGATGGACTCACACAGTATCATCTTCATGGACGTATATTAACTAATAAAACATCACATCACTTACATCAGATTTTGCTATATTTACATCAGCACCTGCTCCTAACAAGGTCTGCACTACATCAAGATGGCCCTCCTGACATGCCACAGACAATGGAGTTGTACTGTCCTAAGGAATCAAATACACACTTTTCATACATATGTCTCCGTACATGCATGTACATGTACAGATGTATACAACAGATGTACATCTAAGGCTGGGAAGAGACATAGTGTTCATGAAAGGTGCAGTTGTGGCTGTCTGTCCTCAGGGACAGACATGTAAATAACACCCCAAATCTCCTCCCCTCAACCATTTATTGTAATGAATTCCTGGTGCACAATTATTGCCCATTGCAGGCTATTCCACTATTCAACCATACATACCCACATGGCAGGGAGGGAGGGAGGGAGGGAGGGAGGGAGGAGGGAGGGAGGGAGGGAGAGAGGGAGGGAGGGAGGGAGGGAGGGAGGGAGGGAGGGAGGGAGGGAGGGAGGAGGGAGGGAGGGAGGGAGAGAGGGAGGGAGAATGGCTACTATAGATAAATAGATTTGTTCCATTTACAATGTGCATGTTGATTGTAAGGAAAAGAATTATAAATATGTAAGATAACTATTCATAAATGTACATGCATTTTTATGTGTGCTACAATATCACAAAGAAGTAAGGTCTGATCTGGCCTTATATTATGACATAGATACATGTATGTCTATTGAATGCAATGATCAATAATAGAGAGATCAAAGCTTACTTAACATCCAAAAAGGCCCCAAGCCTTTTTGCAGATGTTATATGGTGGTTGGATTTGCAAAGTGGTTATGATCGGTTAAGTGATCATATTTCTGTGTGATCTTATTTGGTGAGCTGCCGCTATATTCACTTATAAATTTTACATTCAATGGACAACATACCTTATCCTTTATGTTCACATCAATGCCAGGAGTGGAAAGAAGACGTTCCAATGTAATAATTTGATGTCCCTTTGCAACAAGGTGTAATAAGGTATCCCCATTCTGGAGTGAGTAAAACAATACACCTGTACATGTATATGTACAACTGCGCATAAGCAAGGATGCAAAATTATCATTTGGTTCTTGGGGTAGTCATACCAAATTTTTATAGCATTTACAACCTCTATTCTTATATGGGCGGATCCAGGATCTTGGGAAGGAAGGGTGTCCAATAACTATATTCACAAGTGGGGGGAGGGTACATGATGACTGCTAGGGGGCCAGGGGGAGCATACATGATATACATGTATATACAGATATGTGAAATGAGCATTACATGTATCTCAATTGTACCTTTGTACCCCTTGCTGATACATGTATCATGCAAACTGAATATCCATGGAAAAACATTAAATGAACCAACTCACTTCACTTGCAATATTCACATCAATACCAGGAGTAGAAAGGAGATGTTCCACACAAGTAGAATCACCTTCCTTTGTAGCAAGGTGTAATGAAGTATTACCATACTAGAGTGGGATGGGTGGACACATACATGTACATGTTACGTACATGTGTACATCTAATGGCCTTTGCAATACAAAGCCATTAATATGCAGCATGTTCAAAGATACAGTAGCAGCTCACAAATAAGAATACTTTCGGACAATCAGATCTTGCAGTGAATTAAGTCTGATTGGTGTTTTTGCAGCCTTGGAAATTTGCTGAAATTATAGCACCAGTGAGCACTAGCGATAGTTATTAATATACAAAGAGTGTATAATTAAAGTTACACATACATGTATTACACAAAAGCAATGCATAAAAAACAAAAGTGTTGCTGATAGATTTTTAGACTGAGGATGGTATCCTAGTACCCTCAACAGTGGCAAGGGTAAGGTCATGTTTGTAAATAGGGTGGCGATGTGATGACCTGCTTCCACGAATGCACAGAACAGCAGCACAAAGAGAAGCATACATGTAAGATAGTCAAGTGCGTAGCCAGCTAACTACAAGGGAATAAGGTTTGTCCTGCTTGATGGAAATCACGTCCGCGAAATGCCTATAAAATGTTGAACACTCACGAGCCATTCATCCTGTTGTACTAAAAACGAATGGTGTAAAGACCCCATGCTCCACCTCTTGCACCCGATGACTATATTGTCTCTTTTTTATTGCTGGCAAGTCTAAACAAATAAATTGCAACAGAGTACAAGTGCATATGCAAGGATGCCGAATTACGTCAAGTTTTATAGAGCTGGCACATGAATGCATAGTTCAGTCGTCCATTTGTCCAATGACAGGGCATGTCATTTTGTTCTGAGCGTAGTCACACCATGCAATTTTTTGTTGTATTGACAATTGCTATTCCTCACTTGACATTTTGAGGACCATGCATGAAGTATAGTTACTGTACATACATGTACATGTACATGGATTTAGGGTATTTATGTGCGCCTTATATTATGACAAAGTTATGGCTATTGCATGCAATGATCAATATAGGGTTTAGATGTATAGATTAAAGCTTACTTAACATCCAAAGCTTACACAAAAAGACCCCAAACTTTTTAAGCAGATGTTAGATGGTGGTTGGATTTGCAAAGTGCTTATGATACGTTAAGTGATCTGATCTTATTTGGTGAGCCACTGCTGTATATATTTATAAATGTTACATTCAATGGACCAACATACCTTATCCTTTATGTTTACATCAATACCAGGAGTGGAAAGAAGACGTTCCAATGTAATAATTTGATGTCCCTTTGCAACAAGGTGTAATAAGGTATCACCATTCTGGAGTGTGTGAAAAAAGTTCATTGAACATGATGGGTACAGTGGAAATCATGTTACATGTACTTGATCCAAAAAATTTATCTTCATATATTATGTTTACTTGAATGTATTGTCAATGAATGAGATGTTAATGAACTCTCTGGCTAGAGGGCCCATGGAAGTGGTAAATGGGTGAGAAGTTATGGGGTAAATAAACTCTTCTGCTAAGAGGTCATTTACTCACTGCAAAGTGCAGCAGTGGCATGACCTTGTTCATAAACAAGTTAACACCAATACACTGTTTAAGTCCATATATGGACTTCAGATGAAGAAGTCATCCCTGATAAATCAGAGGGTGCCAGTCCATCAACTGCAGTGCTTTAAGTTGATCCCAACTACTATCTAATGAAGCCACTAAGGGAAAGTACAATTGCAGGGAATGAATCATTATTTTCTTAAAAGTGTAATTCATAGCAAATCACCCCAGGCCATGGTGAACCATAACATTGGTTTGTGAGTACAAATCAATGTAGCCTCTTGGTGTTGATAACTATGGAGTACTTGTAGACCTAGTGGTCAGCTATGTAGTAGAGCCTATGGCAGCTAAGAAGTACCCCACAGTAGATCGGCACTGAACCATTTCAGGCATGAAATTACTATTACATGGTCATGTTAGACCTACATGTACATGTAGTATGAGAAGTCAAAGATACATGTAGGTACATGTATCTTTGACCTGTTATCAATGCGAAGGGCAGAATGCAATGAACTTTGCTAAATTCATTCTCATAACGTTTTCAGCACTCAGAAATACATGTACATGTAAGGTGCATGTACTCTACATTAATTGTAATGAAATTGGTGATGTAAAGTGTAGGGGGGTGGGAGGGATGGAGGGAGCAGAAGTAGTAAAAAAGGGTGGGGGTGGAGTGAATGATTGCAGGGAGGAGTAGAAATGGTACAAACATATAGAGGTGTCAGGGTAAGTGGGTCCACCACACACAGCTCCAATGGCATTTTGCCCTACCATTAATACAAACCATATGATTATCCACGGTCTAAACACTTTATTATTATTTTTTGGCCTCTGTTCAATAAGTAAACAGAGGTAAGTGAGTGAGTGAGTACATTCATGAGTGAATGAGGGTAGGGGAGAGGAAGGAGGGAAGGGAGGGAGGGAGGGAGGTAAGGAGGAGGGAAAAGAGGAATAGATTCGTCATTAGTACATGTACATGTCCAAATTTCTAGGCACAACATGTATGTGGATCTAAGAAAAATGTACTGTAGAGTACCACGATATGTTCCCCCCTCCACCCCCACAAAAAATGGCCCGTGTTTAAACGAGCATATCGACGTAATCATGAACACAGCGTTCGGTAAAATCCTGTTGGAGTATCAGTTCTTTCCTGAAATATCACAAGCCATTTTTTTTAAAGGGGGGGGGGATATTGCGGTACTCTACGGTACATGTTTGTGTCAGAATTATACCGCACATGCTACCCCTTCCTTATCCAACCAACCAACATGTACACTAATTTTTCCATTTAATCACTGTATTATTCATATGCAGCAACACTAAGTGAAGCAGCTTACCCAATCCTTAATGTTCACATCAATACCAGGAGTGGAAAGGAGATGTTCCACACAAGTAGTATGACCTCCCCTTGCAGCACAGTGTAATGGAGTACCACCCAACTAGAGTGGTACAATGTATGTGTCTAACAAGATGATTTATGATGACTAGAAGTCCATTGCATTTTTTCATATACATGTAGACCATTAATGAAATTTTAAAACAACATTCCGAGTCACATAGCAACAGGACGATCCAGTAATTAAAAAAATCAGTAATTAAATACGTGCAATTTAACAATATCAACTAAACATAGAGAATAAATAGGTGTGAAGTTAAGCCTGTCAACATTGCATTGAGTGGGCGTGGGACATATAAACAATGAACCTCCTTCAGATCAGGGAGTGGTAGCCTTGTGTAAGTATAGAGTAGGCTTAATATGATGAAAACATTTGAGATAATATCTTATAAAAATTTTATTGTCCAACTTCTTCACTTTAATAAAGAATGTGCTATGAAATTTAATGTCTATTGTCCTGAATGTCCAGCTGGGGTACAATTGGACACCCGGGTGGACAACAAAAAAGTTCTTGCCGTTTGGTCATAGAAGGGACCTAGTTTCATTAGATATGGCTATTGCATGCAATGATCAATGTAGAGTTTACATGTGTACATGTAGATAAAATGAAACTTAACATCTAAAGCTTATACGAAAAGGCCCCAAATCTTTTTTAAGCACAACTGGTCCAGTTAGATGGTGGTTGGATTGGCAAAGTGGTCATATGATTAGTGGTGGTTAAGTGATCTTATTTCCGTGTGATCTTATTTGGTGAGCTGCTGTTGGATATATACTTAAAAATGTTACATTGAATGGACCAACATACCTTATCCTTTATGTTCACATCAATGCCAGGAGTGGAAAGAAGACGTTCCAATGTAATAATTTGATCTCCCTTTGCAGCAAGGTGTAATAAGGTATCACCATTCTTTGGTGGGTAAAAAAATTGAACATGATGGGTACAGTGTACACATGCATACATTGTATATGGATTGTAGGCTATAAAGTGAATACTAAAAAGTAATTAGCAGGGCTGCTATTGGGTGTACTTGCACTTTTAAATATAGATAATTATGTTTTTTAAAAATGTGCTTATTCATTTCTAAATGTGATGATTCTATTTAAACTCCCCACCACACACTCAAATCACAATGAACACAATAAAACAGATCGCATGCAGTGGGGGATCTAATTAAACTGGTTAATTTTAACTCCTGCTTGGTCTAACAAACTGCAACCATGTACATAAAAATTACACTCTGTTCCTCAATATGTTCAAGGATGATAGATAAGGAGAGAGGGAGGGAGGGTGAGGGGAGGAAAGGAGGGAGGGAGAATAAAACTAATAGCATGTACATGTACATTGTACATTACACCTACAGTGTACATGTACCTTATCAGTCTGATTAACGTTAGCTCCAGCTTCAATAAGTGTCTTCACTATCTCTAGATGTCCATTATATCTAGCTGTCCATAATAGACTCTTACCCTGTAGTATAAAAGTCAGGCTATGAACTCCTCAAAACCACTCCTCCAATATTTCATTGTAATGAATCAATGATGTACAATTATTGCTCATTATAAAGAACAATGGGCTATACAATACATATATTTAATCTTTAATCTGTGTGAAATGATCCTGAATTCAGGATCGGTAAAATCCTGAATTCAGGATAGTGAGTTCTTCCGTTTATAACAACCATTGCAGTGAAAATTAAAATCATTAAAACATAGAAGCTGTTTGTTTCAACAATGGTGCACACATTCTATAGCATGGAATAATTTTAATCATCTAGAAAGCTGCCCAAACTTCAAGGATGCATAAGCACGTTCGTTGCTCTCGCTTACATAAATTAAACGATTAGCAATTTATAGTTTGTAATGCTTACAAAGAGCATTGAACATATCAATTTTACTCCTTTTCACTACTTATTGGTGGTAACACCTCCAGACTCCTGTATTTTTATCAAACTTGTACACAAAATAATAGAAAAATGCAATTTATTATCACTGTCCGAGCATACCCCCTTTCTTTTTATGTCCCAACAGTACTGATGACAGCATTTCTACCAATGCCAGGTATTTCTGCATCGCTCTCAACGACAGAAATGTGTTTTTATTTTTATTTTGCAGAATCTAACCATCGTACCACCCGCTTTGACTCGTTTCGCTTAGTCCGTCTTGAGTTAATTCGATGCTCGTACCTCCTGTGTCCCATATTGTTGAATTTGCTTATATGGCTCTCCTTACAGATCTTTGTAACAGTTTCTGTCTTGAAAGTAAGCTTCCTGCACTTTCCTCAACTTTATATCCGACTTTGATGGTAACCGCGGCATTATTTGTGAACGAAAAAGGAAACTAAGCCTAAACATTGTTTTTTCAAAAAAGAATTTTAACGACTAAAATGGATAGCACTGTTTAGATGAAAGCCTATAGAAGCTAAATAGCAAAAAAAAAGTCATCAATACCGTTCGAATTGAAGTTGATACGAGCGGCGTAAAGTCATCCTTAATTCAGGATTTCCATCCTGAATTAAGGATGAAAATAGATTAATCTATGAACGCGCAAGCCTATGTTCTCGCAAATTTCCCGCATAAATGCAAGCGGTTGTAGAACAGTGTATTACGAGCAGGCAAATAAAAAGCACTTTGGAAAATGATAACAAGGGTGCAACAAAGCAATGTAGCAGCTTAGATGCAATGTTGATCGATTTTGCGGGAACCTAGCGGTTCCCGCGGTTCCCGCGCGAGCATCTCTATCGAGAAGCGGTGCTTTAGCAATTATAAAAATTACGAACCATTTACTCAATATGGCACCTGGCTTAAAACTTGGTGATCGTGTGCAAGCTGACGCAGTTGCAGTGCTTGGCGGTAGACGTGCTGGTGACGTGTGTGGTCCTTGAGCACGCAAAAGGGTCCTTCATGGTTTGGTTATCGAGGTCGTAGGTACTGGTCGTCAACGGAAGTTTAAAATTCAGTGGGACGAATGTGATGATGAATCAGTACTTTCACCGCTGGTGTGCTTGAGAGAGAGGCTGTGGCCGTAGGCGCTACAGAGGGGCCTGATTCAACAGTGGAATCTGACAGCAACAATTCAGATAGAGAAGAGCTGCGGGATTCAGAAGAAGATCTCACGGAGCTAGACCTTTTGAAGCCACATGGAACAAGCTGGAATGTTCAAAATGAGATTGATATGAATTTTGATCAAGGTTGGCATCCCAAGCTTCAAATTGCCTGGGTAGCTGGAACTCCTGTAATAGATCAATGAACTCCATTTCACTATTTTAATATCATGTTTCCCATGGATGATGCCAATGACTGAATCATGAAGACCAATTCCTTGTTGTCAAAACTTAATCACAGATCACTGACAAAAAGTGAATATTTTCACTTTTGGGGTTTAATACTGGCAATATCTATTGGGTCAGAGCCCAACAGGCGAAACTATTGGGTCGAAGAGAGTGAAACGGATTCTAAACAACTGTTTCCACCACACTCATTTGGGTCACGATTTGGGATGGGAATCAAACGCTTTGAGGATATACTGCGGTGCATGACCTTTGGGGACAGTGATCCTAATGATCGCTGGTCATTTATCCGCCCACTGCTGACAGCTATCAATAAGAGACGACAACAGTTTGTTGTTCCATCACACATTCTCACAGATGATGAACTGATGTCTTCCTGGATAAGCCGAATGCAGGACTATACATCTGATGCAATTCCACACTTGACGAAGATGATTAGAAAACCTAAAGGTGTAGGCACAGTGATGAAGTGTCTTGCAGATGGTGTTGTTGGGATAATGCTGCAGCTAGAGATTTGTGAAGGTAAGGAAGCAGAAGCTCAAAAGAAGTGGTCCCTTTTGCCTGCAGGTACTGCACAAACCCTCAGACTTAGTGATCCGTGGCATGGCTCTGGAAGGATCATAGTTGCAGATTCTGCGTTTTCTTCAGTTACTACAGCCATTGAGTGCAGAAAGAAAGGCCTTTTTTACAGTGGTATTGTCAAAACTGCATCTCGTGAATTTCCAAAGGATTATTTGGATGATCCTTCCAAGTATGCAGGCAGGGGAAATCACATGACATTGACAACAACAATTGAAAACTGCAAGCTTATAGCTTTGGGATGGAAAGACAAAACCATCAAAAAGTTCATTTCCACTTGTGGCACCACTCAGCCTGGCAAACCCCACCAAAGATATCACTACACTCGTGATGGTGATGTGATAGTCTCTGAAGTCCCACGTCCTCAACTTGTTTCCCAATACTTTGATGCTGCATCAAAGATTGATGTGCATAACCACCTCAGACAGGGTTTGCTGAACATTGAAGATGCATGGGGTACGCAGACATGGTGGCATCGCCTGGCTGCTACATTTATTGGTGTCATTGTCACTGATGTCTTGATTTCACTATTCAACCCACATAGGATAATTCATATGGGACTGAGGAGGGAGGGAGTGAGGAAGGGAAAGAGGGAGTGAGGGGGGAGGGATGGGGGAGGTATGGGGGAGGGAGGGAGGAGGGAAGGATGGGAATGCAGAGGGAAGGATGGGAATGCAGAGGGAAGGATGGGAATGCAGAGGGAAGGAGACTAGAAGTGGTAGAACATGCACCAATGTTGTTAGTCCGATTAACATTAGCTCCAGCTTCAATCAGTGTCTTCACTACCCCAAGATGTCCATTAAATGCAAAGGACACCAACCATGTAATGTCCCCAGACATACTACTCGTGCTAGTCTCCAGTCCACATCATAGTACGGTACATCAAAGTACATCTGGAATGCACTCCAACCCTGTAATATTAATGCCATTACTACATGTACCAGGCTAGACATGACAAGGTGAGAAGGAGTAATAGAGGGTGGGGGTGGAGTGAATGTATGTAAGGAGGATCTTCATGAGGAAAAGGCAAGATTGGCTATAAAACATACACAATGTAATGATGTCAGTACCAAGGGGCGGGCAAACTAAATTCCATTAGAGTACGGTTTATAACATTAGAAATACATGTACGAGGACTGGAGGTTACTGCACGTAACATGTGACATCAAAATGCACTTGCACATTTCAATCATATACAAACCATAGCAGAATGGTTTGTTTACAATTATGTAATCAGGGTGTACATACATGTATATCATGGGTGTAGTAATAGAACCACATCACTTACATGAGATGCTGCTGTATTCACATCAGCACCTGCTCCCAACAAGGTCTGCACTACATCACGGTGACCCTCCTGACATGCCACATACAATGGAGTTGCATTGTCCTAAGGAATCAAATACACTTTTCATACATACATGTGTATGTCTACAAATGTATACAATATATGTATGGATGGGGAAGAGATGCAGTGTTGCAGTTGTGGTGCATGAGGAGGGATGAGGAGCAATTACTTACATGTCTGTCCTCAGGGACAGAGATGTAAGTAACTCCCCAAACCCACCATCCTGACACCATTTAACATTTATTGTAATTAATCGATGGTGTACAATTATTACCCATTGTAAAGGGCAATAAACGACACACTTACAGATGTACAATTCATTTAAGAGGGAGGGAGGGTGGGAGGGAGGATAGGGGAGGGAGGGAGGAAGGGTAGAAAGAGCAAGAGAGACAGGGAGGGAGAGAGAGATAAGAATGTGGAGGGAAGGAGAATAAAACTGGCACAAATGCACCAACCTTGTCAGTCTGATTAACATTAGCTCCAGTTTCAATGAGTGTCTTCACTACCTCAAGATGTCCATTAGAGCTAGCTGTCCACAATGGACTCCCACCCTATAATACAAATGTTATCATAACCAGGCTAGACTTGACAAGGTGAGAAGGAGTAACAGAGGGAGGGAAGGGTGGGGGACGAGTGATGGACTGGAGGGAGGAGAGGAAGTGGTAAATATCAGAACCAAGGAGGCAGGGAAGGCATGTGATCCATGAAACAGTTGTACAAAAGACATTCTGCCCTACCATACGTGGTCTCTGGTGCAACACAATGAATACAGACGTTTGATAAAGTAACACTAGCAGTTATAAATACATGTAATACATTCTATCACAAATTGCACAACCACTTCACGAGAGGGTGTGAGTGAGTGAGTGAGTGAGTGGATGAGTGGGGTAGGATGGCTATTAAAATAGAACTAGAGCCTTAAATTTACAATGTACTTATTAATTTAATGGAAAAGAATAATAAATATGTAAAGGCAATCTGGCCTCTAGAATTACTAGAGGATGAAAGGCTATGTACTGATCAAAACCAGAATACATTATCGTCTACATGTATAAGAATACTTAAGGATGTACATGTACTAATAAAACATCACATCACTTACAACAGATGTTGCTATATTCACATCAGCACCTGCTCTCAACAAGGTCTGTACTACATCACGATGACTCTCCTGACATGCCACATACAATGGAGTTGTATTGTCCTAAGGAATCAAATACACACTTTTCATACATAGATGTGTATGTCTACAAATGTATACAATATATGTATGGATGGGTTAAAGATGCAGTGTTGCAGTTGTGGTACATGAGGATGGATGAGAAGCAATTACTTACATGTCTGTTCTCAGGGACAGAGATGTTAATCACTCCCCAAACCCAAACCCAAACCCACCATCCAGACACCATTTACTGTAATGTATAATGGACTATTTCACTATTCAACCCACATAGGATGGGATTGAGGGAGGGAGGGAGTGAGCAAGGGAAGGAGGGAGTGAGGGAGGAGGGAGGGTGAGGGAGGGTGAGGGATGGGGGAGGGAGGGAGAAGGGAGGAGGGAGGAAGGAGGGAGGGAGGGAGGAGGGAGGGAGAGAGGGAGGAGGGAGGGAGGAGGGAGGGAGGAGGGAGGGAGGAGGGAGGGAGGAGGGAGGGAGGAGGGAGGGAGGAGGGAGGGAGGAGGGAGGGAGGAGGGAGGGAGGAGGGAGGGAGGAGGGAGGGAGGAGGGAGGGAGGAGGGAGGGAGGAGGGAGGGAGGAGGGAGGGAGGAGGGAGGGAGGAGGGAGGGAGGAGGGAGGGATGGAGGAGGGAGGGAGGAGCGAGGGAGGGAGGGAGGAGGGAGGGAGGAAGGAAGGATGGGAATGCAGAGGGAAGGAGACTAGAAGTGGTAAAACATGCACCAAGTCTGATTAACATTAGCTCCAGCTACAATCAGTGTCTTCACTACCCCAAGATGTCCATTAAATGCAAAGGACTCCAACCATGTAATGTCCCCAGACATACAACTCGTGCTAGTCCCCAGTCCACATCATAGTATGGTACATCAAAGTACATCTGGAATGCACTCCAACCCTGTAATATTAATGCCATTACTACATGTACCAGGCTAGACATGACAAGGTGCGACTGGAGGTTACTGCACATAACATGTAATATCAAAATGCGCTTGCACATTTCAATACAAACATAAGCAGAATGGTTTGTTTACAACTATGTAATCAGGGTGTACATACACATGTACATGTATATCATGGGTGCAGTAATAAAACCACATCACTTACAACAGATGTTGCTGTATTCATATAAGCACCTGCTCCCAACAAGCTCAGCACTACATCACGGTGACCCTCTTGACATGCCGCATACAATGGAGTTACATGTACATTGTCCTAAGGAATCAAATACATGTACACCCTTTTCATACATACATGTACATATGTATGTTGCAGTTGTGGTGCATGAGGAGGGATGAGGAGCAATTACTTACATGTCTGTCCTCCACAAACCCACCACCCCGACACCATTTAACATTTATTGTAATTAATCGATGGTGTACAATTATTACCCATTGTAAAGAGTAATAAACGACACACCTACAATTCATTCAAGAGGGAGGGAGGGAGGGAGGGAGGGAGGGAGGGAGGGAGGGAGGGAGGGAGGGAGGGAGGGAGGGAGGGAGGGAGGGAGGGAGGGAGGGAGGGAGGGAGGGAGGGAGGGAGGGAGGGAGGGAGGGAGGGAGGGAGGGAGGGAGGGAGGGAGGGAGGGAGGGAGGGAGGGAGGGAGGGAGGGAGGGAGGGAGGGAGGGAGGGAGGGAGGGAGGGATGGAGGGAAGGAGGGAGGGAGGGAGGAAGGGGAGAAGGAGGGAGAGAGACAGGGAGGGAGAGAGGGATGGGGATGTGAAGGGAAGGAGAATAAAACTGGCAGAAATGCACCAACCTTGTCAGTCTGATTAACATTAGCTCCAGTTTCAATGAGTGTTTTCACTACCTCAAGATGTCCATTACAGCTAGCTGTCCACAATGGACTCCCACCCTGCAATACAAATGTCATCATAACCAGGCTAGACTTGACAAAGTGCGAAGGAGTAATAGAGGGAGGGAAGGGTGGGGGACGAGTGATGGACTGGAGGGAGGAGAGGAAGTGGTAAATATCAGAACCAAGGAGGCAGGGCAGGCAGGTGATCCATGAAACAGTTGCACAAAAGACATTCTACCCTACCATACATGGTCTCTGGTGCAACACACTGAATACAGACGTTTGATAAAGTAACACTAGCAGTTATACATTCTATCACAAATTGCACAACCACTTCATAAGAGGGTGTGAGTGAGTGAGTGAGTGAGTGAGTGAGTGAGTGAGTGAGTGAGTGAGTGAGTGAGTGAGTGAGTGAGTGAGTGAGTGAGTGAGTGAGTGAATGAGTGAGTGAGTGGATGGATGAGTGGGGTAGGATGGCTATTAAAATAGTACTAGAGCCTTAAATTTACAATGTACTTATTAATTTAATGGAAAAGAATAATAAATATGTAAAGGCAATCTGGCCTCTAGAATTACTAGAGGATGAAAGGCTATGTACTGATCAAAACCAGAATACATTATCGTCTACATGTATAAGAATATTTAAGGACGTACATGTTCTAATAAAACATCACATCACTTACAACAGATGTTGCTATATTCACATCAGCACCTGCTTCCAACAAGGTCTGTACTACATCAAGATGGCTCTCCTGACATGCCATGTACAATGGAGTTGTATTGTTCTAAGGAATCAAATACACACTTTTCATACATAGATGTGTATGTCTACAAATGTATACAATATATGTATGGATGGAGAAGAGATGCAGTGTTGCAGTTGTGGTGCATGAGGAGGGATGAGCCCGAGGAGCAATTACTTACATGTACATGTCTGTCCTCCACAAACCCACCACCCCGACACCATTTAACATTTATTGTAATTAATCGATGGTGTACAAATATTGCCCACTGTAAACGACACACCTACAGATGTACAATTCATTCAAGAGGGAGGGAGGGTGGGAGGGAGGATAGGGGAGGAAGGGAGGAAGGGGGAGAGACAGGGAGGGAGGGAGGAAGGGGGAGAGACAGGGAGGGAGAGAGGGATGGGGATGCAGAGGAAAGGAGAAGAAATGCACCAACCTTGTTAGTCTGATTAACATTAGCTCCAGCTTCAATGAGTGTCTTCACTACCTCAAGATGTCCATTACAGCTAGCTGTCCACAATGGACTCCCACCCTGTAATACAAATGTCATCATAACCAGGCTAGACATGACAAGGTGAGAAGGAGTAATAGAGGGAGGGAAGGGTGGGGGTGGAGTGATGGAGGAGAGGAAGTGATAAATATCAGAACCAAGGAGGCAGGGCAGGCAGGTGATCCATGAAACAGCTGAATACAGACGTTTGATAAAGTAACACTAGCAGTTATAAATAATACATGAAAGGGAGGACCCATGGGAGGGTGGAGAGTGAGTGAGTGAGTGAATGAGTGAGTGAGTGAGTGAGTAGTGAATAGTGAATGAGTGAGTGAGTGAGTGAGTGAGTAGTGAATAGTGAATGAGTGAGTGTGTGAATGAGTGAGTAGTGAATGAGTGAATGAGTGAGTGAGTGTATGAGTGAGTGAGTGAATGAGTGAGTGAGTGAGTGAGTGGGTGAGTGAGTGAGTGAGTGGGTGAGTGAGTGAGTGAGTGAGTGAGTGAGTGAGTGAGTGGGTGAGTGAGTGCATGAGTGCATGAGTGAATGAGTGAATGAGTGAGAGAGTGAATGAGTGAGAGAGTGAATCAGTGAGAGAGTGAGTGAGTGAGTGCATGAGTGAATGAGTGAGTGAGTGATTGGGTGAGTGAGTGAGTGGGTGAGTGAATGAGTGAGTGAGTGAGTGAGTGAGTGAATGAGTGGGTGAGTGAGTGAGTGAGTGAGTGAGTGGGTGAGTGAATGAGTGAGTGAGTGAGTGGGTGGGTGCGTGGGTGAGTGAGTGAGTGAGTGAGTGAGTGAGTGAGTGAGTGAGTGAGTGAGTGAGTGAGTGAGTTAGTGAATGAGTGAGTGAGTGAGTGAGTGAGTTAGTGGGTGAGTGAGTGAGTGCATGAGTGAATGAGTGAATGAGTGAGAGAGTGAGTGAGTGAGTGAATGAGTGAGTGAGTGAGTAGTGAATAGTGAATGAGTGAGTGTGTGAGTGAGTGAGTAGTGAATGAGTGAATGAGTGAGTGAGTGTATGAGTGAGTGAGTGAATGAGTGAGTGAGTGAGTGAGTGGGTGAGTGAATGGGTGAGTGAGTGAGTGAGTGGGTGAGTGAGTGAGTGCATGAGTGCATGAGTGAATGAGTGAATGAGTGAGAGAGTGAATGAGTGAGAGAGTGAATGAGTGAGAGAGTGAGTGAGAGAGTGGGTGAGTGAATGAGTGAGTGAGTGAGTGAGTGAGTGAGTGGGTGAATGAGTGTGTGGGTGAATGAGTGAGTGGGTGAGTGAGTGAATGAGTGAGTGAGTGAGTGGGTGGGTGGGTGGGTGGGTGAGTGAGTGAGTGAGTGAGTGAGTGAGTGAGTGAGTGAGTGAGTGAGTGAGTGAGTGAGTGAGTGAGTGAGTGAGTGAGTGAGTGAGTGAGTGAGTGAGTGAGTGAGTGAGTGAGTGAGTGAGTGAGTGAGTGAGTGAGTGAGTGAGTGAGTGAGTGAGTGAGTGAGTGAGTGAATGAGTGAGTGAATGAGTGAGTGAGTGAGTGATCCCTGAAACAGAACCAAGGAGGCAGGGCAGGCAGGTGATCCCTAAAACAGTTGCACAAAGACATTCTGCCCTACCATACATGGTCTCTGGTGCAACACACTGAATACAGACGTTTGATAAAGTAACACTAGCAGTTATAAATAATACAAATTGCACAACCACTTCACGAGAGGGTGTGAGTGAGTGAGTGAGTGGTGAGTGAGTGAGTGAGTGAGTGAGTGGGGTAGGATGGCTATTAATAGAGCCTTCAATTTACAATTTACATGTACTTGTTGACACATGTACAATGTACATGTATGTGTATAAAAGATGATTTATGATGACTAGAAGTCCATTGCATTTTTTCATATACATGTAGACCATTAATGAAATTATAAAAATACTTTAAAACAACATTCCGAGTCACATAGCAACAGGACGATCCAGTAAATAAAAAATCAGTAATTAAATCCGTGCAATTTAACAATATCAACTAAACATAGAGAATAAATAGGTGTGAAGATAAGCCTGTCAACATTGCATTGAGTGGGCGTGGGACATTTAAACAATGAACCTCCTTCAGATCAGGGAGTAGTAGCCTTGTGTACATATAGAGTAGTAGAGAAAGTCTCAAGGTACATGTAGCAATTACTGGTAACTTGTGTAAGCTTAATATGATGATAACATTTGAGATAATATCTTATAAAAACTTTTATTGTCCAACTTCTTCACTTTAGCAATTAATAGTGAATATACCACACATGCTACCCCTTCCTTATCCAACCAACCAACATGTACACTAATCTTTCCATTTAATCACTGTATTATTCATATGCAGCAACACTAAGTGGACCAACTCACCCAATCCTTAATGTTCACATCAATACCAGGAGTGGATAGGAGATGTCCCACACAAGTAGTATGACCTTCCCTTGCAGCAAGGTGTAATGGAGTACCACCCAACTAGAGTGGTACACATGTACAATGTATGTGTATAAAGATGATTTATGATGACTAGAAGTCCATTGCATTTTTTCATATACATGTACATGTAGACCATTAATGAAATTTTAAAACAACATTCCGAGTCACATAGCAAAAGGACGATCCAGTAAATAAAAAATCAGTAGTTAAATACGTGCAATTTAACAATATCAACTGAACACAGAGAATAAACAGGTGTGAAGTTAAGCCTGTCAACATTGCATTGAGTGGGGTTGGGACATTTAAACAATGAACCTCCTTCAGATCAGGGAGTGGTAGCCTTGTGTAAGTATAGAGTAGTAGAGAAAGTCTCAAGGTACATGTAGCAATTACTGGCAACTTGTGTAAGCTTAATATGATGATAACATTTGAGATAATATCTTTTATTGTCCAACTTCTTCACTTTAGCAATTAATAGTGAATGTGTTAATGTCTATTGTCCTGAATGTCCACCTGGGGTACAATTGGACACCCAAGCGGACAACAAAAAAGTTCTTGCCGCTTTGTCATAGAAGGGACCTAGTTTCATTTAACGGCACTGGCCTACAGATATTACAGTCTTTTTCAGATCGGGCCGAGGTATATGTAAGTAAGGCTTAAATCCTTTTGGTACTCATAAAATATATATCCAAAGTGTAAAGTTGTCACGTGACTTAGTAATTTTCAGCATTTTCATTTGTGCAACCTTTTCAATATACATCTTTTTGTTACTATCTCTATCTCTATAATTATATTATATATATTATGTCAACGACTCTATCGATTGTTGAGTCAAAATTTCAACGCCATTAACCATGACATTTTATAACCTACCTAACTTAGTGAAGTAAAAGTAAAAGTTTCTAGATACACCAACATGGATGCCTTATGTCTGTCATAAATAAAAGAGAGGTACATGTATGGGAAGGGGGGGGGGGGGGGAGGGGGGGCTTCCAAAGGGCCAATTATAAAATATTATATGTGCAAACATGTGTATATTGAAAAGAAATGGAGTTCAGTACTACATTATACATGTAAATGCATTGGGCACATCATATATTTATAAGATTAGCGTCCTTTTTTGGCTCACAAATTTTAGTAGTTACATATTAAAAGTGCAAACGCTATAAAACTCGCACCTTGGCAGTTGCTACAACTAACATGTATTGTTTGTGAAAAAATACCTGTACCGGGGATAGTCTTTTAAAAAAATTCCTAACGTCCATTTCCACCAACTACTGTTGTAACTTTTTTTTGCATTGTACACGTAAAAACAATATGGCTACTCTTTTAAAGGCCTCCTGGATGCCACTTTATTTTGCATACTTTTCAGAGCTTTTTCAATGCAAAAAGTGTTGGATTCTGGAGCCCCAGGCCTCAATGGGGAGCTTACAGTGTTCCCCATACCCCTAGCTGGATGGGAGGGGTGCCCTCCTCCCACACCCTCCTTGGAGTGGCATCGCTAAATGTACTCCCCCCCCCCCCCCCAATAAAAATTCCTGGATATCCGCCCCTGCATACAGACAACAGACAACATGGTGGGTACAATGTACACATGTACATGTACACGGATGGCCGTTCAAACATGAAACTACAAGGCTGCTGTTCTCTCACAAATAACTCTACCACTTCCTCACAGGTCTACATCCCTCACACAGTTCCTAATGGCATGTATATCCCATCCCACATACCTTTATTAGCACATACATGTACATCTACTTGTATTCCTAAAGGACATGTATTCACATTCCTTAACAGCTAAAGTCGATTTAAAGTGGCACCACCCCTCTACACATAATTGTGTGCAGTGTCACGCATATCAGCAAATACTAGCCATTCACATAATTCAGCCCCACCCCCACCACCGCATAGTTGATTTGTTCAACACATTTATTATGAGAGGCTTTTCCACTTTATTTTTAAAAGCACACCAATTAAATTATTATACTTCGGCACTATTTAAGCCGCGGCATGCCTCCGTTGAACACATATCCCTGGAAGATTTAAGCGGGTAAAGGTAATAAACAATTCAACTTCTTTGTTGTGTTGCTTTTACACTCTCTTTCATTTGCATGTACATGTAGATGTCAGATCAGGAGACAATAGAGGACGACATTGGGAGCCGGTTTTTGGAGGACGAGTCGGAGGACGAAATTCGTCCTCCGACTCCGATTCCTTTAACTCAGCCCCCTCCAGAGGCGAGCTGCTGCTGCCACCTGCCGCTGCGCCACTACCAGCAACGTTGGCCCTGCCACTACCAGCTGCGGTGGTCCCTCCCCTGCCATTACCAGCAGCGGTGGCCCTTCCCGCACCACTACCAGCAGCGGTGGCCCTTCCTGCACCACTACCAGCAGCAGTGGCCCTTCCTGCACCACTACCAGCAGCGGTGGCCCTTCCCGCACCACTACCAGCAGCGATGGCCCTCCCATTACCACTAATGCCACTACCTCTACCTCCCTGGCTGGCACCATGGCCAGAATATGGTGGCAGAGGCCGCCAGCGCCGCTCGAGAGGAGGAAAATTTGTACATTTTATTAAAAATTGTTATAATTATCATTATCATTAGATAAAAATGTAGTATGCATTGAATAAAAAGTAATGAAACAAGATATGGGACAGTGTCCTGCAAAATCGGGCTTGTGGGGTTATAATTTTATCACTATAAAAATTGCACGTTGTACTAAACAACACATCTTCGCAACGGTACTACTTTTTCCTTTCAAATTTCGTACACTTGTTCCCACACCATTTCTCTGTGAAAATCGATTTTTGTAATCTATACATTTTCCGTGCCGTGGATACAACAATCGTTAACCCCGCGGGTTAGAAATCCACATTTCTCCACGTACGAGTGTTGAAAACGTGTCAAATTCGGAGTGTGCATTGAGAAGTCCTGTAGCTATTGATTTGTTCTGTTCGTTAGTTTCTGAATCATCCGTTACGGAGATACAGTTGAGCAAACTGCAGGCACATTTTCCCGCTTGATTCGCGCCAATGATATAATCACCGCCTTCCCATTCACTGAGCGGGACGCGATTTGCCAAAATCATTGGCGCGAATCAAGCTGGAAAACGTGCCCGTAGTTTGTTCTATTGTATCTCCGTAACGGATGATATAGAAATTAACGAACAGAACAAATCAATAGCTACAGGACTCTTCTATGTGCAACCCGAATATGACGCGTTTTCAACACTCGTACGTGGAGAAATGAGGAATTCTAACCCGCGGGGTTAACGATTGTTGTATCCACGGCACGAAAAATGTGTATATCACAAAACTCGATTTTCACACAGAGAAATGGTGTGGGAACAAGTGTACGAAATTTGAAAGGAAAACGTAGTACCATCGCGAAGACGTGTTGTTTAGTACAACGTGCAATTTTTATAGTGATAAAATTATAACCCCACAAGCCCGATTTTGCTGGACACTGTCCCATATAAAAATTTAATTAAAATAAAATTGGTGATGTAGGATTTGTAGACAGCACTTGAGTAAAAAATAAGGAAACAAGAAATTACGGATATTATGCATTCATTAAATTATAAATATTACATACCTACATTTAGCACAGAATTTCAGGCAGGTATATTTGCTAAACAATGTAGGTCTGTAATATTTATAATTTAATGAATGCACAATATCCGTAATTCCTTGTTTCCTTACTTTTTACTCAAGTGCTGTCTACAAATCCTACATCACCAATTTTATTTTAATTAAATTTCTATATCTTGTTAAGACTAAGAAGCCCATTGCAGCTATGCATGCATATTGTCATATACACATGTAGATCATTAATGAACAGTCATAATGAAGTCACGTTGTAACGAGACAATCCAGTAATGAAATTTCAATACTTACTGTAAATGCATGCAATTCAGCAATATCAAAAGCAGGAATAAACACAGAGAATAAAACAACATTGCATAAAGTGGGCGTGGGACATTTACATTTAAACAATGAACCTCCCTCAGATCAGGGAGTGGTAGCCTTGTGTAAGTATAGAGTAGTAGAGAAAGTCTCAAGGTAGCATGTAATGGCAACTTGTGTAAGATAAATAATATTTGAAATAATATTTTATAAAAACTTTTATTGTCCAACTTCTCCACTTTAGCAATTAATAACGAGTGTGCCGTGAAATGAAATGAAAACAATATCAAAATTACATCAAGTCTATAAAAAACTTTCTCTGATAAATTATTGACATGGGGCAGTTCCCCAGGCCCTGAAATGTACACGTACATGGTTCCTTGACATAGCCTTTAAGTTTGAATGCATCATGAAAAATGTTACCATAGTCTTTAGTAGTTACATTGTATCATTCACTAGCAATATTCATTTTGCTAGTATTAAAATTCCTAACGTCCACCTCCACCAACTACTGTTGTAACTCTTGTACACGTCAAAACAATCGGGCTACTATTTTAAAGGCCTCCTGGATGCCACTTTTTTGTGTTCTTTCTGGAGCAAAAAAGCGTTGGCTTCAGGAGCCCCAGACCTCAATGGGGGAGCTTACAGTGCTCCCCATACCCCCTGGCTGGGTGGGAGGGGTGCCACCCTCCCACACCCTCCTCAGAGTGGCACCACTAACTGTGCCTCCTCCCCCTCCATTAACACCCCTGCATACAGACAACAGTCAAAATGGTGGGTACAATGTACACATGTACACGTATATATGTACACGGATGGCCTTTCAAACATGAAACTACAAGGCTGCTGTTAGAACTAAATAACTCTACCCCAGTCATACAAGTACAGTGGACTAACTCACCTTATTCTTAATGTTCACATCAATACCAGGAGTGGAAAGGTGACGTTCCACACAAGTAGTATGACCTCCCATTGCAGCAAGGTGTAATGGAGTATAACCATACTGGAGTGGATACAATACATATAGTTCAGTCGACATAGTACTACAATGTCCACATGTACATGTAGTACATCACTATCAAACATGACACCACTATAGTGTACAAATGTACACATACATGTATATACTTATACAATAGCGGATGTGATTCGCGGTATCTAACTGCAGTAGCAATCTCAAGAGGGATTCAAAGTTCCAGTGAGGGGATTAGGCACCTATAATCCCCTCCACTGCATTGGACCAAGTAACCCTATTCTTAATGTTCACATCAATACCAGGAGTGGAAAGGAGATATTCCCCACAAGTAGTATGACCTCCCCTTGCAGCAAGGAGTAATGGAGTATCACCATGGCAGTAACTCAAATATACACATTGGCTAGGACCAGTGGTAGGTGATCCACATGTACATTTCACACACGGTCATTACCAACATGCTCTAGCTTTGGACCTTGGGTATTCCTAACCATGTACATTGTACATGTAGGCTTTGGTGTAGAACTAGATCAAACAAATACTAGTAAGGATTAGGGAACCCCTTGTTTTGTTTGCCTGCTTTTTACACCACCATTGAATTCCCATCCCATATACACTAATGTTCATAAGAGACATTTTAATTGTTTAGTGCTTGCTTTGTACACAAAGTGATGGTCACAGGCTTCTCAAAAAGAGGGGAAAATGAGAATGTCTAGTTTATTTAGCCATAACTATGTAACCAAACACGATGCGGAAACACCAACATCCTGTGAATTGATGTTGTGTCAATTTTTAACTTTGGCAAATTGCAACTTACATGTACGATCACAATGAAGGATAAGAGTACAATGTATATTAACTACGAACAAAGAAATAAGGGACTTTTCTGGTCCTTAACCGCTACCCACCTTCAATTTTGAACCGATCTCCATAACTAGAGGGCGTGCAATGATCAAACTGCTCATGGACCGACATGCAGACTATGATGGTGCAGTTGTGCTGTAAATTTGAAGCCTTAACTCCATTGCATTCATGAGCTATACATGTAAACAAAAAATGTAGTTTTAACCCTACATGTAGGTTACTTGTTGTGGTCAAACACATCACGTGACATAACATAAATTAACCAGATGATGCAAAAATACATGCTGATTCCAAAAATGTAATTGGTGATTCCACACCGTGTTTGGTTACAGAGATATGGCTAGAAAAAATAGACATTCTCATTTTCCCCTCTCTTTGTGACCATCTACATTGTGCACAAATAAACAATTAATACAAAATGTCCAATGGGGACTGCGAACAAGCCAGATGAATTTATTTATTCCACACGTTTCTTTCAGTGCTCAAGAACCAGGTAGCACCCTGATGTAATTTGACACCGGATTTGTGCTCCGGGTGTAAAGTTGTATGCCTAGCACTTCGCTCAACCCTGAACTCTAAATCTAGGGGTCATTATCTCCCTGTAATGCTAACCTCCGGCTAACTAAAAGTTAAGCTTAATATCGAATACATCAAGGGGCTACAAATTAACATCCCACGAGGCTGTCTACACGTACATGCCCAGCAAAGGATCACTGGTAGTGGCCACATAGACACAAGTCATGTCCTCATCCTACTCCCCACAACCTCTTACCCAACCCCCAACCTCAACATATGTACTTTAAGCACAACACTGTACAGCAACATTCAATGAACCAACTCACCTCATCCTTAATGTTCACATCAATACCAGGAGTGGAAAGAAGAAGTTCCACACAAGTAGTATGACCTCTTATTGCAGCAAGGTGTAATGGAGTACAACCACCCTGGAGTGGGTACAATGTATGTGCATAACAAGATGCTTTATGAAGACTAAGAGGCCCATTGCAGCTATGCATGCATATTGTCATATAATGAACAGTCACAATGGAGTCACGTTGCAACTGGACCATCCACTTAAATACAATATCAACAGCAGTAATAAACACAGAGAATAGAGAGGTGTGAAGTTACAACATTGCATTGAGTGGGCGTGCATATGCATGGGACATTTTTAAAAATGAACTACTCTCAGATGAGGAAGTGGTGCCCACCCTTCTGTAAGTATAGAGTACATGTAATGGAGAAAATCTGTGTAGAAAGCCCGCGTACTGAGAAATGGATAGATTAGCTCATCAGGCCCGTAGGCAGCATTAGAAAAGTGGTCAGGCTGGTAATAGGAATAGCAGCTAGGGGGTCTGGGGCAGAGCCCCAGAAGCTAACGCATTTCCTCGAATCTGAGAGCGGGCAGTTTTGGCAGCAAACTGAATATATAATGATTCATTATTAATTGCTAAAGTGGAGAAGTTGGACAATAAAAGTTTTAATTCTAGATATTATCTCAAATATTTTTAAGCTTACACAAGCCACTACATGCTACATTGAGACTTTCTCTACTACTCTATACTTACACAAGGCTACCACTCCCTGATCTGAGGGAGGTTCATTGTTTATATGTCCCACGCCCACTCGAAGCAATGTTGTTTCACACCTTTGTATTCTCTGTGTTTATTCCTGCTGTTGATATTGTTATAATGCAAATGCATCATGAAAACTGTTACCATAGTCTTTAGTAGTTATCATTCACTAGCAATATTCATTTTGCTAGTATTATAATTCCTAACATCCACCTCCTCCAACTACTGTTGTAACTTTTTTTTTTTGCATTGTACTCGTAAAAACAATATGGCTACTCTTTTAAAGGCCTCCTGGATGCCACTTTTTGTGTACTTTTTGGAGCTAAAAAGCGTTGGCTTCAGGAGCCTCAGACCTCAATGGGGGAGCTTACAGTGCTCCCCATACCCCCTGGCTGGGTGGGAGGGGTGCCCCCCTCCCACACCCTCCTCGGAGTGGCACCACTAACTGTGCCTCCTCCCCTCCCCCCCCATTAAAAATTCCTGGATCTCCGCCCCTGCATATAGACAACAGTCAACATGGTGGGTACAATGTACACATGTACATGTACATGTACACAGATGGCCTTTCAAACATGAAACTACAAGGCTGCTGTTAGAACTCTCACAAATAACTCTACCCCAGTCATACAAGTACAGTGGACTAACTCACCCCATTCTTAATGTTCATATCAATACCAGGAGTGGAAAGGAGACGTTCCACAAAAGTAGTATGACCTCTTATTGCAGCAAGGTGTAATGGAGTATGACCATACTGGAGTGGATACAATACATATAGTTCAGTTGACATAGTACTACAATGTCCACATGTACATGTAGTACATCACTATCAAACATGACACCACTATAGTGTACAAATGTACACATACATGTATATACTTATACAATAGCGGAAGTGATTCGCGGTATCTAAATGCAGTAGCAACCTCAAGAGGGATTCAAAGTGCCAGTGAGGGGATTAGGCACTTATAATCCCCTCCACTGCATTGGACCAAGTAACCCTATTCTTAATGTTCCCATTAATACCAGGAGTGGAAAGGAGATGTTCCACACAAGTAGTATGACCTCCCCTTGCAGCAAGGAGTAATGGAGTATCACCATGGCAGTAACTCTAATATTCACATTGGCTAGGACCAGTGGTAGGTGATCCACATGTACATTTCACACACGGTCATTACCAACATGCTCTAGCTTTGGACCTTGGGTATTCCTAACCATGTACATTGTACATGTAGGCTTTGGTGTAGAACTAGATCAAACAAATACTAGTAAGGATTAGTGAACCCCTTGTTTTGTTTTGCCTGCCTTTTACACCACCATTTCATTCACATCCCATATACACTAATGTTCATAAGAGACATTTTAATTGTTTAGTGCTTGCTTTGTACACAAAGTGATGGTCACAGGCTTCTCAAAAAGAGGGGAAAATGAGAATGTCTAGTTTATTTAGCCATAACAATGTTACCAAACATGATGCGGAAACACCAACATCCTGTGAATTGATGTTGTGTCAATTTTTAACTTTGGCAAATTGCAACTTACATGTACGATCACAATGAAGGATAAGAGTACAATGTATATTAACTATGAACAAAGAATTAAGGGACTTTTCTGGTCCTTAACCGCTACCCACCGTCAATTTTGAACCGATCTGGCGGGCATAACTAGAAGGCATGCAATGATCAAACTGCTCAAGGACATGCAGACTATGATAGTGCAGTTGTGCTGTAAATTTCAAGCCTTAACTCCATTGCATTCATGAGCTATACATGTAAACAAAAAATGTAGTTTCAACCCTATGTTACTTGTTGTGGTCCCGAATCGAAAACACATCACGTGACATAACATAAATTAACCGGATGATACAAAAATACATGCTGATTACTAAAATGTAATTGGTGATTCCACATCGTTTGGTTACAGAGATACGGCTAGAAAAAATAGACATTCTCATTTTCCCCTCTCTTTTTGAGAAGCACTGTAAGTATGTGACCATCTACAATGTGCACAAAGCAAACACTAAACATTTAATACAAAATGTCCGGGTGTAAAGTTGTATGCCTAGCACTTCGCTCAACCCTGAACTCTAAACCTAAGGGTCATTATCTCCCGTAATGCTAACCTCAGGCTAACTAAAAGTTAAGCTTAATATCAAATACATCAAAGGGCTACAAACTACATATCCCACTAGGCTATCTACATGTCCACCAAAGGATCACTAGATGTGGCCACATCACTAAGGTTGGCCTGTGCACTTTTTAGGACCAGGAGTGGAAATAGACACAAGTCATGTCCTCCCCCTACTCCCCACAACCTCTTACCCAACCAAGATGCTTTGTTAAGACTAAGAAGCCCATTGCAGCTATGCATGCATATTGTCATATAGATCATTAATGAACAGTCACAATGAAGTCACGTTGCAATGGGACAATCCAGTAATGAAATTTCAATATTTAAATGCATGCATTATAACAATATCAACAGCAGGAATAAACACAGAGAATACAAAGGTGTGAAACAACAATGTGGGCGTGGGACATTTAAACAATGAACCTCAGACCTCAGATCAGGGAGTGGTAGCCTTGTGTAAGTATAGAGTACTAGAGAAAGTCTCAAGGTAGCATGTAGTGGCTTGTGTAACCTTAACAATATTTGAGATAAAATCTTATAAAAACTTTTATTGTCCAACTTCTCCACTTTAGCAATTAATAATGAATGTGCCGTGAAATGAAATGAAAACAATATCAAAATTACATCAAGTCTATAAAAAACATTCTCTGATAAATTATTGACATGAGGCAGTTCCCCTGGCCCTGAAATGTAATTGTACATGGTTCCTTGACATAGCCCTTAAGTTTGAATGCATCATGAAAACTGTTACCATAGTCTTTAGTAGTTATAATTCACTAACAATATTCATTTTGCTAGTATTAAAATTCCTAACATCCACATCCACCAACTACTGTTGTAACTTTTTTTTGCATTGTACACGTAAAAACAATATGGCTACTCTTTTAAAGGCCTCCTGGATGCCACTTTTTTGTGTACTTGTTGGAGCTAAAAAGCGTTGGCTTCAGGAGCCCCAGGCCTCAATGGGGGAGCTTACAGTGCTCCCCATACCCCCTGGCTGGGTGGGAGGGGTGCCCCCTCCCACACCCTCCTCGGATTGGCACCACTAACTGTGCCTCCTCCCCCCCCCCATTAAAAATTCCTGGATATCCGCCCCTGCATACAGACAACAGTCAACATGGTGGGTACAATGTACACATGTACATGTACACGGATGGCCTTTCAAACATGAAACTACAAGGCTGCTGTTAGAACTCTCACAAATAACTCTACCCCAGTCATACAAGTACAGTGGACTAACTCACCTCATTCTCAATGCTCACATCAATACCAGGAGTGGAAAGGAGACATTCCACACAAGTAGTACGACCTCCCATTGCAGCAAGGTGTAATGGAGTATCACCATCCTGGAGTGGATACAATACATACATGTATAGTTCAGTCGACATAGTACTACAATGTCTACATGTACATGTACATGTAGTACAGTACATGTACATCACTATCAAACATGACACCACTATAGTGTACAAATGTACACATACATGTATATACTTATACAATAGCGGATGTGATTCGCGGTATCTAACTGCAGTAGCAACCTCAAGAGGGATTCAAAGTGCCAGTGAGGGGATTAGGCACTTATAATCCCCTCCACTGCATTGGACCAAGTAACCCTATTCTTAATGTTCACATCAATACCAGGAGTGGAAAGAAGATGTTCCACACAAGTAGTATGACCTCCCCTAGCAGCAAGGAGTAATGGAGTATCACCATGGCAGTAACTCAAAGTTACACATTGGCTAGGACCAGTGGTAGGTGATCCACATGTACATTTCACACACGGTCATTACCAACATGCTCTAGCTTTGGACCTTGGGTATTCCTAACCATGTACATTATACATGTAGGCTTTGGTGTAGAACTAGATCAAACAAATACTAGTAAGGATTAGGGAACCCCTTGTTTTGTTTGCCTGCTTTTTACACCACCATTGCATTTACATCCCATATACACTAATGTTCATAAGAGACATTTTAATTGTTTAGTGCTTGCTTTGTACACAAAGTGATGGTCACAGGCTTCAAAGAGGGGAAAATAAGAATGTCTGGTTTTTTAGCCATAACTATGTAACCAAACACAATGCGGAAACACCAACATCCTGTGAATTTATGTTGTGTCAATTTTTAACTTTGGCAATTTGCAACTTACATGTACGATCGCAATGAAGGATAAGAGTACAATGTATATTAACTACGAACAAAGAAATAAGGGACTTTTCTGGTCCTTAACCGCTACCCACCTTCAATTTTGAACCGATCTCCATAACTAGAGGGCGTGCAATGATCAAACTGCTCATGGACATGCAGATTATGATGGTGCAGTTGTGCTGTAAATTTGAAGCCTTAACTCCATTGCATTCATGAGCTATACATGTAAACAAAAAATGTAGTTTTAACCCTATGTTACTTGTTGTGGTCAAACACATCACGTGACACAACATAAATTAACCGGATGATACAAAAATACATGATGATTCCAAAAATGTAATTGGTGATTCCACATCGTGTTTGGTTACAGAGATATGGCTAGAAAAAATAGACATTCTCATTTTCCCCTCTCTTTGTGATCATCTATAATGTGCACAAAGCAAACACTAAACAATTAATACAAAATGTCCAATGGGGACTGAGAACAAGCCAGATGAATTTATTTATTCCACACGTTTCTTTACGTGCTCAAGAACCAGGTAGCACCCTGGTGTAATTTGACACCGGATTTGTGCTCCTGGTGTAAAGTTGTATGCCTAGCACTTCGCTTGACCCTGAACTCTACACCTAGGGGTCATTATCTCCCTTTAATGCTAACCTCCAGCTAACTAAAAGTTAGGCTTAATATCGAATACATCAAGGGGCTATAAATTAACATCCCACGAGGCTATCTACATGTCCACCAAAGGATCACTAGATGTGGCCACATCACTAAGGTTGGCCTGTGTACTTTGTAGGACCAGGAGTGGAAATAGACACAAGTCATGTCCTCCCCCTACTCCCCACAACCTCTTACCTAACCCCCAACCTCAACATATGCACTTTAAGCACAACACTGTACAGCAACATTCAATGAACCAACTCACCTCATCCTTAATGTTCACATCAATACCAGGAGTGGAAAGGAGACGTTCCACACAAGTAGTATGACCTATCTCCACAGCAAGGTGTAATGGAGTATCACCATACTAGAGTGGGTACAATGTATGTGTATAACAAGATGCTTTATTAAGACTAAGAAGCCCATTGCAGCTATGCATGCATATTGTCATATAATGAACAGTCACAATGGAGTCACGTTGCAACTGGACCATCCACTTAAATAACATTGCATTGAGTGGGCGTGCATATGCATGGGACATTTTAAAAAATGAACCTCTCTCAGAAGAGGAAGTGGTGCCCAGCCTTGTGTGAGTATAAACATATAATAGAGAAAATCTGTGTAGCGAGCCTGCGTACTGAGAAATGGATAGTTTAGCTCATCAGGCCCGTAGGCAGCATTAGAAAAGTGGTCAGGCTGGTAATTAGAATAGCAGCTAGGGGGTCTGGGGCGGAGCCCCAGAGGCTAACACATTTGCTATAATCTTCCCCTGCATGATGTAATGAATCAAAGTTCCAAACAACACTCTACCTTAAATGCCTCTCCGCATTTATAATATTGATGTCTTACTAAATAATACACCAAACGCTCGTATGGAAGTTGTACTTAATGAGGTGATTAGGGTTTTCTCCAACGTCTGAAAGAATCTCAGATGACGATTGAATATTAGCGTCGATTGAACAGCCAGCCATCAGAGGCGCTCACGTTGACTACAAATATACTAACAATCATAAATGTGACTAGTTTTAAAATTAGCAACAAAAAATAGCAGCGCGTGGACTGCAATTTCATATACATGTACATGTATCTATTCAATGGCCAGAACTAAATAACCATGAAAACTGTTTTGCTGGTAACTGTGAATATATAATTTTCCATACCGTGATTGGGTACAGACACAATTTTACATCGTTTTCAGCTGTTTCGCGAGGTGGACCTTGGGCAAAAGGTGGTCAGGCTATAGCCTGAATGCCTGACCGGCTGCTACAGCCCTGGTCATTATTGCTATTGAATTAGAAGGCAAAAATATCATTATCATGTTTTCTTCAAGTCGCCAAACCGTTTGCTTTAAGACAGCAAAAAAGCTTATACATTCTCGTTCCCAAACTGTTTTTTCTCCATAGTTGTCTTTATGGGTGAGTATAACTCAGGCGCCAGTTACACCAATAGATGTAGAATTTACCTACCGACTGCCCCTTGATGTCAGATATACATATTTGGTATAAAGCATCATATCATAGAAGCGTTCCCATGACAATACCCCTACATATACAGGTGATTAGAAATTTATCATACCGTTAACTGTTTTTCACTTTTGACTGGCGTTGTCAAAATGCCTTCACGGGAACAAAACAGGAGAGCTAAGCAACAAGAGGAATACCTCAAACATCGAGACAACCAGTTCGGTACAATGCTGATGCTGAACAAACGCGGATGTCTGCTCGTTCTAAGAGGCGGTGTCATGAACAGAACTCAGACGAGACACGAGCTTCAAATCGGCAGAAGATTCGGGGACCTATCCTCAATGGCAAATTAATGCTTAGTTCAAATCATAAGGAAGGTAACCCCAGAATTGTTGTTTTCTTCCATGTAGTCAAAACAAACCACAAAACATAATGTTGCTAGGCAAGGACATGTTTAGTGTGCTACAGCTGGGCATGGGGACATTATTACTTCTTCACAGCTGGTATAAATGGCTGATCCTTTTCTCTCTACCATGAATGGCCCTTCACCCAAATAAGCTTCTAGCACATTATGCATATGCATGCAAGTACAGGTTCTAAGGAATACACTTGCCTGTATTACAGGCAGATACTGTATGGTGACTGGTTATATAAAGGCAACTCTATGTCACTTTGTCAGCCCATCAAAAAATGAAGGAAACAAGACATAAAAACATCCTCTCTGAGAAAGCTAGAAGTATACATGTGTAATAAGGATTTGATGACAATGGTGGTGTAAAAAGGAAGGGAACAAGGGATTGGAAATAAAATAATTATTCCTATATTTAGCACTTTGTAGAAATGGCATTACATTTATGTTGCTAAACATAGGAATAATTATTTTATTTCCAATCCCTTGTTCCCTTCCTTTTTACACCACCATTGTCATCAAATCCTATAAACATATACATGTAAATGTACCTCCAACTTTCTCAGAGAATTTTTTGTAATGAATAACATTTGAGATAAAATCTAATCAAAATGTCTATCCCACTTCTAGCAATTAATAATGAATGTGAAAAGAAAATCAAAATTACATCAAGTCTATAAAAAAACTTTCTCTGATAAATTATTGACATGGGGCAGTTCCCCAGGCCCTGAAATGTACATGTACATGGTTCCTTGACATAGCCCTTAAGTTTGAATGCATCATGAAAACTATTACCAATACACAAACATATAACATAATCATCCAGCAACACTACATGTATTAATCATCCTGAGTGTTCACATCAATACCAGGAGTGGAAAGGAGATGTTCCATACAAGCAGTATGACCTATCCATGCAGCAAGATGTAATGGAGTATAACCACCCTGGAGTGGGTACAATGTATGTGTATACAGAACATAAATAAGTTGCTTTAGGCTAGTTTATGTAGTATGCAAAGTGCGCAGTACAGCACCTATGGGGACTGGGAACGAGCCAGATGAATTTATTTATTCCATACGTTTCTTTCAGTGTTCAAGGGCCAGGTAGCACCCTGGTGTAATTTGACACCGGATTCGTGCTCCTGGTGTAAAGTTGTATGCCTAGCACTTCGCTCAACCCTGAACTCTAAACCTAGGGGTCATTATCTCCCTTTAATGCTAACCTCCGGCTAACTAAAAGCGCAATATATGAATACAACAAGGGGCTACAAACTAAATATCTCATGAAGCTATGTACATGTCCACCAAAGGATCACTGGTATTGGCCACATCACTAAGGTTGGCCTGTGCACTTTTTAGGACCAGGAGTGGGAATAGACACAAGTCATGTCCTCCCCCTACTCCCCACAACCTCTTACCTAACCAAGATGCTTTGTTAAGACTAAGAAGCCCATTGCAGCTATGCATGCATATTGTCATATAGACCATTAATGAACAGTCACAATGGAGTCACGTTGCAATGGGACAATCCAGTAATGAAATTTCAATATTTAAATGCACAAACTTAAGGGCTATGTCAAGGAACCATGTACATGTACATTTCAGGGCCAGGGGAACTGCCCCATGTCAATAATTTATCAGAGAAAGTTTTTAAATAGACTTGTTGTAATTTTGATTTTGTTTTCATTTCATTTCACGGCACATTCATTATTAATTGCTAAAGTGGAGAAGTTGGACAATAAAAGTTTTAATTCTAGATATAATCTCAAATATTTTTAAGCTTACACAAGCCACTACATGCTACCTTGAGACTTTCTTTACTACTCTATACTTACACAAGGCTACCACTCCCTGATCTGAGGGAGGTTCATTGTTTAAATGTCCCACGCCCACTCGAAGCAATGTTGTTTCACACCTTTGTATTCTCTGTGTTTATTCCTGCTGTTGATATTGTTATAATGCAAATGCATCATGAAAACTGTTACCATAGTCTTTAGTAGTTATCATTCACTAGCAATATTCATTTTGCTAGTATTATAATTCCTAACATCCACCTTCACCAACTACTGTTGTAACTTTTTTTTTCTTGCATTGTACTTGTAAAAACAATATGGCTACTCTTTTAAAGGGCTCCTGGATGCCACTTTTTTGTGTACTTTTTGGAGCTAAAAAGCGTTGGCTTCAGGAGCCTCAGACCTCAATGGGGGAGCTTACAGTGCTCCCCATACCCCCTGGCTGGGTGGGAGGGGTGCCCCCCTCCCACACCCTCCTCGGAGTGGCACCACTAACTGTGCCTCCTCCCCCCCCCCCCCCATTAAAAATTCCTGGATCTCCGCCCCTGCATATAGACAACAGTCAACATGGTGGGTACAATGTACACATGTACATGTACACAGATGGCCTTTCAAACATGAAACTACAAGGCTGCTGTTAGAACTCTCACAAATAACTCTACCCCAGTCATACAAGTACAGTGGACTAACTCACCTCATTCTTAATGTTCATATCAATACCAGGAGTGGAAAGGAGACGTTCCACACAAGTAGTATGACCTCCCCTTGCAGCAAGGTGTAATGGAGTATGACCATACTGGAGTGGGTACAATACATACAGTTCAGTCGACATAGTACTACAATGTCTACATGTACATGTACATGTAGTACAGTACATGTACATCACTATCAAACATGACACCACTATAGTGTACAAATGTACACATACATGTATATACTTATACAATAGCGGAAGTGATTCGCGGTATCTAACTGCAGTAGCAACCTCAAGAGGGATTCAAAGTGCCAGTGAGGGGATTCGGCACTTATAATCCCCTCCACTGCATTGGACCAAGTAACCCTATTCTTAATGTTCACATCAATACCAGGAGTGGAAAGGAGATGTTCCACACAAGTAGTATGACCTCCCCTTGCAGCAAGGAGTAATGGAATATCACTATGGCAGTAACTCAAAGATACACATTGGCTAGGACCAGTGGTAGGTGATCCACATGTACATTTCACACACGGTCATTACCAACATGCTCTAGCTTTGGACCTTGGGTATTCCTAACCATGTGCATTATACATGTAGGCTTTGGTGTAGAACTAGATCAAACAAATACTAGTAAGGATTAGGGAACCCCTTGTTTTGTTTTGCCTGCCTTTTACACCACCATTTCATTCACATCCCATATACACTAATGTTCATAAGAGACATTTTAATTGTTTAGTGCTTGCTTTGTACACAAAGTGATGGTCACAGGCTTCTCAAAAAGAGGGGAAAATGAGAATGTGTAGTTTATTTAGCCATAACTATGTAACCAAACACGATGCGGAAACACCAACATCCTGTGAATTTATGTTGTGTCAATTTTTAACTTCGACAAATTGCAACTTACATGTACGATCACAATGAAGGATAAGAGTACAATGTATATTAACTATGAACAAAGAATTAAGGGACTTTTCTGGTCCTTAACCGCTACCCACCTTCAATTTTGAACCGATCTGGCGGGCATAACTAGAAGGCATGCAATGATCAAACTGCTCATGGACATGCAGACTATGATAGTGCAGTTGTGCTGTAAATTTGAGGCCTTAACTCCATTGCATTCATGAGCTATACATGTAAACAAAAAATGTAATTTCAACCCTATGTTACTTGTTGTGGTCCCGAATCGAAAACACATCACGTGACAGAACATAAATTAACCGGATGATACAAAAATACATGCTGATTACTAAAATGTAATTGGTGATTCCACATCGTTTGGTTACAGAGATATGGCTAGAAAAAAATAGACATTCTCATTTTCCCCTCTCTTTTTGAGAAGCACTGTAAGTATGTGACCATCTACAATGTGCACAAAGCAAACACTAAACATTTAATACAAAATGTCCGGGTGTAAAGTTGTATGCCTAGCACTTCGCTCAACCCTGAACTCTAAACCTAGGGGTCATAATCTCCCATAATGCTAACCTCAGGCTAACTAAAAGTTAAGCTTAATATCAAATACATCAAAGGGCTACAAACTACATATCCCACTAGGCTATCAACATGTCCACCAAAGGATCACTAGATGTGGCCACATCACTAAGGTTGGCCTGTGCACTTTTTAGGACCAGGAGTGGAAATAGACACAAGTCATGTCCTCCCCCTACACCCCACAACCTCTTACCCAACCAAGATGCTTTGTTAAGACTAAGAAGCCCATTGCAGCTATGCATGCATATTGTCATATCATGAACAGTCACAATGGAGTCACGTTGCAACTGGACCATCCACTTAAATACAATATCAACAGCAGGAATAAACACAGAGAATAGAGAGGTGTGAAGTTACAACATTGCATTGAGTGGGCGTGCATATGCATAGGACATTTTAAAAAAATGAACCTCTCTCAGATGAGGAAGTGGTGCCCAGCCTTGTGTAAGTATAGAGTACATGTAATAGAGAAAATCTGTGTAGAAAGCCTGCGTACTGAGAAATGGATAGTTTAGCTCATCAGGCCCGTAGGCAGCACTAGAAAAGTGGTCAGACTGGTAATAGGAATAGCAGCTAGGGGGTCTGGGGCAGAGCCCCAGAGGCTAACGCATTTCCTCGAATCTGAGAGCGGGCAGTTTTGGCAGTAAACTGAATTGCTATGTAGCAATGAAATCTTCCCCTGCATGATATAATGAATCAAAGTTCCGAACAACACTTTACCTTTAATGCCTCTCCGCATTTATAATATTGATGTCTAACTAAATAATACACCAAACGCTCGTATGGAAGTTGTACTTAATGAGGTGATTAGGGTGTTCTCCAACCTCTGAAAAAATCTCAGATGACGATTGAATATTAGTGTCGATTGAACAGCCAGTCATCAGAGGCGCTCACGTTGACTACAATAATACTAACAATCACAAATGTGAACAAAAAATAGCAGCACGTGCATTGCAATTACATATTCATGTAGCTATTCAATGGCCAGAACTAAATAACTTTGAAAACTGTTTTGCTGGTAACTGTGAATATATAATTTTTCATACCGTGATTGGGTACACACACAATTTTACATCGTTTTCAGCTGTTTCGCGAGGTGGACCTTGGGCAAAAGGTGGTCAGGCTATAGCCCGAATGCCTGACCGGCTGCTACAGCCCTGGTCATTATTGCTATTGAATTAGAAGGCAAAAAAAACATTTTCAACCGTTTGCTTTAAGAGAACAAAAAAGCTTGTACGTTCTCGTTCCCAAACCGTTTTCTTCTCCATAGTTGTCTTTATGGGTGAGTATAACTCAGGCGCCAGTTATACCAATAGATGTAGAATTTACCTACCGACTGCCCCTTAATGTCAGATATACATATTTGGTATAAAGCATCATATCACACAAGCGTTCCCATGACAATACCCCTACATATATATACAGGTGATTAGAAATTTATAGTACTGTTAATTGTTCGCCACTTTGGACTGGCGTTGTCAAAATGCCTTCACGGGAACAAAACAGGAGAGCTAAGCAACAAGAGGAATACCTCAAACATCGAGACAATAAGTTCGGTACAATGCTGATACTGAACAAACGCGGGTGTCTGCTCGTTCTAAGAGGCGGTGTCATGAACAGAACTCAAGACGAGACACAAGTATCAAATCGGCAGAAGATTCAGGGACCTATCCTCAATGGCAAATTAATGCTTACTTCAAATCATAAGGAAGGTAACCCAAGGATTGTTGTTTGCTTCCATGTAGTCAAAACAAACCACAAAACATAATGTTGCTAGGCAAGGACATGTTTAGTGTTGCTGCAGCTGGGCATGGGGACATTATTACTTCTTCAAAGCTGGTATAAATGGCTGATCCTTTTCTCTCTACTATGAATGGCCCTTCATCCAAATAAGATTCTAGCACATTATGCATATGCATGCAAGTACAGGTTCTTAGGAATACACTTGCCTGTATTACAGGCAGATACTGTATGGTGACTGGTTATATAAAGGCAACTCTATGTCACTTTGTCAGCCCATCAAAAAATGAAGGAAACAAGACATAAAAAAACATCCTCTCTGAGAAAGCTAGAAGTATATAGGATTTGATGGCAATGGTGGTGTAAAAAGGAAGGGAACAAGGGATTGGAAATAAAATAATATCTAATCAAAATGTCTATACCACTTCTAGCAATTAATAATGAATGTGAAAACAAAATCAAAATTACATCAAGACTATAAAAAACTTTCTCTGATAAATTATTGACATGGGGCAGTTCCTATGGCCCTGAAATGTACATGTACATGGTTCCTTTTACCAATACACAAACATATACATGTAACATAATCATCCAGCAACACTACATGTATTAAGTGAGCAAACTCACCTTATCCTTAGTGTTCCCATCAATACCAGGAGTGGAAAGGAGATGTTCCACACAAGCAGTATGACCTCCCCTTGCAGCAAGATGTAATGGAGTATAACCACCCTGGAGTGGGTACAATGTATGTGTATACAAAACATAAACAAGTTGCTTTAGGCTAGTTTATGTAGTATGCAAAGTGCGCAGTACAGCACCTATGGGGACTGGGAATGAGCCAGATGAATTATTATTATTATTATTTTTTCTCTTTTAGCAAATTGATTAACCAATTACATGTTGTGATTTTTTGGTATCGATGAATACTTTTTAAAACACAAATTTCAATATTTAACTAGTAAACTATGTAATTATGTATGAGTCAACCATCTAAGTAGAGGTCTGAGACTTTAGCACGGGGACCTGCCAGATGAATTAATTTATTCCACACATTTCTTGCAGTGCTCTAGGGCCAGGTAGCACCCTGGTGTAATTTGACACCGGATTCGTGCTCTGGGTGTAAAGTTGTATGCCTAGCACTTCGCTCAACCCTGAACTCTAAACCTAGGGGTCATTATCTCCCTTTAATGCTAACCTCCGGCTAACTAAAAGTTAAGCTTAATATCAAATACATCAAAGGGCTACAAACTATATATCCCACAAGGCTATCTACATGTCCACCAAAGGATCACTGGTATTGGCCACATCACTAAGGTTGGCCTGTGCACTTTTTAGGACCAGGAGTGGAAATAGACACAAGTCATGTCCTCCCCCTACTCCCCACAACCTCTTACCCAACCAAGACGCTTTGTTAAGACTAAGAAGCCCATTGCAGCTATGCATGCATATTGTCATATAGACCGTTAATGAACAGACACAATGGAGTCATGTTGCAACAGGACAATCCAGTAATGAAATTTCAATATTTAAATGCATGCATTATAACAATATCAACAGCAGGAATAAACACTGAGAATACAAAGGTGTGAAACAACATTGCATTGAGTGGGCGTGTGAAATTTAAACAATGAACCTCCCTCAGATCAGGGAGTGGTAGCCTTGTGTAAGTATAGAGTAGTAAAGAAAGTCTCAAGGTAGCATGTACTGGCTTGTGTACACTTAATAATATTTGAAATAATTTTTTATAAAACCTTTTATTGTCCAACTTCTTCACTTTAGCAATTAATAGTGAATGTGCCGTGAAATGAAATGAAAACAATATCAAAATTACATCAAGTCTATAAAAAACTTTGTCTGATAAATTATTGACATGGGGCAGTTCCCCAGGCCCTGAAATGTACATGTACATGGTTCCTTGACATAGCCCTTAAGTTTGAATGCATCATGAAAACTATTACCAATACACAAACATATAACATAGTCATCCAGCAACACTACATGTATTAATCATCCTGAGTGTTCACATCAATACCAGGAGTGGAAAGGAGATGTTCCACACAAGCAGTATGACCTTTCCATGCAGCAAGATGTAATGGAGTATAACCATACTAGAGTGGGTACAATGTATGTGTATACAGAACATAAACAAGTTGCTTTAGGCGAGTTTATGTAGTATGCAAAGTGCGAAGTACAGCACCTATGGGAACTGGGAACGAGCCAGATGAATTTATTTATTCCACACATTTCTTTCAGTGTTCAAGGGCCAGGTAGCACCCTGGTGTAATTTGACACCGGATTCGTGCTCCGGGTATAAAGTTGTATGCCTAGCACTTCACTCAACCCTGAACTCTAAACCTAGGGGTCATTATCTCCCTTTAATGCTAACCTCCGGCTAACTAAAAGCGCAATACATGAATACAACAATGGGCTACAAACTACATATCTCATGAAGCTATCTACATGTCCACCAAAGGATCACTGGTATTGGCCACATCACTAAGGTTGGACTGTGCACTTTTTAGGACCAGGAGTGGAAATAGACAGTCCTCCCCCTAATGGAGTATCACCATACTGGAGTGGATACAATACATATAGTGCAGTCGACATAGTACTACAATGTCCACATGTACATGTAGTACATCACTATCAAACATGACACCACTATAGTGTACAAATGTACACATACATGTATATACTTATACAATAGCGGATGTGATTCGCGGTATCTAACTGCAGTAGCAACCTCAAGAGGGATTCAAAGTGCCAGTGAGGGGATTCGGCACTTATAATCCCCTCCACTGCATTGAACCAAGTAACCCTATTCTTAATGTTCACATCAATACCAGGAGTGGAAAGGAGATGTTCCACACAAGTAGTATGACCTCCCCTTGCAGCAAGGTGTAATGGAGTATCACCATGGCAGTAACTCAAATATACACATTGGCTAGGACCAGTGGTAGGTGATCCACATGTACATTTCACACACGGTCATTACCAACATGCTCTAGCTTTGGACCTTGGGTATTCCTAACCATGTACATTATACATGTAGGCTTTGGTGTAGAACTAGATCAAACAAATACTAGTAAGGATTAGGGAGCCTCTTGTTTTGTTTGCCTGCTTTTTACACCACCATTGCATTCACATCCCATATACACTAATGTTCATAAGAGACATTTTAATTGTTTAGTGCTTGCTTTGTACACAAAGTGATGGTCACAGGCTTCTCAAAATAAAGGGAAAATGAAAATGTCTAGTTTTTTGGCAATAACTATGTAACCAAACACGATGCGGAAACGCAAACATTTTGTTTATTATGTTGTGTCAATTTTTAACTTTGCCAAATTGCAACTTACATGTACGATCACAATGAAGGATAAGATTACAATGTATATTAACTACGAACAAAGAATTAAGGGACTTTTCTGGTCCTTAACCGCTACCCACCTTCAATTTTGAACCAATCTCCATAACTAGAGGGCGTGCAATGATCAAACTGCTCATGGACATGCAGACTATGATGGTGCAGTTGTGCTGTAAATTTCAAGCCTTAACTCCATTGCATTCATGAGCTATACATGTAAACAAAAAATGTAGTTTTTACCCTATGTTACTTGTTGTGGTCCTGAATCAAAAACACATCACGTGACACAACATAAATTAACCGGATGATACAAAAATACATGCTGATTCCAAAAATGAAATTGGTGATTCCCACCGTGTTTGGTTACAGAGATATGGCTAGAAAAAATAGACATTCTCATTTTCCCCTCTCTTTGTGACCATCAACATTGTGCACAAAGCAAACACTAAACAATTAATACAAAATGTCCACGTGTAAAGTTGTATCCCTAGCACTTCGCTCAACCCTGAACTCTAAACCTAGGGGTCATTATCTCCCTTTAAGGCTAACCTCAGGCTAACCAAAAGTTAAGCTTAATATCGAATACATGTACATCAAGGGGCTACAAATTAACATCTCATGAAGCTATCTACATGTCCACCATAGGATCACTGGTATTGGCCACATCACTAAGGTTGGCCTGTGCACTTTTTAGGACCAGGAGTGGAAATAGACACAAGTCATGTCCTCCCCCTACTCCCCACAACCTCTTACCCAACCAAGACGCTTTGTTAAGACTAAGAAGCCCATTGCAGCTATGCATGCATATTGTCATATCATGAACAGTCACAATGGAGTCACGTTGCAACTGGACCATCCACTTAAATACAATATCAACAGCAGGAATAAACACAGAGAATAGAGAGGTGTGAAGTTACAACATTGCATTGAGTGGGCGTGCATATGCATGGGACATTTAAAAAAATGAACCTCTCTCAGATGAGGAAGTGGTGCCCAGCCTTGTGTGAGTATAAACATATAATAGAGAAAATCTGTGTAGCGAGCCTGCGTACTGAGAAATGGATAGTTTAGCTCATCAGGCCCGTAGGCAGCATTAGAAAAGTGGTCAGGCTGGTAATAGGAATAGCAGCTAGGGGGTCTGGGGCGGAGCCCCAGAGGCTAACACATTTGCTATAATCTTCCCCTGCATGATGTAATGAATCAAAGTTCCAAACAACACTCTACCTTAAATGCCTCTCCGCATTTATAATATTGATGTCTTACTAAATAATACACCAAACGCTCGTATGGAAGTTGTACTTAATGAGGTGATTAGGGTTTTCTCCAACGTCTGAAAAAATCTCAGATGACGATTGAATATTAGCGTCGATTGAACAGCCAGCCATCAGAGGCGCTCACGTTGACTACAATAATACTAACCATTAAGCATTCCCATGACAATACCCCTACATATACAGGTGATTAGAAATTTATCATACCGTAATTGTTCGTCACTTTTGACTGGCGTTGTCAAAATGCCTTCATGGGAACAAAACAGGAGAGCTAAGCAACAAGAGGATTACCTCAAACATCGAGACAACGAGTTTGGTACAATGCTGATGCTTAACAAACGCGAGTGTCTGCTCGTACTACGAGGCGGTGTCAAGAACAGAACTCAGACGAGACATGAGCTTCAAATCGGCAGAAGATTCAGGGACCTATCCTCAATGGCAAATTAATGCTTACTTCAAATCATAAGGAAGGTAACCCCAGAATTGTTGTTTGCTTCCATGTAGTCAAAACAAACCACAAAACATAATGTTGCTAGGCAAGGACATGTTTAGTGTTGCTACAGCTGGGCATGGGGACATTATTACTTCTTCACAGCTGGTATAAATGGCTGATCCATTTCTCTCTACCAGGAATGGCCCTTCACCCAAATAAGCTTCTAGCACATTATGCATATGCATGCAAGTACAGGTTCTTAGGAATACACTTGCCTGGATTAGAGGCAGGTACTGTACGGTGACTGGTTATATAATAACAACTCTATGTCACTTTGGCAGCCCATCAAAAAAGGAGTGAAACAAGACATTAAAAACATCCTCTCTGAGAAAGCTAGAAGTACATGTATAAAGGATTTGATGGCAATGGTGGTGTAAAAAGGAAGGGAAAAAGGGATTGGAAATAAAATAATTATTCCTATATTTAGCACCCATGAAGCTATCTACATGTCCACCAAAGGATCACTGGTATTGGCCACATCATAAGGTTGGCCTGTGCCCTTTTTAGGACCAGGAGTGGAAATAGACACAAGTCATGTCCTCCCCCTACTCCCCACAACCTCTTATATAACCAAGATGCTTTGTTAAGACTAAGAAGCCCATTGCAGCTATGCATGCATATTGTCATATCATGAACAGTCACAATGGAGTCACGCTGCAACTGGACCATCCACTTAAATACAATATCAACAGCAGGAATAAACACAGAGAATAGAGAGGTGTGAAGTTACAACATTGCATTGAGTGGGCGTGCATATGCATAGGACATTTAAAAAAATGAACCTCTCTCAGATGAGGAAGTGGTGCCCTGCCTTGTGTAAGTATAGAGTACATGTAATAGAGAAAATCTGTGTAGCGAGCCTGCGTACTGAGAAATGGATAGTTTAGCTCATCAGGCCCGTAGGCAGCATTAGAAATATGGTCAGGCTGGTAATAGGAATAGCAGCTAGGGGGTCTGGGGCGGAGCCCCAGAGGCTAACGCATTTCCTCGAATCTGAGAGCGGGCTGATTTGGCAGCAAACTGAATTGCTATGTAGCAATGAAATCTTCCCCTGCATGATATAATGAATCAAAGTTCCGAACAACACTCCACCTTTAATGCCTCTCCGCATTTATAATATTGATGTCTTACTAAATAATACACCAAACGCTCGTATGGAAGTAGTACTTAATGAGGTGATTAGGGTTTTCTCCAACCTCTGAAAGAATCTCAGATGACGATTGAATATTAGCGTCGATTGAACAGCCAGCCATCAGAGGCGCTCACGTTGACTACAATAATACTAACAATCATAAATGTAACTGGTTTTTAAAATTAGCAACAAAAAATAGCAGCGCGTGGATTCCAATTACATATACATGTACATGTAGCTATTCAATGGCCAGAACTAAATAACCATGAAAACTGTTTTGCTGGTAACTGTGAATATATAATTATCCATACCGTGATTGGGTACACACACAATTTTGCATCGTTTTCAGCCGTTTCTCGAGGTGGACCTTGGGCAAAAGGTGGTCAGGCTATAGCCCGAATGCCTGACCGGCTGCTACAGCCCTGCTCATTATTGCTATTGAATTAGAAGGCAAAAATATCATTTTCATGTTTTCTTCAAGTCGCCAAACCGTTTGCTTTAAGAGAACAAAAAAGCTTGTACGTTCTCGTTCCCAAACCGTTTTTCTCCATAGTTGCCTTTATGGGTGAGTATAACTCAGGCGCCAGTTACACCAATAGATATAGAATTTACTTACAAACTTACCAACTGTCCCTTGATGTCAGATATACATATTTGGTATAAAGCATCATATCACACAAGCGTTCCCATGACAATACCCCTACATATATATACAGGTGATTGATTATTGTACCGTTAATTGTTCGCCACTTTTGACTGGCGTTGTCAAAATGCCTTCACGGGAACAAAACAGGAGAGCTTTAGCAAAAAGAGGAATACCTCAAACATCGAGACAACAAGTTCGGTACAATGCTGATGCTGAACAAACGCGGGTGTCTGCTCATTCTAAGAGGCGGTGTCAAGAACAGAACTCAGACGAGACACGAGCTTCAAATCGGCAGAAGATTCAGGGACCTATCCTCAATGGCAAATTAATGCTTAGTCCAAATCATAAGGAAGGTAACCCCAGAATTGTTGTTTTCTTCCATGTAGTCAAAACAAACCACAAAACATAATGTTGCTAGGCAAGGACATGTTTAGTGTTGCTACAGCTGGGCATGGGGACATTATTACTTCTTCACAGCTGGTATAAATGGCTGATCCTTTTCTCTCTACCACTAATGGTCCTTCACCCAAATAAGCTTCTAGCACATTATGCATATGCATGCAAGTACAGGTTCTTAGGAATACACTTGCCTGTATTAGAGGCAGGTACTGTATGGTGACTGGTTATATAAAGGCAACTCTATGTCACTTTGTCAGCCCATCAAAAAATGAAGGAAACAAGACATAAAAAAACATCCTCTCTGAGAAAGCTAGAAGTATATAGGATTTGATGGCAATGGTGGTGTAAAAAGAAAGGGAACAAGGAATTGGAAATAAAATAATCATTCCAAATATTTAGCACTTTGTAGAATGGCATTACATTTATGTTGCTAAATATAGGAATAATTATTTTATTTCCAATCCCTTGTTTCCTTCCTTTTTACACCACCATTGTCATCAAATCCTATAAGCATACATGTATACATGTAAATGTACCTCCAACTTTCTCAGAGAGAATATTTTGTAATGAATAACATTTGAGATAATACATGTATCTAATCAAAATGTCTATCCCACTTCTAAAATGTACATGTTAATGGTTCCTTGACATAGCCCTTAAGTTTGAATGCATCATGAAGTCTATTACCAATACACAAACATATAACATAATCATCCAGCAACACTACATGTATTAAGTGAGCAAACTCACCACATTTTTAATGTTCCCATCTATACCAGGAGTGGAAAGGAGATGTTCCACACAAGCAGTATGACCTCCCCTTGCAGCAAGATGTAATGGAGTACAACCATCCTGGAGTGGGTACATAACAAAATGCTTTATGAATACTAGAAGCCCATTGCAGCTCTGCATGCATGTTTTCATATACACCATAAATGAACTTACAGTGTATTCAAATACAGTCACAACACTACTAAAACAACATTCCGAATCACGTACGTGTTGTAATGACAATTCAGTAATTATATATTCGGTACTTAAATGCATGTAAAAACAATTAAGGTATAGAAACACATGAAGAATATGCCCCCGAGCTACATTCCAAGAAACACTACAAAAGAAGTTAAACAGTGTTGCGCAGAGGGCAAATCTGAGTTGTCTGTAGAGTTTTCAGACCTAACAGATGACCAGATGATGGCATGCAATTTAGCAATATCAGTTAAACACAAAAAATAAAATGGTGCGAAGCCAAGCCTGTCAACATTGCATCAAGTGGGCATAGGTCAATGAACCTTCCTCCCTCAGACCCCTTGTATAGGAAGACAGTAAGCTTAGTAAAGTCTCAAGATAGCAAACAGTGGCTAATAATATACATCAAGTCTATACAAAAAAAACAACATTATTTTCCCCCTGGCCCTGAAATGTACAAGGGTCTTTGAATGCATCGTGAAAACTGTTACCAATACACAACCATATAATATAATTAATTATCCAGCGATATTATTAAGTGGGCTAACTCACCTCAGCACTATACATGTACATGTACATATCACCCTCTTGGACCTTAATGTTCACATCAATACCAGGAGTGGAAAGGAGATGTTCCACACAAGTAGAATGACCTCCCTTTGCAGCAAGGTGTAATGGAGTATGACCATACTGGAGTGGGTACAATGTATGGGTATACAGAATTAAAACAAGATGCTTTATGAATACATCAAGGGGCTACAAACTAAATATCTCAAACTAAATATCTCATGAAGCTCTATGAACATGTCTACTAATGCAACACTATTGTTTAGTTTGGTCCATAATTACAGGACACTGCCCTTATTTCATGTACCAATACTTAACAAACTTGGAGCATAACACAATCACCTGTATCACCTGTATGCTCATTACACATGTGGCTTACTGAATCAGTCACATTTACAGATGCTCCACTTTCGATCAATCTTGTCACTTCATCAATATCACCTCTCTCTGCAGCATCTAGAAGTTTCTTTTCAGACTCTCCTAACTCCATCTCCTCCTCTTCGCTCTATACAAGTCAACCAATCATATCACATACAGAGCTACATGTACATGTAATTAATCATACACACTTACAATGTATAATTTTAAACATGCATAGGAGTGTATTACCATCATCTAAAAATAGAAAAACTCATATAGCCCTTTGTATCCAAACTAGGTGATTGTGCAGTGCCATAGCAATGGACCCTGGCTACCAATCAGCCTACATGGACAACATCCACCATAAAAGGAATTAAGCAGTATTTTAGAATGTGTCATGAAATATGGTTTCCACTATAAGGTACATGTACATGTACACCTTTCTAACGCCAAGTAGGCAATTTCCACAAACCCTTCAATAAGCTTCTTTACCCATGGACAAATTTCATTTTTCAATATGGTCCTTATTTATGAGAAGAGAATCCATATCTATTGGGTTGAATGCCTCGTAAAAAAAATGATCTCAACATTGGCAGAATATCATCAGAAACTCTCCTACGACAGTGGACAGTTGTGGGGTTTGAGCAAATAATGCAAAGACTATCCGATTGCGCATCCATTACTAGCCATCGATCCGTGATCCGATCCGAGCAAGCGCAATTAATAGTGCGTGACTTTCAACGAATTGCGCATGACTTCATTTATAATTATTAATACTTATGGTCACGAGTATAGTGGCATTTGTTGCCAGACCATGTTTCCACGTAGTGGTGATGTAATCCATCCACTGCTGCGAACGGGTCTGGGGCCGAGACTACATGCAATCCTGTTCACGCACTAGCTGAGCTGCTGTGGAATGCACCCCCATAAAGGAAACTAAATCTGATAATAGTTTTTAATCAACAGTCACATGTTTACACTCTTAAGACCACAAGACATGCAAACACTACTGGGCTACCAATAAAATTACCAAAATCTGATTAACACTTTTATTTCATTCGTTTATTGTGTCATTGTGTTGTTGTTTTTCTGTGTGTATATGCCCTTATAATTATTATTGTTTTTTTTTTTTAAATGAATCCTACTACAGTGTATTAGTCTGTAAAACATCAGTTTACGATGTTATACTAGAAAAATACAAAAATGGAAATGCATGCTACATGTTGTGTAGCGTATAAGGGCACAGTTTGTAATTTTGCTCCCACCTGCCTGTGGTCTATTGTTACTTCACTGGTGGCTGGTGATTAAGCAATATGATGTCAATAGCTTGAGGGTGCTATCTTGAGGAATGACCACTTTTGGGCCTTGTACGCATCAATAGCCATGCTAGTGACCTCATGGGAATAACATTTACACTTATCAGCCATGCTTACTATGCGGACAATTGCATATATCTTTGTGCGCTATAGAAATTTCATTTTTAAGCCAGTGGCAAACCCTGTTCCTTACTCGGTACCTTTGCCATACATTGAGGTAATGTATGTTTGCCGAAAAGTGAGTTTTCAGTACCAAAATTCATGAAACTTTTCCTACGGTTAGTATAGTTGTAATCTTCATTCAATTTTTCTATCCAACAGTGTTTAAATAATCTCTCTTGCATGCATAGTCTGTCCAGATCAGTCAAGGGAAGTAGGTTGTTCCTTAATACGTTCCCTTGCTCTATCTATGATTGTGAAACATTGCACATTGCATTTTGTTTCTCCAGCAACCCTTGCATGGTGATTCGGCTATTCAAACACAACCTTTGCTGCATGTACATCCCACATTGATGTAAAACTTTGGTATGGCAGATCAGATGTGATCGAATTAAACAAATACGAAAGACAAATCATTCCCCACGGACATTTAATTGGGTATATTAATATCCCTCATAATGCCTTCAAGAATGAGTTTTTATTTCATGTTAATATATTAATTAATGACAGTTAAGGAATATACCAAATACAGTGCACAGCATCCGAGGGAAAGGTCACAATAACATCTCCACAACAGCAGACCTATTAGGGCACAGTGGTTTAGGAACAGGACATTATGACAGGGAAGAAAGATTTAATAAAACTGTAATGAAAGCAAAGTAGGTGGCATTTGGCACTACATGTACAGGGTAAAAACTTTGGCTAGTTGTGTATCAGACAACAGTGCAGGGTCAAGGATAGTTTTCATGAAAGATACAGTCTGGGAAAAAAGCTGATTCGTCATTATATGTACGCACATATAACATACCAGACCCTATTTATTGAGAAACAAGGTCAATATTTACCTTGTTTCTCATTAAATAGGGTCTGGGAACGAGACCATAACATAACGGAGGGCGTGCTGGAAGAACCATTACATCCCACCCTTGCTGTGGCTCTCGAAACGAGATACCGCACACCAGAGATGAAATGAAGTTGTCCAAATACGAAATCCACAAGCGCTGGCACCTTAATTCGGGCCGGATGCAAGTTTTTCAAATTACGATCCAACGGACCGATCCCGGGCTTGCTACACCCCTTCTCTCCCCCATTGTGCGTACCTCATCTTGGGAGTCGTTGCTTAGTGGAGTGTTGTCCATCTGATGTGTGTGCTAAGTTTGACACAGGGAAGAAGAGTCTTGGTTCATCATAATTTCCGATCCGTATTAATAAACGTGTACTGATTGTAATCGCGCATGCGTAATAGTGTAGCAATAAGTAATGGAATGGGGCTTCCGTTATGGGTTCTGTGGGCCAGCATTCAGTGGAAGAATTGGTTTCTGTAACTTTCTCCATGTATACATGTAGTTTACATGTAGCTCATGAAAAATTAAGTAAATAAAAACTACTTCAAAGTGAAGATTAATATCATACAAGCCGTTTTTATTTTTATTTTTATTTTTTCACAAATGGTGCAAATATACAAGTAGGACACTTAAGTGAATAATTTTAGTCCTCTAAGCTGCCCAAACTTTTCTTGCAGTCTTTTACACAAGTTGAATACACGTACATGAACAGAATTATCATCTTCTTAACCCTAATTCGTATAATTGGGACAAATAGTGAGACAAATTAAGTGTGCAATCTTATTTATTTACCCATGTACATGGTGTAGAGTTTTAAATCTTGTGTATGGGTAATAAATGTATGGGCCTTGGTTTGCATGAATTCTTGTTAACTCCAGTTCAACAATTATTCCCAAACTTTGGGACAAATTAAGGTTGTTGTGCAATAGTAAGCAGCACAAATTCATGCAAACCAAACGTTCCTATGCCTCTATATCAATGTACAGAAGGACAAGACTTAACACTCTACACCATGTATATTTTAATTAGCATCTTCTATGGGTATATTAATACAATTGGGGTCAATGATAGTAGCCCCTCCAGACTTTAGGTTGAGTTTGGGTCCTTTTCCAAATTATACATGAAATGATATATACAAAATTCTATTTATGCAATACGCAAGCTTCTTCTTCTACTGGGGTGACACTGCCAGGTATCTCTGCATATATAGCCTAGCTCTCAACAACAGGCCTAGGCGTACATTTGTGTTTTCTTTTGCAGAGGCGTTACACCACCTGTGCAATCCGGTACTGAGTATACCACCATTAAAATACGTTCTACTATGGTTTTCAAGTATAGCTGTGAATGATCTTAGAGTTATAGTTGCATGCTTATAGCCTCACAAGATGAATGTACATCTTGCAAAATATATATACTATGACAATTCCACAGGAGCAGCAAACCTTCCTTTCCAGAGTATTTACTAATTTAACTGCTCTGCACGGTGCATGTAAATTTCACCAACGTACTATACGATGGGCAGATAACTCATAAAGCAATTCAACTAAAAGTAAAATATTGATGATGGATAAATCTGAAGAATAAAGAATTGATGGTCATTGACAGTTAAAAACCATCTAAAAGTCTTAACAAAGTCAGAACCACTTATATGCAATGTTTGGAATTAATATCTTACAGAATGGCAAGGTTATGCTTAGTTGTTCCTCAACCGTCACAGTATTTATAGCAATTACGCATTGACCGCTGTACTAAAAAAGCCGCGGTTGTCACTTTGGCGCTACATAATATATATATATATCTCCGGTGCTAAATATGCTACGGTGACGCATAAAGTACTGTTAAACGCAGCTTTTTTTGCTCTTTCTAACGATTATAACACTATAATCTTTTGAAATTCCGCAGTGCCTATAGTAGTTGCTCATTACTTCTCCGAAGTACAAAAAACGAGTTAACACTAAGCAATTAGTGCTGATCAGATGCGTCGTATCAGTGCTTTGTACACACGAATATACATGTTACTGTATATGCATGCTTAATTTATCACGAACAGACACTATGCAGTATATACATGTATATATATATAATATAATTATAATTATAAAATTAAAAATTATATATATATATACAAAGGACAACGCACACGCACATACATACACACAGAAAAGCAACAACACAATGACACAATAAAAGAATGAAATAAAAGTGTTAATCAGATTTTGGTAATTCTATTGGTAGCCCAGTAGTAGGATTCATTGATTTGTGTGCATGTCTTGTGGTCTTAAAAGTGTAAACATGTGACTGTTGATTAAAAACTATTACATGGAGCATTCACGGTAGTAGTGAGTGGCTTGTGTGCACGAGGTCGTGATCTCTCCAGAAACTTCTACACACAAAAGGAAGTGTTCTCATTTGGATATTTTGTAATAATGACCTCGGACTCTGGTGGCTGACCTCCCATGTGAGCTGTCAGGGAAACAGAAGAATCCTTGCCACTGGCCTAGGGGGGGGGGAGAGGCTCTGCATGCTGCCAGGGAGGTAGAATTAGCCGTTGGCTCGTCGAATTTACCATTAATTGGACCTGAGTAGTAGTATATATGCTCAGGGGCTGTGTCACGCACTTTGTAACATTTTTGGACCCCTCCCACATTTACTCACACACAAATAGGCATAATGTTTGCCGCATGCAGGTACATTAACAGTTCAGTTACATTTAGGGTGCATGTGTAACCTTTTTCATAAATCAAAATCGATTATATGGACTATGAAAAAAATTCCAATCGATTTTACAGGTTTATAGCAACTTGCAAATCGGTTATTAGAAACATTAAATCGATTAATGCACTATTAGTCATTATATATATGGATTCGATTTTAATTAGTTGTCAGTCTTAATTATATGCACAGAAATACTCAATTTGTTATATGACGGTGACGGTGTCCGGCGATGAATTGCTCAAAAGTCGTTGGAGTGCCCTTATAGTATTAGGTCCTAAGGACCCGTCGATATTCCCGGGGTCGTAACGGCTGGATTTTAGCCAGAGTTGCAATTGTTTGGTTGTGTTTGGTCCTAGCATCCCGTCAATGCTGCCTGGATTGTAGCCAGCGGCTTTTAGGAACGATTGAAGGGCTTTATATGTATTGGGACCCAGGATACCATCCTCTGCGCCCGGATTCTGGCCGTGATTTGCGAGGTATTGCTGAAGGGCGAAAACCGTCTGCTGGTCCAGTTCACCATTAATTGGACCTGTGTATGTCCACTTTTTTATGTACAACAAATTTATTAACATCGATACTTGTTCTTTGGACAAGAACCGCTGGAGTGCCGATATCGTTTTAGGTCCTAATGAACTGTCGATGTCACCAAGATTGTAACCTTGAGCATTTAGCCAGAGCTGTAGCGCTCTGGTGGTTTTGGGTCCTATAATCCCGTCAATGCCAAGTGGACCATAGCTGGCGGCAAGCAGCAACGACTGAAGAGCTTTGATCGTGTTTGGTCCCAGTAAGCCATCCTGTGTTCCAGGATTCTGGTCGTGATTTGCAAGATAATGTTGAAGGGCGCGAACCGTTGGCTCGTCGAGTTGACCATTAATTGGACCTGAGTAATAGTAGTTGCTCATTACGTCTCCGAAGAACAAAAACTAAGTAAGTAGTGCTGATCAGATGTGTCGTATCAGTGCTTGGTACAGATGAATATATATATGCATTCTTAAATTGACTCGAACCGACACTACGCAGTACAAAGGACAGCGTACACGCACATAAGTATAAACATGCACATGTGTGGAGGAGCATCCACGGTAGTAGTGAGTGGCTTGTGACAACTGCCTGAGGTCGTGACCTCTCCAGAAGCTTCTAACACAAAAGAAAGTGTTCTCATTTTTAAGACACTGGTAGCTAACTTCCCAAGTGAGAAACCTTGCCACTGGGGGAGGGAGAGTCTCTGCTACATGCCAGGGAGGTAGAAGAGCCTCCGACGTGCCGGGGTGAGAGAAGAGTGTCTGCTGTCTAGGACCTTGGCCCCCCATGAGGGAAAAGGGTCCTTGCCTCGATCTGGAGTGAGAAGAGGAGCAGGCACGTAGCCAGGGGGGTGCAAACGGGTGTGATTGCACCCCCGACTGGATGCAGGGTCCGCTAGGCAGGCTATGCCTATGAATATTATTTACGTGATTGTTTATATTTGAATGAGAACTTTGTGCACGTGCAAGTACATGTAAGAGCATTGGTACGATCGAAATGTAGGATCAGAATGATGGTTACAAGGCATTGTCATATATATCATATATATTCGGCGTAAACAGCTCCCTATCTAGTCGGCTACCCCACGACCCCATCCCAATCGCAAGTTAAGAACTCCCGTCCGGTATTTAGTCCTTTGGGTGCCAAGGGCATGTTTATATTACAGTCGAATGTCTATGATAGCAGGACATACATGTAAATGGATGTACAATAATAATAACGAACAATGTTCTTGAAGATGCATCACCATGGGTGCAATGAGTTACGTTGAAGGAGGAATATGGTACTAATTTGAAGAGTTGTATACTACTTCCTACAATTAGTTTATGCATGTGACATGCATAAACCAATTGTAGGAAGTAGTACAAACTGTTACCAGTGCATCCATCAGGTCATATGCTATGTGCACTGCACTTTTTTGATGTGAGAAGTAGCTATAGTTATCATGCAGCATTTGACAGTTTGTGGAGCAAATCTTATACATGAACAGTACTCAGTTGCAAACATTATATGATACATGTAATGTACATGCACAAGGTATACCATGTACATAATTGTACACATGCATCTAGCACCCAATGAGTAAAAGAGTGCTCCATACAAAAAGATTCCTGTTACAGTAGTCGTCTGCTTGCTTGATTCTGACTTGTTTTCAAATGTGAACAAATTATTGCACTAGTGGAATCTATAAGCATCTACATGTGCTCACAGTCAATCCGGCAGTTTTTTCATTTGCATGGAACTGACAGTGTTTTTGTACTTTATGCATCAAACAAGCGTTGGTTCCTGGGGCTCTGCCCCAGACCCCGATTCGGGAGCGCTGCCCCCTAGCTGGGTGGGAGGGGTGCACCCCTCTCCCACGGTCCCACCTTCCCCCGGGCTTTCTCAATTTCATACAAACTCTGCTGTGCATCTGCCAGTGTGGGCCCTACATACATATATTACACTGGCTACACCAGTGGTTGAGTCCACTTATAACATGCTTTGCACCCCCCCCCCCCCCCCCCCTCCCCCAACACACAACCTGGCTACGGGCCTGAAGAGTCCTGAATGTTGCCACTCGTGCTGCTACCGGAGTCATTTTACTGTGGATGGAAAGTGCCCCTCCTGAATCCAAACATTGAGTAGCCAGTAGAGGTCACATGAGACATTTAAGATTGACGGTGTATGACTATATATATGGAATAATTAAGGACTTACAGAAAATAAGGAGGGAGGAAAGTAGAATCCTGGAGAGAACTCAAAGTGACGTCACAAAACTATGAATTTTAACCGCTAGCATCTTGACACAGTATACTGCCTTCGTGTTCCGGCTGTTAATAATAATAATAACGGCGAGGGTTTTATAAGCTACTAGATCATTTAGGCAGTAGGACAAAGAGCACGGTACTACTAGCTAGGGTGTATAACCTCCCTGAACAATGAAAATGAATTTTTTCGAATACTGTATTCTTTATTTCATTTATATATAAATGCTTGTACTCAAGCATTCGTAAATTTTATGTGTCATGCAGTCCTCCGATTCTTTGCTTGCATGGGGAGTTAACGTTCGTGTGCGCAACAAGTAAATAAGCTTGGTTTTTAGTAGTTGGTAATATGGGGGTTCTGGACCTCGAGATGCTTACAGGCCTTTACAGCACCTACGGAGCCTTCTATGAATATCGGTGTGTCCCAACATGCGAGCTCTACCTCCCAATAAAGATAGGTTTGAGGGGGCTAGCAAACCTTGATTTTTTGGGACTATCAGAGATGATGTTTAGAGGCATATCTTGGAGCGAATGAGCCTATATCTATAAGAATAAATATTATCTCGCTAGAAGGCATAATCTTGACTCATTCTAGTGAGATAGCACAATACAATAAAGTGGCTAGAAAGGTGAGAAAATAGCTACAAACGTACATCACAGGAAGAAACCGATGAGGGGGTTATCGCTATGAATGGCATAATGTCTAATACTAGGGGGGCTTGATGCTATAGCGAAAAGGCTTACTTTTGGATATTTGATATAATCCATACGGGCCATAGCTAAACGAGTAGCGCCTTCTATGAGGATGTTATAGAAACCACCCTCTAGACCATGGGGACTACATACATGTATAATGGGGCTACCTACATTCCAGACAGAAATCACTGAGTTCGTATCCAGGGTCTCGCCTTTTTTTTGCCTTGATTCCGGTTTCTTCCATCATCCCTCTTTCTTCCCCTCCTCTTCCCTTCTCTCGAATAATTTTTTACTTCCACTAGCTTATGCTCAAACTGGCTTCAGTATACATGTATATTCTCGGTGCATCTACTTTCAATGAATGCATTCATATAGGCTCCTTGAATTGGTGCCGAACCCTTGTATTGGTGGAGCCTCGTGATCCAGAACCTACTGCTCAGCCGTGCCGGTGTCGGAGGCATGGCTATCCCCATGGAAAAAGTGTCCCCCCGGAAATTCATTCCTTCGCACGATTGTCCCCCCGAACATTGGTACCTAGGAATGAATGTTCCCCTCTAGGAATTATTGTCCCCCCCATGCCGCGGACATTTTTTCCTAGGCACAGCTGTTCCCCCCCCCCCCCCCCCCCCCCCCCCCCCCGGCCCCGGCCCCCTCCAAGTTTTCACGTTTGCAATAAAAGTCAGTTCAACCAAACACTTAGCCATCGAATCCTCGTAACTGCTCATGCGTGTATAAACTGATGTGCGCACGCGTACGTGCAGGGAGGTTTCCTTTAGAATAGCGAGTGTTGCTAGCCTTGGACGACGAAAAGTTTTTAACTCAGTTCGTTCTTGTTAAAAGGAAGGTATTCAGTTGGATTTTCAAAAGATCAGACACGTTCTTTTAGACGAAAAACGCGTGGAAATTACAAGGTTGACAATAGCACTCTTTATTTACGCTAAAAATTGTTCCAAGATATGAGTGGCGATCGACAGTGCATGGAAGCGTGCATGTGATCAAATCCAAAGAAGAGCAGGAAAGAATAATG